>CAHIKZ030000691.1:317500-517500 GCA_903632075.3 Acanthosepion pharaonis
CTTTATTAGTTTTGTTGGAATGGACTAATCACTAAAAAAAAAATCATATGGAGGATAAGGATCTTGAACACTGGATAGGTTTCACTCAAAAATGTATTGCTGGTAGTTTTTTTTTTTCCAAAAATGAACTGTTGGCTGGTAATAATTTTCTTTTTGAAAAATCTGATGCTGGAATTTTCAAAAATGTATTGCTGGTATTAAAACCTATTTTTACACTTTCATAGTGTTTTGACCCCAGATTTGGAGTTAGCTATTTGTCCATAGCTTGGGCCGCAAGAGGTGCTACGATCACAGGACAGGGTGGACTTGGGAACATCAGCAATTAAGAGGTGTTTTCACGCTCTTCAAAACGTACTGGTCAGTGGCCTTGCTGTCTGTAGTTTATCATCATACCCAGGAAGCAGAGGCAAATTATCGTCATACCCAGGAGGCTTTGTTGGAGAGTGCCGCTGACTAAACACAGAGGCCTACATCAAGTGTCTTGAGAAGGTAGTGTTATCCTGAGTCAAACAGTGTGGCTGCTGGAAGATCCTATGTCTGGCAACAGAACCCTGCACCATGCCACACAAGCTGGAAAATCCAGTTATGGCTGTCAGACAATTTCGGTGACCACATCACCCTTTAAATCTGACCACCTAACTTCCCAGATTGCACCCCGTTGATTATTATGTGTGGGGTCAAAGTTGAGCGAGAGACCAACAAAACTCCTTGTAATACCAAAGATGAACTGAAGGCAAGGATTATGGCAGCATTCACCAACTTAAACAAGGAGACCGTCCTGAAAAGCTGCATGAGATTTCTAGAGGCCGTTGTTAATGCCAATGGCAATTTTATTGAATAAATTTACTCTTTCGTCTTTCAATATATTTTTGTGTAATTTTGGTAAAATATATCTGCTAAAATCAGATTTCAATGTTATTTCCATTTTTATGCAATTTAGATGACACTATATATATTGCTGCCCTTAGCATTAAACACCATTTCTTACACTGAAAAGCCATTTCGGGTTTAAAAAAATGGGTGGGGAGTCTTTTTCCATTTGGGCCGATTGGGCTACCCTGCCCCCGGGCGAGTTTAGTCGGTGTTATTACAGACTATGAATCTTGCCATCTTAAAGTTTTCTGGATTCATAAAAGTATCTATTTTCGATCAAAGACACCATGCTCCTGAAATTTGCGCGCTGCTTTACCAAAATGTACTTTATAAAATTCAGTTCTGCATGTGTGGCACGGAGTACTGTACCATTTTCCGTGTGAAACCTATTAGTAAATTCTTTTTTAAAAATAATTATTCCGCTTTTATATATATATATATATATATATATATATATATATTAAAGGTAAAAAAATTCCTTTGGTATATAATCGAAGTGGATCCTAATAATATAATTAATTAAGTATGGATTGAGCTCTCCGTGCTACTGGCGTATTTCGTATAATTTCACTTTTTTCTTAGCCGTGCGACGATAGTCTAGGGGTAGTATCTCCGACAAATCGGTAGGGTTTCGATACCGCCTTGAAGCAATCGGACGTCTAGCCTCACTGAAGTGCTGTGATACATCGAAACTGTCTGTCAGTGGATGAACATACATATATATATATATATATATATATATATATATATATATATATATATATATATATATATATATATATATATATATATTTGTGTGTATTCAGGTATCAATCCTTCTTTCATGTACATTTCATTGAATATGACAGCCAAGGTGCTTTAATCTAGTTTTTTTCATACAATTTCTGATGTGATCTATTAATTTTTTTCTCTTTGGATGATATATTATATAAAAACAGTCCAATTTTTCTTTTTATCCGAGTGCTTTCAGTTATACAGTTAGTCATTTCCATGTTGATATATATATATATATATATATATATATATGTGTGTGTGTGTGTGTGTGTGTGTGTGTGTGTGTGTGTGTGGAGTATATCTGCTTTTTGGAACATTTTTCTAAAGCTGCTATATCTATACCCAGTTTTGACCGATAGTTTTTTTTTTCGGAAGGGTATTGTGTGCATGATTCTAATCAATGTCAAACTAATCCGAAACTTCATTTCTACTTGGTAACACAGGTTTCTGCTACTGTTTCTAAAGATTTTTATGGATATCCGTGCCAAAATAAACATGGTGTATGCACTTCAAAACCGCTTCTTATCACATAGATGTATATTTATTCGGTTATCGAAACAAATAAAAGTGCATGTTCTGGCTTGAGATCTAACGTATAGACAACGTTTCACTTTGTTATTACATATTAGTTGCGTCAGATAGATCTGAGATTATATATTTTACGTCGTCACTTCGCAACTATGCTGCCTTAATAGAATAAAGAGTGAGGTATTTGAACTTAGTTGATCTTTAAGCTGTGATGGATATTTCATATGGTGTTGCTAAAATACCATCTGTTTGTTAAATATTCATCTGAACAGATATTTTCTGCCTGGGTTAGTTTTTTTTTTAATACTCGAAACGATTCATTTAATCAAAATTAATCGTGTTTATTAGTCTTTCTATAATGCTATTTGGTTATATATAAGCTGTTTTTTATTCTTTTTACTTTCAAAGGAATTCATGGCAGCTGTTATTTATCTCTACAAGAGTCAGATTAGACCAAAAAAATATATTGCAGTTACATCTGGGCCGGAATTAACCAATCCTCACTTTCCAGCCTCGTTCGCGTTCAATAGCGTTTGTCCTGCTTTGTAAGTGATGAAATTTTATTCCAATCTTCAACCCTTTTCCCTTCAGACTCGATGTTTCTAGCCTCTCGTTGTCCTATCGTAATATTCATGGCAGATGTGTTGGTCGAAACTACAGTCCTTGCTTCCAGTAGTCTAGACTTTCACGGCTTTGACCCGCCATGACACACTGAGTCGACTTATCCCCATTTCCTTTGTATTCCATTAGTAAGGAAGATATTGCATTTAGATAGCTTCTTCCCCAGAACTGTTGCAATCTTGAACGGACTACCAAGGAGAGAGATGCTTCACCGATCATTACAATCAACCTCTGCAAGTAACTGATCAACCGTTATATATCCTCATTATATGCCACCCTTGCTTTCTCCCTATACGTCCTTAAAACATCTCCATTCAATAACCCTCTACCTTGAGTGGCACTTAAGCTTTGTGAAAAAATGGTAGAAAATTTACCGAAATTTTAGAATTGGTGGGATTCTATAGACTTTTAATGCATTATTCGAAATATTGGCTACAGCTAGCGCCATATGTAATTTCGCAAAGGTTTGACAGTTCTGTCAAGTCAGAATTAGCTGGTTCAAGAAACATTGGTCATGCATCAGATACAGGTTCTGTCTCTGTTATCGATTCATTAATACTAATGCAAGAAAAAAATGAAGACTAAATCTTTGAGATGATAGTCCAAGGCTGTGGGTAGTTTTCACATAGATATGAACGAACTGAAATCAGTTAGTAGATAGATATGTACGAATTTAGTTAGTTAGATAGATAGATAGATAGATAGATAGATAGATAGATAGATAGGGAACTGACTCTGATAGATATATCTTTTATATGCCACATCCATTTAATACATAGGCGACCATGACTCACCACAACTTCCTATCTCAGCAATCAGATAAGTGGAATCCATGGAATGTTCAGTATTCTTCTGTAGGATGACATTTCTGCGGAACCTAGTTTTTCATCATCCGTGAGGAGATTATCTAAAATTAATGCCACATAAGAGGATCGATACCAGGGAGAGACTGGAATAGTTAAATATATATAGATATAGAGTGAGGTAGATAGATACGAAGATAATGGGCTAGCTAGCTAGATATATAGATAAGAATAGGCTGAGATAGGCATATTGAGCTAAATGGAAACAGATTGAGATATAAGTGGGTGGGATGAAAACTTTATAGGCTGACTATAAAGATTGAAACTATAGCTGTATAATCTTGCAGGCATTACTTTCAACTCTTCTTATTAATAATTGCATTGTTTCAGGTAAACTGACATCTGACTGTTCAAAAGTAAGTAGTAGCGACTTCTCTTGACAATGGACAACATTTGACATCGTGGTGATATCAATTATCCGCAGAAAAAGACTTTAGCTCCTAAGGACATTGATGCTGACATAGGTACTACAATAGGGGATGACAATCCAGCTTTAGAAACAGTGCAAAAGTGGGCAGCTGTATTATGCCAACATGCTGTGGCAGTTACGAAAGGCTATCAAGACCGAAATCACTGGAAAAGAATGTCCCAGCACATAAGTCCTTGGTTTCAATGGCTGATATGCCAGACTGGTAGATCACTATCCCAATTCACCTGATTTGACTATCATCTGTTCCCTAGTCTTCTTTTAACAGTCAGATGTCAGTTTAATTTGAAAGAAACGTTGCAGAAGATTTGAATTGAATGCATATAATTATTTCACAGCTCTAGAATCACTCATTCCTAGCCACCCTTTGAAATTTTATTTATACAAATTAAACGTATATTAATCAATGTGAACAGGTTGAGATCGACAGGTAACCTTTACATAAATATTATTATTGCAAGAAATCAATAGATTCCAGATATGAACAGACTCCGATAGACTTGGTGTGTATAGACTAATTGTAAACAGACATTGGTAGATAATTCCAAGGACTGAGAGTGATAATAGCAGTTAAGCTTTTGTGTAAATCAGGACAATTTACACACAGACGAAAATCTTGAATCAACGCAAATGTGATTCTACAGAAAGATACTGAAAAAGCCATGGACGGAGCATGTGAGCAACAAGAAAGTTTTAAGGAAAATTAACACAAACAGAACAATTATACTTAGAATATGGGCAGTTGAAATTTCTGGGACACATAATGAGGAAAGAAGGCTTGGAGAATTTGACACTCAGATAGTGAAGGCAAAGAAGGACAAATGGAAATAGTGAGTAACCTATTTCCTGTGATTGTGTAAATGGATGGCAGAACGGAGAGTGAGAGGAATAGGAAGAAGACAAACATTGCTAACAGCTACAAAAGATGAGAAATTGTGGAGAGCCATGAAAGGCCACATACTGAAGAGATACGGGCACAAAGAAAATTAGTTTCCTCACCCAGTGTGCGCCTATATAACGCTTATAATACAATGTCTAGAAGCCAGGTCTCGCACCAAGTTTAATCGTGACGTTAGACAGTAATGGATGCTTTTATTCTATGCCCTAAGTTAATAATCCCATTAGATTTTTTTTAATGCGCTTATATCAGGGCAGCACTTCTGTTATTGGATACTCCCATAGATCGGCCTTGTGTCAAAATAAATTAATTTTACCAAAAATCTAGTAACCTAACTTTTTTTTTAATTACCAGTTTTCTGACGCTCGACATTGCCACCTTTCTGAACAGTACAGAGTATGATCGGTAAATTGTCGCCATATTATATTTTTAATTTCGCGCATGCGCGTTTTTTGATTTTGATTTGGTCGACTGCACAGTATGGTAGCGACAGGTGGTCACCTTCTGTGAGAAAAAGAAAAGCACGACTTAATTCACACCGTCAGAAATTTGGAAACGTCATGATGAACCCCTCGGCATTTGAGCCGGAAGCTCCAATACGAACATTTCGGAGTATTTGGGTGTCAATCCGAGGACAGTGCAGAAAGAGTTGGATGAGTTTCATGGTGGTTACGAAGGTACGGACGCTCGAAAAGCTCACTATGTTCGTTCTGATAAGAAAAGAACTCCCGAATTTGTTGGCGAGGTCCACGGACACAACACAGGCCTACATCAAGTGGCTGGAGGAGACAGTGTTGTCTCGGGTCAGGAAAATTGCTGTTGCAAGACTCTATGTCTGACAACAGGACTCTGCACCATGTCACACAAGCAGTAAAACCCAGTTATGGTTTTCAGACAATTTCTGCAACCACATCACCTCCTTACATCTGGTCACCTAAATCCCTAAGCTGAAACCCCCTTGATTATTATGTGCGGGACCAAAAACACTCCTTGTAGCACCAAAGATGAACTGAAGGCAAGGATTATGGCAGTATTCGATAACTTAGATAAGGAGACCGTCCAGAAGAGTTGCAGGAAATTCCGAAGTCGTCTGGAGGCCATGGTTGAAGCCAATGGTGATTTTATTGAATAAATTTACTCTTTAGTATTTCAAGTTATTTTTGTGTGATTTTGGTAAAATGAGATTTAGACGACAATTTATCCATTGCAATCTGTAACGTTCATTTGGCAATTGGATCAAACATGCTCCCCTGACCACTATAATCTTAATCTTTTCAGATTAGACTTAGCTATCTATCCTCCTTATAATCTTCACTGCTTTCTACCCCCTCTTAAGTTCATATTATACACCTCATTCGGTAGACCCCCAATGGCTTTTACGCATTTATGAGTCATCCATGTAATGAATATTTCTGTCACATCTAGCCTGGTTTTTCTGCCATGTGTTTAGAGATTCTAGATAAAATACAAAGGAGGATTTTCAATGATATTGGTCCTGATCTGGCATCTCGGATTCAATCATAATATATCTTTAACAGAGGGTTACACAAGTAGGTATACAGTGATGAGAAAAAAAAAACAACCCAAAAACGTGCGCACTAAACGTATTAAATGAATCCGAGAACAATTATTATTTTATTTTTTTTAATCATTCCACACCAAGCAAGGCGGGAATGCCACTAGTACGCAGAGCGGGGGGGGGTACAGGGAGGGAAAGTGAAAGAGAAGACTGAGAAGAGGAAAGATTGAGGAAAGGACAAAAGATGAAAGAAGAAGACAGATTATGAAGATTTGCATTACATTTAAATCTTTAAAGATTGTAGTTATCAGGGAAGCAAGTAAACGAAAGGAGATACTACGGGTGGGAAGTGGAAGAAGAAAAAAAACTGTTGGAGTATCAGTGGTGGTTCCATTTAGTTATTTCAACTGCAACTAAGTGGGACCTAAATTCCAATCTAGTAACACGCTTAAATTCATGTAATCGGGGTAGCAGGGAAGAAAGCTCGTCAGAGCAGTTGTCATGAACATATTTACAGAGAGAAGCGATGTCACGTCGGTGGGAAATTGACTGAAGTCAACATACCTGGTCAGGATCGAATACATTACCTAAAGCTGGTATAATACTTACTGTATTACTACAAACAACTTTTTCAAACCCCTGTATTTTCATGGTAATGGTTCTGATGAGCTTTCCTTTTTGTTACCTAGATTTTTGAATTTAAGTACGATACTAGACTGGCGGCAAGGTCTCATCATTTTACAGTTGAAATGGCCGCTAGATGTAACCGTAGGTTCTTTGCGAACAATTTCTTCTCTGGCATTTCTCACAAAATCTTTTCCTGCCTCTTGCTGACTAGCCAACTTTGATCTTCAAAAATTTTAATGCAGTATCAATCATCATCTTCTGTCTTTTTAATTCCTGTTCTTTTATTGTTCTATCTTCTTAATATTTTTTCTTTTTTCCGTATTTTCTGATTCAGTAACTTCTTGCGTCTTAGGGGCTTTATTGCCTTGCTTGGTGCGAAATAAAAAAATATTGGATCAGCGAGGAAGTAGAATGCGAAGAAAAAATTAGTTCACATGGGAGGAATGTCGAAGAGTTAACACGCCAAAATACAGTGATCGAAACAACGTTGATAATTCGTCGAGTTTTAATATTTGCATATCGGGTTTTTAACAGCAATCAGCACGACACTGGAATTGTGTTAATGAAGACGGGTTTATTTTTAACTGTTGAAGTATATCATCGCGTTAGACGAAAAAGTATTACGAAATGCAACCTGGTTCGTTCGTCCCTGAAGACGAAATACGCTTAATTCTGCGACAGGTACAAATGACATTCGCAGCTCGTCAATTCCATGAACTTATTCATCTTTATTTATAGAACGTGCTATTTCGCGCTTTCATCCATCACCAACCGGCTATAGCATCATTCAAAAACGTCTCATAAAAAAAACCACCTGTAACAACTGAGTGATGGCTCATGGGGCATCAAAAGCATCCCAGTAGATCTGAATAACGGAGCTACAGAAAATGCTTTGAGATTTCTTGGAGAAAGCCCAAGCTTAGTTTAAATGTACGGACCAGGTGCATATACAGCGAATCGTATATGTAAAGTAAAATATCAATTTCCTGTGACCAGCCGTCTTAGAAGTGATCGAACTATTAGTAAGCAGAATATATACATTGAGATGATACACAATTTGGACAATTGCTATGTAGTAGGAATCAACTAGCTGGTCGCTTACTACTTTAACGAGTGTGGAATACCCTTCAACTCGTAACAGACTATGCTGAACTACACAAACGGTAACAATTTTATCAGCGGTGTTCAAGGCAGTATCTCTAACCTATCATTTGCATGTCACTATCTATTTATATATCTATTATTCGCATGTCATTCTCTCTCTCTTTCTTTCTTTCTCCCCCCCCTCTCTCTCTCTCTATATATATATATATTAAAGTAATAGAATTTCGGGGATTTCAGCAAATCATTATAGTAATTCATCGAGTCTAGAAAAACCCTAAACAGAATGCAGAAAGTCTTGGTTGGCCGTTTCGTCCTATTTTGGGACTCATCAGCAGTGCGCATCCACTATCAAGATTCGAACCGGGACTCTTTCGATACAACGCAAACTCCATACCAATTCGGTGACGAAGAAGAAACTGAATAGACTCGATATAGCGCCGCTACTCACAAATTCCGTGGTGATATTCATCCAAGTATTCATAAACCACCGGATTTTGCCCCAAGAGCCACGCCTTTCGTTTCCCCCGAACCGCTCCATCGCAGAGCATTAGCTGGGTCAAGCAAGGATATACAAGTAATAGAATACATACATACATACATATATATATATATATATATATATATATATATTATATATAATTGTCACAAGCCTGGAGTAATTCGGAACCTGTGAATTATTTTTCACGTAAAATGAATTCTTTCGTCTCCTGAGAGATCTGATTGAACACATTAAAAAAAGATGTTGGAGCTGAATCCACAGAAGCGACAAGAATGACAAACTGCCCAAATGACAATGAAATAATATTTATTCGCTTGACTGCGAAAACAAACATAAATGAAACAAAGGGTTTATCACGAAAAGAAAACAATTTGGGGCAACATTTATCTGTGACAGGATGTGTGCAAAATACTGTTTTCGGCTTCATATGTGTATTCGAGAGAATAAAAAGGACTCGGTAAGTTTGAGGGGTTAATCAATGTTCCGTTATCTATATAGCGGCGGCGACAGTTCATGGTCATTTCCTTCATAACAGTAAACAGACGTCATGACAAGAGCTATCCCTTCTTTCGTTTCTTTTCTGTGTTTTTTTTTAAAATAAATTTGGCGAACGACATTTCTTCGTTTCATTTTTATCCTAGACAACGCTGCTGTACACAAAATGACAAGCATATTTCAATGAAAGCTCTTTCTTCCTTTTTATTTTTTTTATTTCTTCTCCCATATTCCTCTCTGCGATGACTGAGTGGCCTCCATACATCTTTATCTTTCCTTGTCGTTTTTTTTTTTAAAGAAATATTCCTATTATACTGGATGGCAATTTCGCGTCTTCGTATGTCCTGGCTAACGATATGCATTCATCTCTCATGAGTTCCAACTGAATTTTTATAATTTTGTATTTTTGGCGCGCGTGAAGCATTCGCCCGTCACGTGTCTTCTCTCGGCCTTGGTGACATAAATAGCATCCAGCTAACGAAAGGATCTTGCTGTCCACAATGACTCTATGATTTCAAGTGCGAGCAACCTTTATACGAATAAAAAGAAAATGCTCGTGAGAAAATGGCCTGGTGAAGCACATACTATACGCAGCTAATGAAAAAATCGTGGTGTTATTTACAATGAAACAGTCCAGAAGAGTTGCAGGAGATCCCGAAGTCGTCTGGAGGGCGTCATTGAAGGCAATGGTGATTTTATTGAATAAATTTACTCTTTAGTATTTTAAGATATATTCGGGTAATTTTTCGTAAATATTTCTGAGAGATGCGTAATTTAGACGACAATTTACCAATCGCACCCTGTATACGGAACTAATGAAAAAATCGTGGAGTTCATATTGTCTCTATGATCCCGACTGTGGTCAGCGTTAATAAGAACAGAAAGAAAATGCTCTTGAGAAAATGTCCTGCTGTAAATGTGCAGCTAATAAAAGGATTATGTTGTTCCCATTGGCTTTATGATCACGACTGCAGTCAGACTTCCCTGGTGGCAATGAAAGGATCAGAGAGTTCATAGTGACTTTATGATCTCACATATGGCCGTTCAATCTATTTCATTAAAATTATATACCAAATAAATTATTACATACGAACTTCAATATTATGCTACAACGTAAGTGTGAATTATTAAAAACCGAAGAAAATAGATAAAATCAGCCTATGTACAAATGACCTATAAAATCTGTGATCGATAATAGCTCTTAAAGCCTGCAAGGTTTTTCCACTCTTTTCCACAAAGACGACACTAAATTTCAAGTTTTGATTGATGATTAGATTGCAATTTCTCATGTCTAGCTAATTCAAAACTATATCTATATATCTGATTATATTAATTCTATATATCTGATTATATATAGTTCTATATATATATGTCTATATATCTGATTATATTAGTTCATTAGTTTTTTTTTGTTTTTTTTTAAGTAAAGCGTTAAGAGGTCATTTGATAAAAATCGCCTGAGGATACCGTAAGGTTGAAACCAAGGTATCAGGTTCAACCGAGCTCCTGAATTTTAATGTTAAAAGCTCTACATGTTATTTTTACTTTTATTTTATTTTTCCACACGTTTATTGAACACGTTTTAATATCGCTGTTTCCTGGTCTGATTCAACTCTGACAATTAACCTTTTATGCATTTTATCTGATTATATATATATATATATATATATAGTTTTTACAACGTTGTAACTTTTTTCCGGTTGGTGAGAGTGCAAAAATTGTCCATATTGTTCATTGGCCACTTCTTCAGCCATTTTCAAAGGGGTTTGTTTTTAGGGGTTAATTTCTTTTCATATTTGACTGTTTACGATGTAGTTTTTGCGCTGTTTCAATAGTAATAGCGTTTATGGCGAGCGTGTCTGGAATTCGAGTTAGCGTCATTCTATTTTAAAAAAAAATTAAACTCATCATTTCCGATTACTCCCACCAAACGGAAATATGTAAGAATGTTTGAAAAGCAAAATAAAATTTCATAAAATTTTCTGTCTGTCATATTCAGCGATATATATATATATATTTTATATATATATATATATATATATATATTATGAGAGATTAAGAAAACACCTGAAAAATCCGTTTCGGTTATAATATTGTTATTCATCAAATATAGACCAAATATTTTTAATAAATGGAATCAATCCATTCAACCACATATTATATATATATATATATATATATATATATATATATATATATAGGAATATATATATAGGAATGGGTAAAAATGTACATAAACGCACAAATACTTACACGTACGTAAATATATTTATTCCTCGGTGCTCTGAATAGAGTGCTCAATGTTATAAAAATAGAACTAAAAGTATATATATATATATATATATATATATATATATATATATATATGAATATACATAATATCTAACATCGATAACACTACCTGTAGTTTCACGCAATCTTCACAATCAACACCTGAACCTTGCATGAATCTCCGAGTAGTGTTATCGACGTTGATATTATGTATATTCATTAATATATATATATATATATATATATATATATATACTACTTCATTAATACAAAAAAATCTGTTACTCGGAGTTTCATGCAATCATCATGCAGAAATAATATATATATATATATATATATATATTTCGGAATAAATCGCAAG
The DNA here is from genome assembly GCA_903632075.3 of Acanthosepion pharaonis. Classification (NCBI taxonomy): domain Eukaryota; kingdom Metazoa; phylum Mollusca; class Cephalopoda; order Sepiida; family Sepiidae; genus Acanthosepion; species Acanthosepion pharaonis. The sequence goes on from CAHIKZ030000691.1 coordinate 329,361, forward strand.
TCATTGTTATCGAGGGTTTGAGATTTTGAGCGTACCGGCGTTATACAAACTGCTGATCACGACAGATTATGTGCGGTCTCTCTCAGAAATTAAGGCCCGTTCAGCATAGTTGCAGTATAAACACTGGTGGGTGTTGAACAAACTTAAATATGCCTGAGCAGGTGTCTGTAACGGGAATTTGCTGGCCACCTTAGCTGACTGGTTAATTTGGAAAACGAATACGAATAATCGGACAATATCAGAATAATAGCGCTCAAAATGAATGGTACCATTGAAAAAAAAAACGGATGCGTTTCATTTCTTCATAGTTCGTTCTTGGAACACAAACGTGTCACTAATACGTTTTTCCCCTTTTGTCATTGATGAAAAATTGCTCAGGTATTAGCCAGAAGTGCTCGGAAGAAACAATCTATGGAAAACATTACCATACAATCAGTATTCAGAAAAAAAAGGGCACAAGAATATTTAAATAAAAAATATCACAATATATTCGTTTTTAAGACATGGATAAAATGACTACTGCCCAAATATATGTGTATGCTTGTTAGTGTGGGTGTGTATGAACGTGTGTGGATTTGTGTGTGCGTCGGTAGAGTTTAACTTTTTGTTGTTGCTTGGATTATTAAGGTACCTTGGTGGCGGGACGGAGTTGGGTCTATTTACCCACTTGCCAACTTATTTACCATTTTCTTTGTCAGGTATTGGCGCCATTATAGTGACTAGATACATTTTGCCAATATACTTGGTAATGAAGTAAAGCGCAGGGAATTTGTACTCATGCAATTTCTAAGAGCATTATTACGAAGTCATTATAAAGAGACTCAGCTGGAAATAAAATTTATCCAGACGATTTCGTTTTCAGCGCAGTTAACAATTGCATCATCCCCCACTATCATAAACACACACACACACACGTACACATACGTGCACTTACACATAGGTGAACGCACACGCATACACACATACGTAAACACATATGTACCGACACACATACACACGTAAACACATATGTTCAGACACACACACGTTCACAAACACACGTACACAAACACACGTACACGCGCACATACACTCACGCACACACACATATGCACACACATACACGCGAATATACACTCACACACACAAGTACACGAAGACGAACGCAAACACACACGTATACGCACACATATACATACGCACACATACCGACAGAAACGTACACGCACAAACACACACAGACGCAAACGACTTATTCGTGCTTGAATATTCTTATATTGTTAATGCAAACAGCGCAGCGTGTAACCGGAAGCTAATCTACATTCCATGTCATGAAAGCTCGTCTTACACGGACGACGCCTAAACCTTTACGCTGCTCACTTTTACGGTCGTTGAGTATTCAACCTAGAGCACTGTGATATAAAGCCAACAATAAATTGAAGAAAGAAACATAATTAATCTCAAAAATTCAAACGGTTTATGGTTAAAATTTTAATCGGAATATCAGCTTATATATATATATATATATATATATAACTTCTACCTTTAACAACAATCTCCATCTACAGCACCATTGTCATTTTATAAATCTAACGTCACGTTTCCCGTAACCCAAGAGAGTGATAGGTGCACCACGTGTACTACTGCCATAGCAGCATTGATGTACCTAAGGCAAGGGGTCTGATTAAACCAACTCCTCTTCAAGTTGGTTTTGAATTCAGTTTTTCTTTCTCCTAGAGTGGTCTCCACGTCACAGCAAAAGAACTCAGTCAGTCCTGCTACATAATTTTACAATAGGAATAAATTTAAAAACATAAATTTTGTTTTGTTTTTTAATCGTTTCGCCCCAAGTAAGGCGATAATGCCACTAAGACACAGGAGGTTCTCCTTCTTCTTCAGGATGTAAGCAATCATAGCTCTTCACAATTTCCTGTCCTTTGTACCGCTTAATAAATTTTGTTTTTTTGTTATTTCTCCTAAACGCTGTTCCACCATCTACCTACTCAAGCTCATATGCGGTGTTTTTCTCTGTCCATCTTGCCTTCAATATGTCCTGCGATTATCAGATTCTCTAAGCCCTCTTTCCTCATTATGTTATGCGTTGTTTTCCTCTGTCCATCTTGCCTTTAATTTGTCCTGTGAGTATCAGATTCTCCAAGCCCTCTTTCCTCATTATGTTGTGCGTTGTTTTCCTCTGTCTATCTTGCCTTCAATCTGTCCTGCGAGTATCCGATTCTCCAAGACCTCTTTCCTCATTATGTTATGCGTGGATTTCCTCTGTCCATCTTGCCTTCAATCTGTCCTGTGAGTATCAGATTCTCCAAGCCCTCTTTCCTCATTATGTTATGCGTGGATTTCCTCTGTCCATCTTGCGTTCAATCTGTCCTGCGAGTATCAGATTCTCCAAGCCCTCTTTCCTCATTATGTTATGCGTTGTTTTTCTCTGTCCATCTTGCCTTCAATCTGTCCTGTGAGTATCAGATTCTCCAAGCCCTCCAATGTCAACTGTCTCTTCCTGAGGCTAAGTATAAGTTTCCTCTATGTTTCGATTTTCTCTGAAACGTCTTCGTCGCTCACATATTTGGTCCTCACCATCCTCCTGTAGAACCACATTTCTGTTGCTTCAAGTCTCTCTTCACCTTTGAGGGTAATATTGCTTGGTATTCTCAGTCATATAGGATGACAGGTATCACATAACAGTTCAGTAATTGTTTAGCAATCTTTGTTTTTAACGGAGTTTTTCGGTTACTTAATACTCTGCTGAGATTTTCGAAGGCATCTTTGGCTATCACAATGCGTCTTCTGATTTCAATGTCACATTTGTCGTCCTTTGTTTTAACTTCGCAGATATTAAATTTTTGTAAATAAGCATTCATTAAACCTTCCATAAGGTGCCGCATTTTTTACAGCCGAAAAATATAGATTTTTATATGATTTTGGAAAGTGGGTTTTGTTCATAATATTCATACGGTGTAAAAACGATCCATAACTGTTTTACAAAGGTATCTGTATTTACGAAAACAGACTTTTGTTCGCAAAAAATATTTTAAACAAAAAACAAAAATTTACGTAAATAAATGAAAGGATTCACTTATTTATTCTTAATTTTGGTCAAAGTCTGCAAGACTAAAGATAAAAATAATATGTCTGGAGATTCGTTTTAAGCCATTTCGGATTGCGGGGAAAACTGACTAGCGCTGTTTCTTTTGTAAAAACGATGTGGCGTAAAGAAGGCAATTACATGTAATAGGGATTATTCGTTTTTACGTTTATGACTAGTATCTAGTTTTAAGTAGTTTTGAGTCATTAGAATACAGCGCTAAAATGTAAGCCGCTGAAAAAAGTCGCCCAAAACGTCTCAGAATGTTTTAAAAATAAGAGAATCTACTTAATAGTCACAATAATGTTACCAAAAGTGTGATAGAATGTCTAAAAAAAACAAAAAAAAAAAACAGAACTTACTTAATAGTCGATATAAAATGGTCTCAGAATATCTAAAAAAAAACAAAAAAAAACAGAACTTAATAGTCACTAAAAAGTACCCAAAACGTTTCAGAATTTTTAAAAAGAAACAGAATCTACTTAATAGTCGCTATAAAAAGGACATAAAATGTCTAATAATTAACGGAACTTATTTAATAGGCGTTATAAAAATGCCTCAGAATGTCTAAAAAGAAACAAAACTTACTTTATAGTCGCTAATAGTTGCTATAAAAAGGACATAAAATGTCTAATAATTAACGGAACTTATTTAATAGGCGTTTAAAAATGCCTCAGAATGTCTAAAACTTATTTATAGTCGCTAATAGTTGCTATAAAAAGGACATAAAATGTCTAATAATTAACGGAACTTTATTTAAAGTCGCTAAAATATCTCAGAATGTTTTAAAAGTAACACAACCTACTTAATAGTCACTATAATGTCACCAAAAGGAACACAGAATGTCTAAAAAGAAACAAAACTTAATAGTCGATATAAAAAGTCGCCAAAAACATCTCAGAATATTTAAAAAACAAAAAAACAAAAAACAAAACTGAACCTACTTAATAGTCACTATAAAAACGTTTGTAAAATGTCTTCGAATGTTTTAAAAGTAACAGAACCTGCAACCGAAACTCATAACGATTAATAATTTCTATTACATGTAAGTCCCTGCATTACGCCACATTGTTTTTATGAAAGTAACAGCATCACTCAGTTTTCCCCGCTATCCGAAATGGCTTAAAACGAACATGTAATTGCCATTAATTTTTTATGGGAAAATTTTTTAAACATTCCCAGACTCAAAATATGACATTCTTTTCTGTCTGCCTGCCTCGATTTCAAAGGAAGGTCGAGGTTCGTCGTCTGTTGTGGCTCATGTGAAAGGTTTGAAATACGATAGTGTGCTTGCCTATTTAGACTCATACATTATTCTTTCATACAGTTCTTTGTAGGTACCCCCAAAATTCTGCCCTAAACAATCACGCCCTTTTGAAATTAAAATATTACGTCCCTTTAATGATTACTCCATTGTCAATCACTGTTTGTTGGTAAATTTATTTCTAACATCAAAATCTTTTTCAAAATATATTTTTGTAAAATCATCAGCATCATAATAATCATAGACTGGCAGTAATGCTTCCTTTTGTTTCGAACCACGAAGAATCCATTTTTAAAGTAATTTTATAATATAACAATTACCAATAGAGTTACATTATTAATCATATTCATTCCTAGTCGCTGACAATCCTTTTCATTATAATTTTCAATTAATTTATTTAGTAAAATTATCAGTTTAGGAAAATAATCAGCCATTTATTTATAATATACATATAATAGATGTTGAATTTAATTCCTGACCACAGATAATCGAATATATCTTGATTTTAAATTGACTTCCATACTAAAATTATTTCCAATATATTTCTTTAGTGAAATAGCATTACATTCATATTAGAGATATAACAGACTTATTATATTAATAAAGGATTCCTTTAATTCCTGGCCATATCCAATCACTTATTGATTTTAAACTTCATTCCATAGTGAAAGAATTTAAATACATTTTTAGTAAAATAATCAATATTGCAGGGATATTATGAATATAATAGCTATATGCAATCAGTAACGTCTGCTTTAATACCCGACCACAGACATTTTTTTTTATTTTAAATTCATTTCTAGAGTAAAATAAGTTTCATTATTACCCTTTAGTAAAATAATCAGCATTGCATTTAAACATTATATATATATATATATATATATATATATATATATATATATATATATATATATATATATATATATATATATATAAAATAAATCCTAAAGGGCCAGGAACAGCCTACCTAGGTTTCACCTAAACGGATCTTCAGGGTGATTACCTTGAAGATCCGTTTAGGTGAAATCTAGGTAGGCTGTTCCTGGCTCTTTAGGATTTATTTTATTTATCCCAGCTCTACTTAGCATATTGAGCACTCTACGTTTTAGTTTTATTACTTGCTTGGTTTTTTTCTTTGGACTAAACTTAAGGCACTGGACAATTTATTTCGCCCTGTTCGGATGTTTCTAGTTCTTTCATTTTTTTTTTCAATTTTTTCCTCGGGTACATATTTGTTTTGATATACTTAGAAGTTGTTCCAACCGAGTATTACTACTAGTATTATAATAATAATAATAATAATAATAATAATATATATATATATATATATATATATATATATATATCTGTAACGCACCTTTCGGTTACTTTCTCCCACATCCCTCAAAAGCAGATAACATCCTTTTATACACTACAGTGCCCCCATTTTTTGAGAGCTTAAAGAAAGCCATTTTTTCTTTTTTATTCTGTTTCCAAATGTTCATTCAAAAAGCCAGTCTTATTTTCATCGTCGAACGTTTTGTAAATTTCCCATAGTTCTAACCCACCCTGATAAAGAAGAAATGCCTCTTTTGTTTCGTTTCTCTTATATTCATTGCCATGAAATATATTCCCATTGTTTCTATCCACTCCTCCCAATCCGTTTGGTGGCTGTAGAATCCAGATTCATTTGTGCAGGAGGTGGTACTGCAATCTCATGCGTCGTCGCCATTTTTATGTTTTCTTTCTCCCTCGTCTCCCAAGGGCAGATAACCTACATTTATACACCACAATATCCTTTAATTCTCGACTACAGTTAACCCCTTGTTTGTTGATTTCAAATTAATTTCTATCGTAAAATCTTTTCAAAATATTGTTTTAGTCAAATAATCAGTATTGCATTGGCATTATGACGACTTCCTAAAAGTAGTCTAGATATAGCACAAAGTCGAAAGTATGGGGCACCCATTGAGGATCGAACTCACTATTCAGTCCTAATTCATCTCACGAGACAAGCTTTCTAACCATTGCACGGCGGTGAAACGCACATGAATATAATAGTTATAGTCAATCAGTAACTCTTCCTTCAGTTCCAGAAAACCGACAATCACTTTCATCTTGATTTCAAATTAATTTCTATAGTAAATCATTTCTATTACATTTCCTTAGTAAAATAGTCAAAATTGCATTGACGTTATACATGTAATAATCCTAGTCTTTACCTAATGGGCATATCACGTTGCTTAACACATCCAGCGAAGTTAAGCAACGTCGAGCCTGGTTAGTACTTAGATTGGTGATCTCTCGGGAATATCGAGTGCTGTAATCATAGATGTACTGGTGATAACAGCTCGGAATAGAAGTTCGAGGGGACGAATTCCAATTCTAGTCGTATTCCTGATATTCATATACGCGTAAATACTTTTGGGAAAGATCAAGCCACTTATTATTCTCCCAGCTATGAGTTAAATAGTAGAACTTATATCAGAAAATTATTTTGTTCTGTAAAAAAAAATTACTATCCAAACGTAGTTGATGACTTTAAATAACCTGGAAAAGCATTATTTACATTATTCGGACTATTGTCCTCATCTTTGTCGCCATATTTATTACAACGTTTCGGCCGTTGTACGCTCCGGCCTTCTTCAGGTGGTTGGAATGTCGAACTGAAACTTTTATTTCGCTAACTGGGTTAGACTGTTCTAGTTCCACGTGCCATGTTTAATGGATGTCAGTTATCAGTTATCTCCTGTTAATTTTCCCTCTGAAAATTCTCCACTGCCTTAACTGGGTATTGAACTCACACTCTTTGGGTCCTGTCACTGGATCTAACCAACGCCTTTATCCACTGTGCCATGTGTCCTTGAGTGAGCGAAATAAAGGGTTCAGTTCGACATTCCAAACAACTGAAGAAGGCCGGAGCGTACAACGGCCGAAAAGTTGTAATAAATATGGCGACAAAGATGAGGACAATAGTCTGAATAATGTAAATAATGTATATAATATCTTATCTCAGAAATATAGACAGATATTGAACCTGGAAAAGGTTGATAAGCCGTAAAAAAACAATCAATGTTTGTATAAACATTTTTCCAGTTCAATCGCAAAATTGTTAAACGAAAAGTTATGAATAAAAATTGTAAAGTTCGATATTTTATTATCAGATTTTCCAACCAAATATATATATATATATATATATATATATATATATATATATATATACAAGGTAACCAAAAAAGTTCTGTCCGTTTTTAAAGGAAAAAAAGAAAACGCTTCACAGTATGTGTAACTTATATTTAGTATTCAAAGTAATCGCCATCGGCATCCAGCACCTTCTGCCAACGTGTCTCCAGCTTTTCAATGCCCTTGCGGTAGAACTCGGTGGGTTTTGACGCAAAGAAGTGCGTGAGGGCTTTGCGCAAGTCTGCTTAATTGGTGAAGGATTTCCCACGAAGATGATGCTAATCGGATGACGCAAGGTCAGGTGAATAAGGTGGATGGCACAAAGTCTCCCACCCAAGTTGCTGTATGGTATCCCTGACCACTCGCGCGACATGCGGCCTGGCGTTGTCATGGAGGAAAAGCACACCTTTACGATTCACCAGTGCTGGCTCCTTCTGGCGCAATGCCTGTTGCACACGTTTCAATTGCTGCGAGTATAGGTCTCCAGTAACCGTTTGGCCCGTTGGTAGCAGTTCATAATAAACCACTTGATGACCTGTCCACCAGACACAAAGCATAATCTTGCGTGGGTGCATAGGCGGTCTTGCAGTGTGAGGGACAGCATCCTGAGGAGACAACCAATGTCTGGAACGCTTGGGAGTTTCGTACAGAACTCACTTTTCATCACTGGTAAGCACTCGATTGAATAAGGATGCGGTAGAGTGGCGAGAAAGCAGTGTTACGCAGGCTGCCACTCGTTGTCCCTTGCTCAGTTTGTATGTCTTACCTAGGCGGTGCAGGTGAAGTCTAACTATTTCATCGGAAACGTTGAACTCTCTTGCAAATTCACCACATGTTCTTCAACGGCCGCCTTCAGAACTCCGTCCTTCAAGACCTGTGGTCGTCCACTGCGAGGTTCATCATGGAGAGACAAATCTCTCGACTTGAATTTTCGAAACCAACGCAGTACGTTCATCCACAGCACCATCCCCAAACGCTTGACATATGCGGCGACTTGATGCAATTTTGAAGTCGTAAAGCAAACAGCCCCGAACGAGATCTCTAGACACTTCCACCCTTCTCACAGCTGCCTGGCTTATAACTGATGGCCGGGCACGGTGCGCGTGTTTTTTATAACGTCTGATGTTCGTACTTCCGGTTGTCCGAATTTAAAAACAATTACTACACGCATTTCGTATATATTTCAACTTCATTCAATGACTAATCAATAAACGGACAGAACTTTTTAGGTTACCTTATATATATATATTTGCTAATATAGGAATTAAGAAGTTAAGTGCAGAATTGAAAAACTAGAAAAACTGAAATATTGCCTTTTTATAGTCAGACAGTTACCATACGCGATACACACTTGGACGATCACGTCTCTTTCGATTCATAACTGACTAGGTAGAAGATATTCCCGCAGTAGGTTACCGTTTTTTCTGCTGTAGACCGGTTACCAACCAAGGCTATAGGACCCAAGTCATCGCGGAAGAAGAGATGGATTCATACATTTGCTAATGATATTTTTGCGTAATAAAATGTAACGGACCCGATTGGAATTTGAACTCATATCTCCGATTTCTCCTTCCGAGCAGTTATGCATTTCACCGCAACGCATATCCTCTGTACACCAGATACAAAAAAAGGCAGTCGATATTGGAATAAAGCCGTTTTTATATTGTTTTTTTTATTTTTTTCATCCTATATGACATTCGCTTTGTCACTATGCAATCATTAAAGTGAATGAAAGTGTTGAAATAGCTGTTTAGTAAATCCTACCTGTGATATCATAGGTTAATATAAGCCTCGGCCTTTAAGATAAGAGCGGTTTTGAAAGGTGCTAAATCTTAAGACATAGAAAATGTCATCAGAAACTAAGCATAGAGCGCTGAACAGCGATGTCATATCGCCATCCTGATTTCCACGGTGTCGGACAATTCTCACTCCCTGACAGTTGAAATTACTGGTAAGAGGTAAATTAGTGAGGTAAGTGGGTTCGGAACATTCGATACTTACAGGGCAGATTGAAGGGAAATGAGAAAGAGGAAAGCAACGCGTAAACCTACCTGACGAGATTGGGTGTGCGGATGGCGGAGCAGGATGTGGGAAGAAATGTCAAAAGAACAAAAGTTATTAAAAAACGGGAAATTGCGGAGAGCCATGATCGCTAACGGCCTGAAGAGAGTTGGTACAAAAAAGAAAAAGAAAAAGAAGAAAAAGAAGAAGAAATTATTTTATATCTTGCGGTATGAAGTAGGTTAACCCCAATGATACCTTGGGATTTATTATTCTGAACTAGGTTAAACTATAACCGGGTCTATTCTGGGAAGTGGTTAATTTCGGCTGCTACACTGGCTCAACCCAACCTAGGTGAATTCAGATACAATGCAATATTAAAAGCGGTTAATTAACAATACACGTTTCAGAGTTATTAATGACGTAAGCATCTGTGGGAGATGCAACCAACATAAACGTCTTCTGCATCGTATTCAAACCTCGAAGGTCACAAGATTGAAGCAGAAAAGCGAAAGCAACTTTGATTAACGTTTCGCAAGCTTAAACATTTACAAAGAAGCCAAATGCAACGTCATTCTCGCCTTTGTTGTTGTTATAAGCGGTACTCTCTAACTCAAGTGACATCCGGAATGTTTTGTAATGACATCAGCAGACGCAGAGGTCGTAATCGTTCAATAAAGCTTGGCTGATTTCTAAGGTGGATTCCTAACACATGTCTTTCTTATGTAATTGTTATTATTCCAGGGATTCTAGAGGCAAGACCGACGTACACTATCATACAAAAGCGTTTAGTTTACCGTTTTAAGCGACCTTAGCATCTTATTTCTTGTCACAATATAATCAATCCTAGACTGAAATCTTTTTTTAATCTTGATATTTATGGAGTCGACTGTAATCTAGATGATCGAGTCAATGCGAACGACCCTTTCCTTAGCTGCATAGTATGCGTTTTGTCAGGGTTACACATAGTTTTGAATTCAGAATTTTTCCTTCGCCTAAGCTGGCTACCAACCAAGGCTATAGAACCCAATTGCCCATATCTTGAGAAGATTTGTATTCATACTTTTCCCAAGGGTATTAGCACGTAAGTAAATGTCATGAACTCGACTGGAATTCAGACTCGCCTTTCCGATTCCTCAGTCCGACTTTTGACATGGACGTTGATATTGTTCTAGATAAACTAGGAAGTAGGAAGATTATGTTGCGCCAATCTTCATAGTACCTTCTTGGTTGAAAATTGTCTCGAACCCTGACTGATGTTGCCAATAGGGCTTGTTTGTTTTGTTTTACAGCATATCAACCTCAATGGGTTATTTCATGCCGACAAAATTTTCATTGTTGGTAATATGTTTTTTCCAAAAATCTATTTCTGGTAATATTTTTTCCTCCAAAAATCTATTTCTGGTAATATTTTTTCCTCTAAAAATCTATTTCTGGTAATATTTCTTCCTCCAAAAATCTATTTCTGGTAATATTTCTTCCTCCAAAAATCTATTTCTGGTAATATTTTTTCGTCTAAAAATCTATTTCTGTTAATATTTTTTCCTTCAAAAATCTATTTCTGGTAAGAATTTTCTTTCGCTGGTAATATTTGTTTTCAAAAATGTATTGTTGGTAATATTTTTTTACAAAGTATTTCTGGTATTAAAACCCATTCTTACACTTTCATAGTGTTTTTACCCGAGTTTCGGGGTTAACTATTTGCCCATAGCTGGGACCCTATCAGGTGCTACCACCCCGGGTCAAGGTGGACCTGGGAACACTAGCAATTAAGAGATGGTTCCTCAAACCCTCCTGATCAGAGGCCTTGCTGATGGACGTAGTTTATCATCTTACCCAGGACGCGGATGTAGTATGTCGTATCCAGGACAGTCCAACAGGGAATGCACTCCTATCTCGGTGACAAGGCAATCTTTTTTATTGGTGGTGGTGGGGGGGGAAGCACGTTTTTTTGACGGCCGTGTTTATAAAAATCAGTAGTGATTTAACCTCCGTTTACTTTTTAACGAAACTATTAGAAATGTAATTCTACAGAAGGATGCTGAGAATGACATGAAACTAAGATGTGAGCAGCGACAAAATGTGACAAAAAACCCCACTTATACTTATTAATTAGGGAGAGACAGTTGAAATTGAATGAGGAAAGAAGGCTTGGAAAATTTGAAAATCACTGGACTGATTGAAAGCAAAGGAAAACAACGTGTAACCTGCCTAGAGTGCTTGAGTAAATGGAACAGGATTTAGGAAAAATAAGAAAAAAGAAATGACAGTTCAGACTAGACGTGAGGCTCATTTTCAGACTGGAAGTTCTAAAAAATAACTCTTTGACTAAATCCTTACCCACGAAATAAAACCATGGGGCAATTGTAGTAGGTGGCAAATTTTAGCCAGTTTTAACCGTCTGTTGTAGACAAGCGAAGCAGAGGTGAGAATAGTTCGCCCCCATATCTATCCTCAAAGGGGCGAACCGTCTAACGGGCGTGTCTTCCTTTCGCGTAGCACGCGACTGGTCTCTTGTCTCTCTCTGTCCTCTCTATGTTTCTCTGCTGTAGGAGCCACTGCCTTGTCAGCTCTGTCTGAAAAAGTAATTCACCAAGAACTCAGAGTCTAGTTATCACCCAGTGACCTTCTTTGTCAGGATCATTTGACCTAGTCCTTGGGAGGGCCACTCTGTTAAGCTGGCCGTCTTTGCCAAGATAGACGATTGTCAAAGTGATTTCGGTGACGCGTGACAGAAAGGTCCTTAGCAAGATATGAGCTAACACCTTATATCGCTACAAAGGACAAGAAATTGTGGAGAGTCATAGAAACAAAAATGACAAAATAAATATCATTCTAAAAAAGTAGAAGAGTAATAAATAACATAAAATAATATCTATGAAAGTTGTAGAAATTCTTATTCTTTTATGTGCCATGTCTCCCCTCAGGGCGTAGGTGATCATGACTCTCCACAATTTCCCGTCCTTTGTAGCTCTTAATAAATTTTGTCTTTTTGTTGTTTCTCCTAAACCATGTTTCGCCACCCATTTAAAAAAGCTCACTAAGTATGTTATACGTTGTTTTCCTCTGTCCCTCTTGCTTTCTATCTGTCTTGTGAGTTTCAGATTTTCTAAGCCCTCTTTTCTCATTATGTGTTCTAGGAAGTTGAACAAAAACGGATTATTTTTATCCTTTTCATTCCATCACGATATTAAATTTTCCATTATTATTTCTTCTTCAATGTACCGTGTCCGTTCAGGACGTTGTCGATCATAGCTCTCCACAACTTCTTGTCCTTTGTAGCGCTTAGTAAAGTTCCTCCTAAAAACCTGTTCTACCATCCATTTACGTAAGCTCGTTAAGCAGGTTATAGAGATATTATTTTCAATACCTATATCTGTATATTTAATAAAAAAAAGTCACGGTAACGTTTTTGCATCTTTGACACATACAATGATCTTTAACCTTATACTCCCCACCTCAGTACACCTTTTCAGGATTCAGATAATTTTGCTTTGAAATACCTGTCAATTGTGTCAACAAAGAAAAGATAACAAAATTACCTCTGACCTATTTGTTTCAGATATAAAAATTGCAATATTAAACTCTAAATGTCAATCTTTTTAATACTTTATTTAGCTACAAATAATGTCCCCTTTTTGAAAATCATGCCTTGTGTTCATTTTGATCTCCGCCTATAAGAAATACTGTCATTAATATTTGCCTTCCAGCGATATTTGATTTATGGGGGGGGAATCCCATTCTTGGCCAACTTGTACCAATTTCCATACACTGGCGCCAATCGAGTTAAGTAATATTTTCCTTGTCAACGAGTGGACACAAACTTAACAATATTAGACGTGCAGATAACATAATCTTGATAGCAGACTCAGAATGGAGACTACAGGAACTCCTACAGAAGATAATGAAGGAAAGTGAGAAGAAAGGACTAAACATCAATTGTAAGAAGATAGAATGCATGGTTGTTAGTAAATATGCAAATTACAGGCTGTAGATGTTAAACTTAAGGAAGTACAACAATTTAAATATCTGGGAAGTGTTTTAACAGAGGACGGAAAGTACAACGCCAAAATCCGAAGGGGCATATGAATGACAAAATATGATATCCTAAAGCCGATAAGAGTGTTAAGGAATATGAAAAATTCGTTAAAAACAAAGAAAAGAGTGTTGAACTGTAATGTGATATTGGCCTTCCTATATGACAGTGATTACTGTACAATACTATCATAGATGAAAAAAAAAACATGAAACAAGAAATGTGGTTCTACAGAAGGTTGTTGAGGATATTATGGGCTATACTTAACACAAGAGAGAAATAGTTGAGATTTTTATGGCACATAATGAGGAAAGAAAGGCTTGGAAATTTTGACAGTCACAGGGCATATTTAAGCTAAGAGAGACAGAGGCAAACAGTGCATAACCTGCTTAACGAACTTAGCTGTAAATGATTGACAGAACAAGGTTTAAGAGAGAATGCAAAAGACACGCTTTACTAAGACATACAAGAGACGACAAGAAAATTTTAGAGAACTATTTATCATCCACGTCCTGAAGGGACACAGCACCCGGAAGAAGTATAATCTTGTAAAAATGATTGGCAAAAGACAGATAGCAAATTCACAAACTTTATTAAGAGCAACATAGGACAGGAAATCGCGGAGAACCATGATTGCCCGCATCCTGAAGGGACACGTCACATGGGAGAACGAGAAATACTAACTTGTATACATTGTTACCAGATAGGGTTTAGTAAAGATAAGCAAAAGGACAAATTTTTCTTAAAAGCAACATGGGACAGGAAATTGGGGAGAGCCATGATCGCTCGCGTCTTGAATGGAAACGGTACATAGAAGAAAGCGAAATGTGAGCTTGTCTATAATGTTGACAGATAGGATTTATTAGAGACAGCAAAAAGACAAACTTTCTTAAGAGCAACATAGGATAGGAAATTGTGGAGAGCCATGATCGCCTGTATTCTGAAGGGACACTTCACATGGCAGAGAAATGCTAACTTGTATACATTGGTGGCAGATAGGGTTTAGTAAAGATAGCAAAAAGACATACTTTCCTAAGAGCAACCTATGACAGGAAATTGTGGAGAGCCATGGTCGCTTGCGTCCTGAAGGTTAACGGTACATAGGAGAAGAAAAGGCAATGGATATACACATTAAGGACGGGGCATGTTTGAACATGCGAGTATTTTCCTAGTCTTTATGTTAACAGCCGAGTTACGGGCCAAGCCAGCTTGTGTTCTAATTCACTAAACAAACTTGCATAATCTTTTTTTTTTATCTATTTTCACACGAACAACCATTAAAACATTGGTAAAAAGTATAGAGTTGTCGAAATATAATTCAACCAACAACGCCCATCGACAGGGAAACTAAATTGTAGATAATTTCGCTTTCTATTTCTTTGCCTTTCTTTCGCGTCGACAATGAAAGTAGTCAGAATAATCCGTTAAAGAAACATTATTTCCCCGACTTTACGTATGAACTTATATAAACGAGGCATATTTTATTTTGACACACGGACATTGTAGTGTGGAAGATGGTGACGACGGAGGTTGGACATAAAGAATCTTAGACAAACACACAAATCCATCGCGATGTAAACAAAAATAAGAACATAATTAACTTATTCTAATGTAATTAAATGCACCCTAACTATAAACAAGATGAAAAAGCCATCAAATATAACTTGCCAGTAAATATCACTTGATAATAGTAATAAATAGCTTAACTTTATCGCTTATGAATTGATATGCTAGAGGAGTTTGGTAACAATCGCAACATAGGAAATTATATATATATATATATATATATATATATATATATATATATATATATATATATGTGTGTGTGTGTGTGTGTGTTGTGTGTATGTATATATATACATATACATGTATATATATATATATGTATGCATATATATACATATACATGTATGCATATATATATATATATATATATATATATATGTATATATATATATACATATATATATATATATATATATATATATATATATACATATACATGTATATATATATATATATATATATATATATATATATGTATGCATATATATACATATACATGTATGCATATATATATATATGTATGCATATATATACATATACATGTATGTATATATATATATATGTATGTATGTATGCATATATATACATATACATGTATGCATATATATATATATGTATGCATATATATACATATACATGTATGCATATATATATATATGTATGCATATATATATATATACATGTATGCATATATATATATATATATATATATATATATATATATAGATTGAAAAACTCGAATTTTTGATTTGCTAATAATCAAATCAATCTCGAGGGAAAAAAAAGGTTTTAAAAAAGAAAGAGCTACAAACATGAACTTCTGCCGACAAAAAAAATCGCACAGATACAGGTCTGAAGACCAAGAAAAAACCCTGATACGAGTAAACAACTAACTAACAAAAGAGCTCAATACAACCGTAGAGCAATCTAGATACACCTAGTGATTTAGACAAACCTACCTAGGTTTCACCCTAAATGGATCGTCAGAAAAGTCAAGCTAACGAGGCAAAGAGAAAACATATAATAAAACATATATAAATATACGTTTCTCTTTGCCTCGTTAGTTTGACTTTCCCTGACAACCTGTTTAGGTGAAACCTAGGTAGGTTTGTCTGGGTCACTAGGTCTATCTATCTATATCTATATATATATATATATATATATATATATATATATATATATATACATATATGCATATATATATATATATATACATGTATATATATATATATATATATATATATATATATATATATAATTTAGTGAGTTAGACAATTTGGCCCAGGTTTTTAAGCGGATCGTCAGGGCCAGCTTTCCTGACGATCCGCTTAGGTAAAAAACCCAGGTAGGTTTGTCTGGCTCACTAGGTTTATCTAGGTCTGCTCTACGGTTGTATTGTAACCTATATCAAAAGGATTTTTTTCGACAGACTTTCATGTTTCTAGCTCTTTCTTTTTTTTTTTAAACATTTTTTCCCTCGAGATTGATTTGAATATTGGCAAATCAAAATTCGAGGGTTTTTTACTAATATATATATATATATATATATATATATATATATATACCCAAGTATAGGATTGGTGTATACGGAATAAATTCCAATAACCAACAATTACTCTTCTTAAAAGGGTGCTCAATACAGAGTAGAGCAGATATAATTATTTATTTATAATATAAATATAAAATCTATACAAAAATATTATTTTGTTTCAACACCTACAGTGTCTTATCAAGTGATGATGTTGAATGTAGGTGTTGAAACAAAATGGCTATTTTTGTAGTGATTTTATAACATATTTATGTTATAATTTTTAAATAAATAATTATATATATATATATATATATATATATATATATATATATATATATACACACAGTGTGCGATAGATAAATTGTCGCCATTTTATATTTTTAATTTCGCGCCGTGCCTTGTTTGTTTTTGACTTTGTCAACTGCACAGTAGAGTTAGCTCGGTTAGACACCGGCTCTCCGGCAAAAATTTGGAAACGGCATGCTGTACTGCTTGGCATTTGCGCTGAAAGCTCCAATACTAACATTTCAGAATGTTTGGGTGTCAATCAGAGGATAGTGCAGAGGATTCGGAAAGGGTCGGATGAGTCTAATGGTGATTACGAATGTACGGCAGCTCGGAAAACTCACTCTGATTGTTCTGATTAGAAAAGAACTCGCAAATTTGTTGGTGAGAGCCTCAGATTAACACAGAGGCCTACATCAAGTACCTTGAGGAGGTAGTTGTGCCCTGGGTCAAGAGGGTGGATGCTCCAAGTACCTGTTTCTGGCAACAAGACTCTGCATCCTGCCACACAAGCAAAAGAACCCAGTCATGGCCGTCGGACAATTTCTGCGACCACATCACTTCTTAAATCTGGCCACCTAACAGACCAGACTGCAAATCCTTTGATTTTTATGTGTGGGGCGCATTTTAGCGAGAGATTAACAAAATTCCTTGTAACACCAAAGATGAACTGAAGGTAAGAATTACGGTAGTATTCGCGAAATTAAAAAGGAAACTGTCTAGAACAGTTGCAGGAGATTCCGAAGTCTTCTAGAGGCTGTGATTGAAGGAAATGGCATTTTTATTGAATAAATTTACTCTTTGGTATTGAAGCTATTTTTGTGTAATTTTCGTAAATATATTTGTTAAAATGAGATGTCAGTGTTATTTTCATTTTTGCGTAATTTCCATCGCAACCTACACACACACACACACACACACACACACACACACACACACACACACACACACACACACACATATATATATATATATAAATTTGAAAAATAGGAGATCAGCTCATCCTGCTATCATAGTTTCAACTTTTAATTTAATTTCCTTTATTTAATTTAATATAATTTTCGACGAAAAAGAAAGAATAGGAAGAAGTTTTAAAAGAAGTGGCATAAAACTAAACTGGAATTTAAATCTCAAATAGAACAACAAAAGAAGAATAATTCGAAGAAAGAAAAAATATTTGATTTACCTCCCCGCCTTTAATTTACAGTTGAAATGTAAAATAGGGAAATATTTTTCAAATTGCTTAATAAACACTTCCCTAAAAGTTTCGAATTACACAAGATCTTCACTAGAAATACTGTTAAGTTACTGCTGTACTCGTAATTTCTCAATCACAATAAAAAGACAAAACGCTAGGAATTTCAAAGCTAAAGTGCATCAAGATATCGTTAACAGTGAAATATGTAACTGTAGAGATAAAGATAAATGTCCACTGGACGGAGTTTGAAAAAGGGAAGGAGTAATTTACAAAACAGAAGTAAAAGTTATAAATGTCCAGAGCAAAATATACGTGGGGGTGTACTGAAGGCAGCTTCAAGAAGAGATTGTATCACCGCAAATCATGATTCAGGCTAGAAAGCCTTAGAGATTCTACCAGACTAGCCAGCCATGTGTGTGTGGGGGCGGGGGAAGAAAGATCCGATTGTAAACTGGAGAATATTAAGAAGAGCCAAAGCTTACAGCAATCGTAGGGATGTCTGAAAACTGTGCCAGGAGGAAAAATTAACCATAATAATATTTTCAGACCAAAAAATTTTACAAAATGAAAGTTCTGAAATAATGTCGCGATGTATACGCACTAAAAAGTATCTTTTGAGTTTGTACGCATAATTTATTTACTCCCCGCTCTAATGCTCTTCCTTTACTCTTACACATCAATTTCACTGACGATACCTAAAGACTGATACCATGGTAGAGTGATTGGGTGATGTCCTAATTTAAAAATTTTTTAAATTTAAAAGCACTGTACGTAAAATTTTTAATTTCTTTATATGCATATTGAGCACTTCATAATACAGCTGTTTCCTGGTCTAACTTAACTCTGTCCAATAACTATATATATATATATATATATATATATAAATAAATATATATATATATATATATATATATATATATATATATATATATATATATATATATATATATATATATATATATATATATATATATATATATATAAATAATTATATATATATATATATATAAATAATTGATATATATATCAGTTATTTTAAGAGCTAAATGACGGTCCCGTATAGGATACAGGTTCAAATCCTGTCGGAGGACGAATATTTTCTGTGAACATTTCTCGGACATTCAGGCCGGTAAATGATGTTGTTTAATACTGTTTATTATAAACTGAGTATTTACTTAAATATTTGTATCTATAAAAGAATGTATAAACATAAATATATCTTATATATATATATATATATGTGTGTGTGTGTGCCGTCCCCACAAACCTGACATCATTTTATAGTCTAATAACATAGCCAATTCTCGTTCAAATGATCTCAAATTTTATTAAAATTTTCAAAACCTAAATTGACTGCGCGGAATTATCTCAATACTAGAAAGATGGATCGGGCCTGCGAGTGCTAATGACAATGTGCTGTTGAAATGGCCACCACGTTCATCTGACTATGTGAAAGGACAGGTCTATATCCCCACTCTTCCTAGAATCCAAGAGGAACTTAAGAAGAGAATCTCTGAGTCACTGAAGAATGTTACGCAAGACATGCTACAGCATGTTAGGCAGGAGCTGGACTACCGATTTGACGTGTGTCGTGTCACAGGTGGTACATCCATTTGAATATCTTGCTCGAATTTTGCTAAATTCATCTTTTATTGTTCAACATTCGTTTACCTGGGATATGGAGTTACTGAGAGATTTACATTTTAAATCATATCGATCTTTTGAACACTCTGTATATATATATATATATATATATATATATATATATATATATACATACATATATATATATATATATATATATATATATATATATATATATATATATATATTTGGTTGGATAGATGTGAGTTTGTGACCCTGGGTTTCACGCTTTTAGCGATCGTCAGACAAACTGATTTATTTTTAAAAAAATTTGGGTTTATGTAGATTGCGTGTATTGGTGTTATTGTGGAAGTGGTAGGGGAAACTTTGTCGCTTATGTCAGCGTACTAACTCAAACATCGATGTATGCAGACACATATACATACTTGGTCGTCCGTCTGGACTCATACATATATAAACATATGTGGGCAGTTTCGGATATGACATATGTATGTATACGGGTGGTGTTGTGTCTATACATACGCATTTGTATGTTGAAATTTAAAGATTGGAAGTGTGGCGGAAATGTCTCGTGAATGTCTCGTGAATGTATACATGTCATGTTATTTATTTATCTATTTTTTTCCGCTGAATAATATTTCCTCGCATGTATGTATATACGTGTGGTGGGGTTTGTGTAAAATTATGCTAGGTAAAAATTATTATTATTTATATTTATTTTTAATATATATATCATGTCGTCGAGATAGCATCAATGAAATTTCACCAGAAAAAATAACATGAAAATGTCTATAGAAAAGGCAAAGTTTTTGTGACTTTTTTCTATAAATAACTAATTTCATCTTCCCACAAAATATTTTATAAAGATTTAAACAACATAAAGTAAACACTTATGAACAATATTTTCCCCATGTCAACGGTCAGGAATATATTTACCGTTGAATTGATTTTGGATTCAAATGCAATGTCAATATCGATATCTTCTGGCCTCCTGATTGCTTTTTTTCTCCTTTTCTCCTCATTACTGATGTTTCTGTTCCTAAATCCCCCACACTCTGTAATCCCATGGGTACTAGTGGCAGTACTGCCTTGCTTGGGATGATACGAAATAAAAAAAAAAGAACTCGAACAGCTATCCTGCTATAACCCCCCCCCAAAAAAAAACAGAGACAAAAACATCATTATCTTATTACACTGTAACCAGATGCTACCTAACGATAACCAAGAAGAAAATCCATTAAAAGCATAATGTACATGTTATTTAAGGATTCCAATAAATACCTTAGCTTTTATCATTTACTAAAAAAGTTAAAATCATCTAACCTAAACATTAACACCAATTCATGAACTAAAATGTCCTCCCTGTAGAAAGAACGTTTATAAATTTTCGTGTCCTCCAACATTAATAAGATATCTCGAATATTAAAAAAAATTACATATTTACTTTCGTCACATAACAGGTACTCTTTATTGTAGGTCGTTACTCATTGAAACTTCACATAGTTTGTGTATATATCGACCATCGTGTCACAAAAAAAATGTCTGTTAATATAAAACATATTATCAAAACAGTGATCATGTCTCTCCTCAAGTTACTGCCCTTTGAAACTCTGAATAAATTTCATCTTTTTGTTATCTCTCCTAAACCTTGTTCCGTCATCCATTTACTAAAGCTCGCTAGGTAGGCTTTGTATTGTTTTCTTGTCCCTGTTGACTTGAATCTGTCCCGTGAGTATAAAATTTTCAAAATCCCCTTTGTTCATCATGTGCCCATGGTAATCTCAGCATCCTTCTGTAGAATCAAACAATGTTTAATCGAATGACAAAGTACGGAGTTTCGTCTCTAGAAGGTACTTCTTCAGACTAATTTTCGATGTAAAATTATAACCAACTTTTGTTGTATTTCTCTCCCCCTCCTACAAGACTAACTCCACTGATAAAACCATTATTCGCCTGAAGAGGTTCCTTCTAGGGACACAACACGTTACTTTATTTTTATCAATCTACCTCAAGGAAGGAGATAATGTCACTAAGATGCAAGGGGCTACTGAGAGTGAGAGAGAATGAGAAAACTTTATAAAGAACTGGAAACCCAATTCTAAACAGCCCAGGGAGGGGCGCGAACTCGGTGATAGGCGAACCTACTTAGTTTTTTCTCTCGTTTTGTCATTCATTACCCACAGTCTAAAATTTAAGGAAAATGGTAATGGCAATATTAACCGTTTCTCTATAAGGAAACATTGTGTGTTCATTGACTGATCAGCTTCTACTATTCTCGGTTGAAATTTATAAAATCTTTCTGTTTATATTTCTGAGATGAGGTATTATGTACACTATTTACATTATTCGGACTATTGTCCTCAACGTTGTTGCCCTATTTATCACAACGTTTCGGCTCATGTACACTCCGGCCTTCTTCAGGTGGTTGAAATGTCGAACTGAACCCTTTATTTCGCTGGCTGGGGTTGACTGTTCTAATTCCACGTTCCTAATAGATGTCAGTTATCAGTAACTTAAGGAAACATAGCCCAGTGGATAAAGGCGTTAGTTAGATCCAGTGACAGGACACAAAGAGTTGTGAGTTCAATACCTGGTTAAGACAGTGAAGAACTTGGAGAGGGGAATTAAAAGGAGATAACTGATAACTACATCCGGCAGTAATGCCTCTGATTAGGAGGTTTTGAAGAGCGTGGAACCACCTCTTAATTACTATTGTTCCCAGGTCCACCCTGACTCTGGGTGGTAGCATCTGTTAGGCTCCCAGCTATGGACAAATAGCTAACCCCCGAACTGAGATCAAAACACTATGAAAGTGTAAAAATACAATAATAATAAAATAATTTATAGTAAAACTGAAGAAAATTTTTTTTTATCAGCAATACATTTTTGGAAAAAATATTATGGCATTAGATTTAACCCCTAAACTGGGGTCAAACACTGTTGTAACCTAGGGAAGGTTACTGCACCACAGAGGTCCTTCCCTGCCCTCCATTAGAATGTCTGACGCTCAACTGCTCGAGAGCACCTCTCTGCGGATGCTCGGTCTCACGTTGACGGCTGACCTGAGATGGAACAAATACATTGAGTCAATTGCTTCGTCCACCGCATGGAAAGTTGGCTCCCTGTGCCGCGCCAGGAAATTTTTTCTCCCCGGAATCGATCCTCCAGATCTACAAATCAACAATTCGCCCTTGCATGGAGTATTGCTGCCATATATAGTCTGCAGCCCCTTCTGTTTGCCTTGGGGTTCTTGATAGGCTCCAGAGGCGGATATGCAATATAATTAGCCCTGATTTGGCATCTCGTCTACAGACACTTTCTCACAGACGCGCCGTCGCCTCTCTCTGTCTGTTTTACAAATACTTTCATGGCAATTGCTCCGAGGAGCTGTATTCGCTGGTTCCCAGATTTCATGAGTTCAAGCGCCCGACGAGGATGGCATCCCGCTCTCACCCTTTCACTGTCGAAACTCCTAAATATAGCCGTCTCTTCTACTCCAATAGCTTCATGTCCCGCACCTCTCGCCTGTGGAACTCCCTTCCCTATTCTAGTTTCCCTGAGAGCTATAATCTCCAGCTATTCAAATGTAATGTCAATCGACATCTCCAGTTGCCTTGATCTATCCATTACCCTTCTCCTCATCCTTTCTTCTATCACTCCTATCTGATCTTGCTCCGAATTTTCTGTAACCACTTGCGTTCTAGTGGCTTCCCGCCTTGCTTGGGGTGAAACGCTTAAAAAAAGAAAAAAAAATCAAACGAAGGTTGGTAATGAACGATAATACTTAGGACACGAACAGCACATGCGCATAAAAGAAGCAGTCAACTGCTAGAAGTGAGTCAATTGAATTCCACAAAGAATCTCCAACTGCAGGATAACTTCCAACCGTCCCACGCATTCAGACGTGGCAGAAGGCCGAAATTAATCTGGGGTATCCGAGCCCGTAGTCTCGGCAAAAAATTCCCCGTAGACCTCGTATAAAACGGGGCCGGGTAGCTGTTTTGTAAATAATTCGTAACGTTGTTTATGGCATTACAAAGGTGGATCTAAACGTTGGCCAGATGCTGTTACTGCTATCGTTATCTTTGCGCAAAACGAAGGTCCCTCTACAAAACGAGTTACTTCTGCCAAAAGCGAATACGCAGTCTAACATAGAGGATATACAAATCTAACAGTAGGTTAGCTGTGACACAAGGCTGAAAGTATGAGTACTCCGTGAGGATCGAACTCACTTCTTACTCGTGGTTGTTCTAGTCAGACAAGATGGCTTACCACTACATTACGTCAAGATACCCAAATGATTTTTTAAGTGTAGCTTAGATGCGGCACAAGACCGAATGTATGGGGCACCCAGTGTGGATCGAACTCACTACTCAGTCATAATTGCTCTTGCAAGACAAACTTCATAACCATTACAACACCTCGAAGTTTCTGAATATAGTTATTTTCCAAGCGTAGCTTAGATGTGGCACAAGGCCGAATTTAGGGGGCACCCAGTGTCGATCAAACTCACTACTCAATCGTAATAGATCTTGCGAGACAAGCTTTCTAACCATTACACCACCTCGAAGTTTCCGGAGATATACCAATGTATGTAACAGACTAACAGTGGGTAATCAAATAGCCTAATGAAAACAAATAAGTCCTAAGCTGATTTTCTAAGCACAACTTAGATGTGGGTCAAGACCGAAAGTATGTGTTACCCTGTGAGGATCGAACTCACTACTCAACCGTAAATTGAGCAAGCCTTCTAACCATTACACCACATCGAAGTTCTCAGGATATATAAATTTATGTAACACACAAATAGTGAACAATCGAACGACACAATGAAAATAAATAACTCTTAAGTAACTTGTTTCATCTCAAGAAGGAACTTCTTCAGATTAATATTATGACAAACGTTTGTTGCCTTTTTCACTTCCTATATAAAAGACTAGACAGTTATGTGCCATGCGTGATACACACTTAGTCGATCATGTATCTCTCGATACAGGACTGACAAGGCAGAGTTATTCCCACAGTAGGTTGCCATTTCTCTCTACGTTAGATCCGTTGCCGTCCAAGGTTATAAAACCCGGTCTGTCCTGCTATTTACCTATAGTCAGTTAGTTATGTGCTATGCATGATACACACTTAGTCGATCATGTATCTCTCGATACAGGATGACAAGGCAGAGTTACAGTAGGTTGCCATTTCTCTCTAAGATCAGTTGAAGGTTATAAAATCCGGTCTGTCCTGCTATTTACCTATAGTCAGGTTATGTGCTATGCATGATACACACTTTTAGTCGATCATGTTCTCTCGATACAGGACTGACAAGGCAGAGTTATTCCCACAGTAGGTTGCCATTTCTCTCTACGGTAGATCAGTTGCCGTCCAAGGTTATAAAACCCGGTCTGTCCTGCTATTTACCTATAGTCAGTTAGTTATGTGCTATGCATGATACACACTTAGTCGATCATGTATCTCTCGATACAGGACTGACAAGGCAGAGTTATTCCCACAGTAGGTTGCCATTTCTCTCTACGGTAGATCAGTTGCCGTCCAAGGTTATAAAACCCGGTCTGTCCTGCTATTTACCTATAGTCAGTTAGTTATGTGCTATGCATGATACAGACTTAGGCGATCATGTATCTTTGATACATGACTGACGAGGCAGAGTTTTCCAGCAGTTGCAATTTCTTTCTGCGGTAGACCAGTTGCCATCCAAGGCTATAGAACCCGGTCTGTCCTGCTATTTACCCATGTCAGTCAGTCAGGTGCCATGCGTGATACACGCTTAGGCAATCGTGTATCTTTTGATGCATGACTGACGAGGCAAAGTTTTTCTCGCAGTAGGTTGCCATTTCTTTCAGCGGTAGACCAGTTGCCATCCAAGGCTATAGAACCCGGTCTTTCCTGCTATTTACCCATAGCTGGGGGGAGAAGAAGAAGAAGATCCATACCTTTCCCAATTGAATGTAATGGATTCGACTGGAATTCTATTTTGGATCTACGATTCGTCAATCCGAGCCGCTATTCATTAATCCACAAATCTACTGAAAAATAAACAAACATTATTAATCTGATGTAATTCCTTCCTTCTTTGTCGTTGCTTACGTGATCAGTTCCTAATATTCTCGACATCCTTCTTGTCGCTTCTTCGTCTGTGAGGAGATAAATGGTTTTTGCAAAAAATAGAGTCAAAACAAGTGGATCAGTGAAAAGATTCTGTTTTTGAAATCTAAAACAGATTTCCCTATTCCGCCCGCTGCTACCAACTCTGATCATTTTAACCATGAAAATGATAACAGGGAGAGGAATGACGTCAATGATGACTTACTGGTGCATAAAATTCTTTCGTCGAAATTCCCTCTCAAAAGACGGTGTGGCGAAAACTTGTTGATTATAAAAATATCTTCAAAATAATAATAAATAGGTTAGAGATTAAAAGATAAGCGTCTGAAAGTCGGTTTTGTCCTTCAAATAACGAAAGCTGTTTGTTTACCCTGTGCCGAGAGAAAGAAAACAAACCTTTATTTACTTATAATTATTTACATCTAAACATTCAAATTCATACAAGGATAGGATTGAGGGTTGAGGTAAGAACCAACCAACCACCTCGCCTTTCAGCCTAAACCCGGACATCTTCCAACGACATAATGAACTCGTTAATGTTTCCAGAGATAAACAAAGCATCGATGGCGCAAAAAGAAAGCATAAGAGAAGCTGAAATGCGCCCTGCGTTAGTTTTAGTTGAAAATTAGAACTAAACGGGAGACGATAGTTTTACATTTAACACAAATCTATGACAGCTATTGAGATGAACTGTGTCATTTTCTTTAAATCATTTGTGCCATTATTTTTCAAAATAAAACCAAAAAATTCATTTTCTCTTTCTTCTTTTCTGAAACATTAGGTTATGAAACGTTTTTTTTTTAATTATTTTTACGGAAGAAGAGCTTACGGGTCTCATTCCAGAAGATGAATACAAGTAAAAAATGTGCACTGAAACGAAAAAAAATGAGCAGTTGAAAATAAAAAAGTGAAAAAATACGCATTTAAAAAAAAATTGTGTATTCAAAATCAAAACAAAAAATTGTTCATTTAAAATCCAAACAAAATAACCATTTGAAATCAAATAAAAAAAATTGTACATTTAAAATCAAAACAATAATTGTACATTTAAAATCCAAACAAAAAACGTTCATTTAAAATCCAAACAAAAATATGTATTTAAAATCAAAAAAAAAATTTGTGCATTTAAAATCAAAACAAGAAATGCGCGTTTAAAGTCAAATCAAAAATATGTATTTAAATTCAAAACAAAAAAGTGCATTTAAAATCAAACAAAATTTTGCATTTAATATCAAAACAAAAAATAAGTATTTAAAATCAAAACAAATAATGTACATTTAAAATCAAAACAAGAAATATGCATTTAAGATAAAAACGAAACAATGTTCATTCAAAATATGTGCATTTAAAATTAAAACAAAAATATGCATTTAAACTCAGAACAAAAATGTACAATTAAAAACAAAAAAATGTGCATTTAAAATCAAAACCCAAAATTTACATGTAAAATAAAAAGAAAAAATGTGCATTTAAAATCAAAAGAAAACATGTACATTTAAAACCAGAACAAAAAATGTTCGTTTCAAAGTAAAACAATAAATGTGCATTTAAAATAAAAACAAAGAATGTGCATTATAAATCAACAAAAAATTGTGCATTTAAAATCAAAATAAAAATAAATGTTTACATCGAATGGTAATATACCTAATGAAACTTAATGTTATGAAATTATCAAATTAAAAAAATCAAAAATCAAGAATCTTTAAAATTTAATATATTAACACTAATTTGAACATCTCATTTAGCACATACTCTTTATTTTGTGGTACCATGCTAGCAAAGAAACTGATTTATGTACAGACGAGGTTCCTCTATTCTCTTCTAAATGGTACAAAAGTGACTGTAACACCAGTCCTGAGATTCTGTGAAGTAACGAAGCAACTTTCAAAGACTGATGAATGCAAAATAGACTTAAGGGAGCCCAAAGAATATATCGGCCAAAACGTTCGTGCTAAAATCTTGATGAGCAAGATTATAGTTTAAAATATATAAAATATATAAAATATATGAAATAATAAAATATTTATATTTCAAATTTATGAGACAATATTGGAAGTCAGAAGACTGTATCAACCAAAACCTTGTACAATATACAACAAATATATTATGGAAAATGAATATACCTTGTCTCAGAACTTGAGACAATACCGGATTTCAGAGAATATTTCCGACGAAATATTATGTTCAAAACAACAGAGATAATATGACTAGTCATGAAGATGAACAGGCGAGTGAGATTTTAGTTTAATTTAGAAAGAACTTCAAGAAACTCGGTTGTAACCATTTCCAAGAAAACTCTATTTGCGTGCAAACTGTTTGATCAGATAGAAGGCATGAAGAAAATCTTTTATGCCAACACGTTTCGTTCCTTGGGGAGTTTTATCAAGTTAAGTGCAGAAATTTTATTTAGAAATCTGTATTTATACTCAGAACTAAAGTGGAGAAAAAGTAACGTCAAGCTTCTAAATTAGAATTCATTGATTTCTTTTTACAGTTTAACCTTTTTGGATTATTCAAAAATTGTAAGAATATTTTTTTGAGGGAATATTGCATAAACAATTTTTAAGAATGACAAATTTTACTGATACAAGTCCTACTATTTAATTAATAGTTGGTGTGGGTGGGAGATGGTGTTTAGAAATTCATACGCAATGGTAATTGTGCATAAGGGAATATAACAAACCCAACTTGAATTAGAACACTCCTTGCTTTGAACATCTTTTGGGACTGAAGTTCACCCTAAATCTCAAATAGAACGACCCATCGAGAAAAATGCTGGAAATATGGTCGGCACCTTGTACCGCTTCAGAAAGTACCAAACTCCTTTTGCCATGCTTTATCTTTACCAGAGTGAAATCAGACCCCAAATGGATTATTGTCGCCAAATCTGGGCAGGAGTTTCCCAAACCTCACTTTCCACCATTGACAGTGTTCAAAATACGCTTTGTTGGGAATTACTTATGTTCTACCATACAGTTTCTTTCCCAAACACGCAACGCCACAAGCCTATCTTTGCTTCCATGGAAAATGTTCGAACGAGCCTCATTTCTTAGTTCAGGCCTTCACAGCTAGGACACCCTTTGCCACATAAACAGGGATGCCTTAAATATTCCGACAAGCTCCATTCTTTAGTACCACCAGCTCAAACTTTTAGAGCTAAAACACAATTTACTCCGGCCATATTCTCTACATAATCCTTCCCACTCTGAAAACCTCTTCTGACTCCTAAGAGGATGCTTCCCTGAAGTGAACATATCTACTGCTATTGAAAAGGGAAAAAAACAACAACAAATAAATAGTACATAAAGTTTCAGTGTTTAGACGGAAATGTTAGATGTATAAAATTGAAGTAAACAGGAGTTCGAACCGGTCGATTTTATTTGAGGATAAAATGGAATGACTTTAGATTATTTAATTGAAGTATGAGATTTAGCCATTTCATTTGCTTCAGACTTGCTATAGAATTTTGTGTTTATTGTTAAAACGTACATTTTTGTTCGATATTTGCTATAAAACTTTAATTTTAGTTTCGTTACTTTAAAATTTATTTCACATTTTTCATTCAAAGTTAATTTAATATTTTTTCAATAAATTTAATATTACTCATGTTTTTTTATTAATTATTTAATTTAGAAAAGCAAATACACTAATGATAAATTTATTATTATTATTTTTTGCATAATATATATTTCTGATTTAAAAATGTAAAAGATATGTTGAATTTTTACCACGATTCTGATGACGTAAACTAATAAAATTTTTCACCACAAAATTAAAAAGAAAAAAAAAAAAACACCTGAAGATAAAGAAAGGAAGAATACTCTTACCGCTAAATCCTCAATTTTGCTTGATTTTAAAAATAATTTATTAATCTGATTTTCTTTCTAGACTTTCTTCTAACAAATGTTACAAAAATTTTTTCAAGCATTTCAATTTTAATAATTTGTTATGCTTAATTTTTAATAACATTTCTTCGGAAGACTTTTTTCTCCAATCTGTTTTAACACTGCGAAATTTATGTAAAAATGTTATTATTTGTCATATAAAGTTCATTTAATAGTTTTGTCTATGTTATATCATAGATAAAAATATTAAATATTAAATAAAATGGCATAAAATACATTTTAAAAATGGAAAAAAACGCATTACTCATAAAACGTTACATGTTGTCGTCCATATAATTATAATGATAAATATATGGATGAAAAAAATTTAATGTTTTATGAGTAATTTCTGTTTTTCTTTCTAAAAGTTATTTTAGAAAAATAATATGTTGAATTTTAGTTTAGTCTACCATTAAAAACATAAAATAAAGGCGCATATAAGTAATGAAAAAAAAAACATTTATTCATAAAGATCTTTAACATTTTTTAACTTCTGAAAATTTCTGAAATTCAAATATTTTGAAATCGTCTCAGTCCTTAGTTGCACCATGAGTTGACTTGTAATATAGAACACTAGAATGTTAAATGGATATAAAAATAAAAATAACGAAAAAATATAAGCAGCAAATTGTTGGTATCTCTGAAGAGTGTACAGACAGATCCGCCTAAGAAACTCTGGAGTGGGGATGCGGAAAGTAACATCAATCAGCTAAGGGACAAACTTTTACTTACATTAATCCTATTAATGCTCTATCTTTGACTTGCCTTAAATGTATTTTATCTTAATTTAATATCCCATTCATTGGGGTTCATACTATTTTTGACACACACACACACACACACACACACACACACACACACACACACACACACACACATATATATATATATATAGATACACCTAGTGAGTGAGAAAAAACCTATTTAGGTTTTCACCCTAAACGGATCGTCAGGAAAGTTTGTCAAAGTCAAACTTTCCCTGACGATCCGTTTAGGTGAAACCTAGGTAGGTTTGTCTGGCTCACTAGGTGTATCTAGGTCTGCTCTACGGTTGTATTGAGCTCTTTTTTGTTAGTTGTTACTCGTATCAGGGGGTTTTTTTTTGGGCTTCAGACCTGCATCTGTGTGATTTTTTTTGTCGGCAGAAGTTCATGTTTGTAGCTCTTTCTTTTTTTAAAACCTTTTTTTCCCTCGAGATTGATTTGATTATTAGCAAATCAAAAATTCGAGGGTTTTTCGAAACGAGTCTAGTCTATATATATATATATATATATATATATATATATATATATATATATATATATATATATATATATATACTACAGTTTAAATGTTAAGGGCTTGGAAATTTCTTTTTAAATTGGCCCCAAAAGTAGTAGTTGTGTCCTTGAAATAGGAGAAAATTATAGATGGTTAAAAAAGTGAGACATGATTTTTTATTAGAAATTTTATTATGAAAAAAAAAGCATTTTATGATTAAATTTTTCTCTCGTCAAAATATCCTCCTTTAGCCTTGATTACTGCAGCACAAATTTTTGGCATTCGTTGCAACATTTTCTCAAAGTATAAGTTTGATTATTGATTCCATTATTTTTCAAATGACTCTAAGAGCTCTTTTTCATATATTTTTTCTCTCTACTGTCAAGTTCATCGCATAGACATTCTGGAGGTCGCTTCAAATTTTTGAACTGTAGTGTATACATATATATATATTGAAAGAGAGAGAGACACACACACAGACACAGACAGACAATCAGACAGACATAGAAGACAGACAGACAAGCGAGAGAGAGAGAGAGAGAGAGAGAGAGAGAGAGAGGGAGTGAGAGAGAGAATCAAAAGTAGTTTTTGTCTCCTTTTGAGTGGATTTCAGAATCTGCGAAATTCTGAGCAGAGATAAATAATTTTTTATTTATTTATTTATTTTTAGTAATTATTATTATTATTATTATTTTCGAATATGGATGTACAGAGATTAAATAAATTACTGTTGAAGACGCATCGGTTAATATCTTTTTAATTAAATTAATGTCTTTTCAGTTCAAGATTTTCTAATGTTGGTCCGCTTTACTGAATGTTTCATTTGGTCAGACAAGGTGAAAGCAAGATATCAGTTTCACGAAGAAGATAAAATTGACGCTTGTGTTGGACTTGTTTTCTTATTTCTTTTACGTCTTTCTGTTTACATTGAAACACGGTGTCACTGCTACAGTATAGCAGTTAAAAAGCTAATGCCACAGTCTCTTACTACAATCACGTGTACGATCGTCACTGTTTGAACATCCCTACTAAATTGGATTCAGGCCTTACCTTCTTTTTACTACTTTTTTCTCCTTTAAAAACATGAGTGATTACGGCTCTCTATAACTGCCTATCCTTTGTACGTCTTAACGGGAATCCCAAAATACTTATGTCTTCTTTGTTTTCTTTTTATGTGCCATGTCCTTTCAGGACGTGGGCGATCATAGCTCCCCACCTCCCTCTATCCCTTGCAGCTCTCAACAAGTTCCTACCCTCTGCTACCTCCCTCAGATTACGTTCTGTCATTCAAGCCCGCCAGGTTAAGTCAAGCGTTGTTTTCCCTTGTCTCTCTTTCCCTCTATTCGACCCGTGAGTATCAAATTCTCCAGGCCCTTCTTTCTCATTATGTGTCCCAGAAACCTCAGCTGCCTCTTCCTGATGTTAAGTATAAGCTTCCTCCTTGTTTGCTACCTCACCAAGACCTCATCGATGCTCAGACGCTCGGTCCATGATATCCTTAGCATCCTTCTGTAGAACCACACCTCCGTCGCCTCGAGTCTCTTCTTCATCTTTGAAGAAATCGTCCAACATTCGCCGCCGTAAAGAAGGACGTATGTCACGCAACAGCTCAGTATTCTTTTCTTTGTTACCAAAGAAATCCTCCTCTCGTAATACTCTGCCCAGCTTTTGGAGTGCGTCCTTGGCCATTCCAGTACGTCTACGGATCGTACTTACCGTTCTCTGTCAAGACGCTTCCCAGATATTTAAAGTTCCGCGCCTGCTTGATTCTAGTGTTCCCGACCTGCAAATTGCATTTCGGGCTCTTCCTCTTACTGATGACCATGCATTCTGTTCTCTTGTAGTTTATGCTTAGTCCCTTCTTCACACTCTCCGTCGCTATCTTCTGTAGGAGATTTTGTAATTTCTTTTCCGTGTCTGCTATCAGTACTCTGTCATTTCTTTATCTTATGTTGTTAAGATTGTGACCGCCAATGCTAAATCCCGGTAGGGTTTCCAATTCTGTCAGAATTGCTCGCTGTATAGGTTGAACAGGTCGGGTGAGAAGACGCATCCTTGCCTTACGCCCCTTTCTGTTGTTGTATAGTCAACTCGTTCCCTGTGCTTATGCATGCTGTTTGCTGCCAGTATAGGTTCTTGATTAGTCTGATATCTTTCCTGAATATATCAAGGTTTATGAGCAGTTCCATCAGATCCTTGTGGCGTATTTTTTCGAAGGCCTTTGTGTCGTCTATAAAACATAGGTACACGTCCTTCTGCATTTGTATCGAGTTCGCCACGATTTACGCTTATTTCTTAGGTTTATTTATTTATTTAGTTCTACTAGAGTTTACCAAATAAAAGCCCCAGAAGTCATTCAACGTAGAAGTTTACTGCATAAGGTCGGGTAATAAGCGGAAGAATTTGAAAGTGAACATTGCGAAGATATGACAGATAACGATTGTCACTAAACATGAAGAGATAAAGATTGGACATATCTACTGTTACCTGTCTTTGGAACAGGAGTAAAAGCTTATCCATTTATCCTGTTTAAGATTGGGATTCCGCTTCGAGTAGCTTTTGTTCCTTGTACAGGGTGAATATCGTTATAAAAAAAAGTGTAAAAGCATAAATTACTTAAGCAGGCAATAGCCCCGAAATGCTGCAAACCTAAATAGACATAAAAATGAGTACCTCTCTATGGAACAAGAGAGGTACTCATTTATAGGTCTTCCATTCTGTGAAAGGTTAAAGGTGAGCATCCCGATATCTTTAACGTTTTCGTTGTACAATTATAATCATGTTGTATATATTTATCAGCTGGAGGAGAACCTCCAGCTGATAAATATATAATACTGATTCATTGATAAAACCATTATTAATCTGGAGAAACGCATTATCCGTAAGTTTTTTAATCCTTTTATCATGCCGTTACCAGTATATATATATATATATATATATATATATATATATATATATATATATATATATATATGTGTGCGTGTGTGTGTGTGTGTGTGTGCCATTTATATATATATATATATATATATATTATATAAATGGCACACACACACATATATATATATATAGGTATGTGTGTGCCATTTTATATATATATATATATTATATAAATGGTACAACACACACACACACACACACACAC
Organism: Acanthosepion pharaonis; assembly: GCA_903632075.3. Lineage (NCBI taxonomy): Eukaryota > Metazoa > Mollusca > Cephalopoda > Sepiida > Sepiidae > Acanthosepion > Acanthosepion pharaonis. Next base: position 363,494 of record CAHIKZ030000691.1, read on the forward strand.
ACACACACACACACACACACACACACACACATATATATATATATATATATATATATATATATATATGAAAAGATTACTTAAAAGATTATATATATATATCTTAAATATCAAATTCATCCTGACTTCGAAGTTTCTTGGTAAAATTTCCAGTCTTCAGGGGATAATATATATATGATATTACCAATAGGAACAAATGGAAAAAATAAAAAATAAAAATAATGGAAATATCGTTCAAAAACCAGAACCCCAGACTGGAAATTTTACCAAGAAACTTCGAGTTCGGGATAAAATTGATATTTAAAAGTTATGTAATTCATATAATATTATTAACGCTCTATTTTTAATATTATTTTAATATTTTTAATAATGATCATTATATATAAAAGTATCTGCCGTTTCTTATATATATATATATATATATATATATATATATATATATATATATATATATATATATATATATATTGTTATTATTATTATTATTATATTGGTATCCGTCGGTCTCGAGAGATCATTGATCTACGCCCGAAGGGTTATGCCCTCTCCAGGGTGCAGGACTGGCCATCGACATTGTCCAAAGGAAAGGCGGAGGTCAATACAGGTCGGCACCGGCATCGTCGCAGGAGTTACCAGAACGAAACTGAACCCGACATTGGACTGTCCGAGGGACACCGGCTCCGGATTTGAATTCAGATTTGTCCTTCTCCTAGCCTGGTGGCCAACCATGGCTACAGAACCCAGACTACCCCTACTATTTACCCATACTTATATATGTTTTGAACAATAAAAAATATTGAGAAATTAAAAAATTAACATTTTCAGACACACTGGGTTGTATATTAATATTTTTTCTTTTTATTATTTCAATTTTATTCCTCGACTAGTTTCGGCCAGCGTGCCCATCATCAGGAGAAAAAAAAACAATTCTGCTTGTTAATAGCAGTGAACTACAGGAATGAGTGACTTTCTAACGAAAATGAACTTTATATATGTTGTTTTTATTTGTTTTTTATCGTTAATTTTGGTCAGCCCTTGTGTTGGTCAAACGGCCACTTTTAAGCTGTTTTAAGGCTGGATAGATTCATACTACTCTGAATTCCCTTGGTCATTTTGACAGTTTTGTTGGTTCCTGGGACGGGGATGTATCTGTGTTAAAAATAAATATAAAACGTCTTAAAAACAAGTAACGTTCATTGGTTTCCAATGAAACCCGCATAAAGGAAACATTGCTACTCAAATATATTCGTTTTCCTTCCAGTCACCAATTCCGCTCCTGTAGCCACGAGAAAAACACACGAATCCTCATGTCCGAAGCAAAAATTCTAAATACATAATATACGAATCTAGCAAAGCAATTCGTTTGTGCAGCTGTTTCGATCTCTGTTACCATTATATTGATTTTTGTTATTTTCCTAAATCTTTTTATTTGCTCCCTTTCTCTAAACCCTGAACCCTGGCTTTGTATTGTCAATTCTCGTACGTATAGGAGCGTTTCACGAGAACTGTTAACCACTGAGTTTGTTTGTCACTGTGTGCTTCTTTATAGTGACATCTCGGTAATCTAGGTCAAGATATAATTTCTAGTATCTAAGTATTAGCAGACGTTCGTGCCCGATGTTCATTGTTAATATAAAATGGCCGCAACTTGGCACATATGTTTGTTTTGCTGGCGATTTCTGGTGTGTTTTAGATTGAAACGTTGCTTCGTTCAGTTGCGAGTCAGACTTCGCCCAAAATGAATGTCTTTAAGATGGAGGTTTAAAAAGTTGCATTTTCGCCCTATTATGCTCGATGAATTTCAGAAAGAAGTAAATATCAGAACTGCGACAAAAACATTCACAATGTTTATTTGGATCGTCTTCCATCTCCTCGGTCCATCAAAAAGTGGTCTGGCAGATTTCGACAAGGAGATTTTTTGACTAAACGGTCAACCACACTCTGTGCGAGCTTCCGATGTCGAGGAAGAAGCTCTGCTTGGCATCGTGCTTGTCAAAAGAATAAACCGAAGATATTGAAAATCACATCTCAACTGCCTTTCGCCATTTGAAGAGACTTGGATTCAAGAAAAACGACCGATTTTGGCAAATTTTCCACCACGACTATACAAGATTGAGTGTTGCTAAAGAGACCTTGAAGAATATTAAAGAGTTGAAACCCTCCAGTACACACCGTATTCTTCTTACTTGGATCCAGATTTTCATTTGTTCGTTTACAGAAAAATTTAAATGACCAAAGACTTGCTTCTCTACAGTCAGTTGAAAATTACCTCACAATCTTCATCCAACAAAAACCAAACAAAAATGGCATCAAACATCTTGTAAAACGGCAGAAAACATTTAAGAATGTGTACTTGAGTAATAATGTTTTTTTTTTTCAGTACTTAAAATTTTGTTTTTCATGTTCTAACCGGCCACGGAATCTTGTAATGATCTAAAGGTTTTAGATTTAATTTTAGGAAATTTTTCCCCGACTGCAAAAAATATTCAAACTTGACACTTCTTTTCTTGGGAATCTGCGTAATACGCTAGAACAGGTGTCACGGAACTTGTATATATATATATATATATATATATATATATATATATATATATATATATATATATATATATAGGTCAATTCTGATTTTTAAATTTAAAAGCTCTACATGTTATTATTTTTTCATGTGTGTAATGTCTACTACTTCCTGGTCTGATTCAACTCCTCAGACCATTAACCTTTATATATATATATATATATATATATATATATATATATATATATATATAGAGAGAGAGAGAGAGAGAGAGAGAGAGGAAGAGTAATTCGTTCCATTTCGTGATATTTATCCAGGTGCCTGAGCTAAGTAATGTAATAATTTCGAGATGTTGACTAAACTTAGATTAATCAACACAAGTGGTATGTACATTAGTTACTATTCTTATACCACAATCACTACTGACGTCACCCTCTTATTATATTTATCTTCCTATTGGGTTTTAAATGATTGAAACAGAGTAACGAATGTGTCCTAGATGACTCCTTTGGCACTCGTATGCGCCATTCGAATTCTATGTGAGACTCCGTAATTCTCGTTCTTCATGATTTTACGAAAAAAATAACGAGATTTAAAAGTCGGCCATTGAAAGCCGTATCATTGGGATGAGTGAAAAGACCAATAGTTCAGTGTATCTACCCAGGGTGTTAGGAACAAATATCCAACAAATCAATTGTTTTTAGTCAATTCACCAAGTGAAAAAAGATTATGAGAAAAATATTATTAGAAAGCGAGATCAAAAAAGAAGAGAAATCAAAAAGATCGTGGATAAAGATTGACCTTAAATTTACATGTTTGAAGATCCAGCTGGTTGGAGAGTAAGAAGCCGGAAGATTTTCACAGAGGAGAAGTGCGAGAAAAGAATCTGTTAACAAAGAACTTACGGTTACATCTAACCAATTCCACTGTAAAACTATTAAACTTTGTTGTCAATCTCTCAAATTCATAAAATCTAGGTACCAAAGAGGAACGTTCACCAGACCATGAACTTAATTATAACTTAATTATAGAAAAGGCACAGGGAATGTTACATTATGGGAATGTGACTGAAACCTGGATGTAGCTTCATGGAATTTTACCAAGAATCTCTAAGTATCTAGCAGAAGCACCATAACACATGAGGCATCAATATTCGAAGCATGGACTTATAAATACGTAAAATAGTTTCTGGAGAAAAAATGTCTAGCAAGACACAGAGGACCAACTTTCCTAACAGCAGAACTAGAAGATGGTTCAATATGATCTTTCCACTTTATGTCAGGGTGTGGCGAACAATCGCATCCCTTAAAAGCAACATTCTAAAATATGATTGACACGTAAGGTTTGATTTGGTTTATTTTACAGCATATCAACCTCAATGGGTTATTTAATGACGACAATTTTTACTATTGATAATATTTTTTTCTTCAAAAATCTATTGCTGGTAATATTTTTTTTACAAAAAATGTATAGCTGTTTGCAATGCTGGTATTTTTGTTTTTTTAAATATTGCTGATAATATTTTTTTCCTTCAAAAATTTATTGCTGGTAATAATTTTTTACAAAGTTTTTCTGGTCTTAAAACTTATTTTTACACTTTCATAGCATTTTGACCCCAGTTTGGGGGTTAACTATTTGCCCGTAGCTAGGACCCTAATAGGTGCTACCACTCCAGGTTAGGATATACCTGCGAACATTAGCAATTCAGAGGCGGTTCCACGCTCCTCAAAACTTCCTGATAATGGGCCTTGATGTTGGATTTATTTTATTGTCTCACCCAGGATGGGACGCGTAAGTTGAAGGTCTGACCAAATCCAGGATACGGCACAAATATTTATCAAGGAAAGATTAGTTCGACTTAATGTCAAATGGAGCACAAATATTGTAGAGTGATTGTGATGCACCACTGTTTATAGTTCTAAGGCCCTTAAAGCATAAATATCTCGTGGACTCTCTCGTCAATTTCATTGTGTCAGAAACCAACATTTCAGTTTAGACTATCAACAGGGATGAATTAATTTCAGTGGTGAAGATGTGTGCCCCGAAACCTCCCAAAGGCAACCATTTCATAGATCGGTGCAGCACAATCTTCCTGGATTCTGCGTTTGAGCCCATTGCATAAAAATGAGATAAGTTTAATTATTTATTTATTTCTACTGATGCAAGCTACATTGGTGTTTGAAAGAAGTGTATGCTTCTCGATCATATCTGTAGGTTGCATTTCATCCATACGTATAATATTAGAATTCTGAATACATATTTTCAAGGGATGCATTCTAAAAGCTAAGCAGAGTACTAAGAAATAGAAAAAAAACTTCGCTAGAAACACAGAAAAGCACACTAAAAGTGTACGCGATATTAGCCCTCCAGTATGGCAGTGAATTCTGGAAATCTCCTCAAAGATGAAGAAGAGACTTGAAGCAACGGAAATATGTTTCTTCAGCAGGATGCCTAGGATAACGTGGGACTATTTTGTGAGCAAAGATGAAGTTTTTAAGAAACAAAAGGGAAACTTACACTTAACATTAGGAAGAAACACCTCGGCATGAATTAATGGTTAGCAAGTTTATCTCACTAGATCTATTACGACTGAATAGTGAGTTCGATTTTCATTGGCTGCTCCATATTTTCGGCTTTGTGCCACATCTTAGCTATGGTTCGAAATCATTTAATGTCAGGAAGAGACAGTTTAAATTTATAGGGCACATAATGAGGAAGAAGGGCTTGGAAAATTTAGGTATGCCCAAATATTTGCTAAAAAAGAGCATACCTTAACGAAAAAAAAAAAAAAACTTGATTAAAAATTTTGTATTGTCTAAATGTTTATGTCATTATTAAGAGGGATGGACACAGTATTTTTTGAGTATTTTAAAAAAAAATATTTCTTTCTAGCACGTCCGAAATTTTAGCTAAAAATCTTGTTTATTTTAAGTCATCAAAATTGACGTGAAATCGATGATGGAACCCATTATTGATAGTTTTGCAAACAAAAATTAAATTTTCCGTTTAAAAATCTTGTAAAAATCAAGTATACTTTTTTCAAAAGTTATTTTAGGAAAATTAGAAAAATTTAAAGTATACTTAATGTAATTTGGAAGAAACATTACTAACTTTTTTAGCAGAAAAATTTTTAAGAGAGAAATGTCCAAACGTTGTAATTGATTTTTCGGAGGTGTGAACTGACACATGTCAACGTATCGGCAACTTACGTCAGGGGAATTTATCAGATGGTAGGACAGAAGTGACAAAATTTGTCGAAAAAGTGAATCGGCTTAGTCGAGGTTAAATAAAAAAATATCACTTTCAAATTTTTTTTTTACCTTACGTTTGAGGGAGAATTCTGGAATAAAAATAACATTTAAACTACGAAAAATACATTTTGAATTCGAATTTCTGGATATAAAAATAACATCTATAATACGAAAACATATATTTAGAACTCAAATTTAATAACAGACAAAAAAGAGTAACCTAATTGTTACATTCATCTATTATAAAGTTATGTTTTTTAATTAGGTTTTATATTGTCCCAGTTATGAATTTTTTTCCTGAGATAATATAAAAATTAAATAAAATCCCATTGCATTTCATAAATTAAACAGGTAACTCATTTATGAAATGAGATTTTATTTCTTTTTTTTTTCAGCAATGTGCATCCATAGTTTTGTAGGAGACGATTTTAATACATTTTTTGGCATAATAAAATATTGTTTAAAAAAAGATGTATGTAATAGATTTTAATAAGCTTTCTAATTTATAATCTGTAAAAATAAATCTTTTTAATACGAGCGTCTACAGTTACACCATTTCAAGTTTAATTTTAAATCATTTATCAATTTTATCACTTTTTTATTTAGAATTGAAAAAAAAAAGAAAAAAATTCTTGTAAAAATTCATTTTTCAATCGGAAAAAATTTGGCTTTAGACAAAATCGTCCTTGATATATATTATTCATAAAAGCTATTAAAAGCTTTTTTTAATTAAATAATATCTTAGTTTTATTGAGTTTTGTATTTTACAATTCAGAGCTAAAGTTTGGGTTGTTGCATATAAAATTTTACAAAAATAGTTGATGATTTATATTCTTCAAAGTCTTCTTCATTAAAACAAAAAATTACAGAGTTACAAAGTTATTAGTTTTAAAGTTTTCATAAAATTAAGTAAGGGGTGTGGGGTAAAAGATATAAAAAAATAATTTTACCATGACTTTCTAAAAAACAAACATAAATATATACAAATACAAATAATAAATATACAAATATAAATAAATTCATTCATTTTTGAATAAGTTCAGGAAGTTTCATTAAATTCTGAAAATTATTTGATTTTTGCAAGAATTTCCAAATTAATGTGTTTTTAAACTGAAAAAGGCGTTAAAAAACCTAATGCTAAATGTTAGGTGTCTTTTGACCTAAAAGAAAAACAAGATTTTCAACCAAAATTTCAAACAAAAATTGAATAAAATTTTTTTAAAAATAATCTAAAAATGCTTTGGTCTCTCCTCTAATTAATAACATACATTTTTTCACGATAAAACTTTGTTTTCATTAAGTTTGTGACCTTCATCATTAGGCCATGCCTCATTTTTAGCGAAAAAGTGGACATAGCTAGCACAAATTGAAAGCAAGAAAGACAGAGGAAAACAACGCATAAGTTACTTGAGTAAATAGATGAGACATGGTTTAGGAGAAATAAGAGTAAGACAAAATTTATTAAAAGTTACAAAATACAAGAAGTTGTGGAGAGCGACAATCGCCTACGTCCTGAGGGGATACTTATTTTGTTTCCACAAAATCTTTCTTTTTTGTTTTCAAATATTATAGAACTGAAGAACGGGCTTGTGAATAAAGTTCACTGATAAGGAAATGTTTATTTATTTTTTTAAAATAAGAGTCTGTTTATCTCACACTAGGCTTACATTACGTTTAATGCACAATAAAACGTCTATAGAAAATTCTTTCTTTCATGAAGTGTAACGTTTTTGAAAATAAACAAGCATTTACTTCGATAATTTACCAACGAATACCACTAATCAGTTTCGTCTTCGATCACACCGAGAGGTTCTTGCTTATTTCCATGTCTATACTGTTTTTAAATTTCTTTTCTTCCTATTTTAGAGAAGGAAGTGTAAACAAGAGTGATTAAAATAAATGCTGATGATTTCGGTCTTTTGGTGCAAATATTATGTAGAAAAATATTTTGATGTTAATCAACAAGTCAGAAAGAGAGTGGAAACGAAGGGAAGAAAGAAAGAAAGACAGAAGGAAAGAAGGAAAGAAAGAGAATACGAAAGAAAGAAAGAAGAAAGAGAGGAAGATCGAAAGAAAGAGAATAAAAAAAGAGAGAAAGAATAAGTAAAAAAGATATAAAGAAAGAACAAGAAAGAAAGGAAGAAAGAAAGAAAGAAAGAAAGAGAGAAAAAAGGAGAATAAGAGAAAAATAGAAAAGAGAAAGAGAAATAAATGAAAGAAAGAAAAAGAATGTGCAAAAAAGAAGAAAGAAAGAGTAGTAGAAAGTGAATAAGAAATAAAGAAAGAATGAACAAAAAAAACGAAAGAACAAGAAAGAAAGAAAGAAAGAAAGAAAGAAAGAAAGAAAGAAAGAAGGTATGAATGAATGAATGAATGAAATGAGAGAGTGAAAAAGAAATGTCGACGCGTCTTTAAAAATCCCTTTATAGATTCATTTTCATTATTTGATTTTAATGCATCACTCCTCCCTGGCTTGTTTTTGTTGCAAAATAAAAGGCAGACGTAGAACCCAATTAGTTGTCAAAAGATTTTTTTTATCTAGAAATCAACAAGAATAGAATATCCATGTTTTCTTCTTTTTTTTTCTTCTCGTTTTTTCTTTTTTTGACATCGTCTGCTTGTTCAGGATGTTTAGTGCAATGTTTTGACATTCTAATATAGCACTCGGACAAGTCTTTCGGAAAGTTGTTTTCTATTGACGCAATTTTCCGCTATGATCGAATCGGGATGCTGTCTTGGCAAAATAGTAATTTGTTTATTGCTTAGCGCTACATATCAGATGAAGGGCGGGGAAAAAAAAAAGGTCAGTTTTAAGTATTTTAAACTGCAGGGTTTTTCTTGCTTTCTTTTTGGTTTTGGTGAATAAAAATATCATGAAAGAGTTGAGTTAATTTAAGGAAATATTCTTATTAATTATTTCACGAAAGCACTTGAAAAAAATACTGATTTTTTTTTCTCGTCATTAAATTCTGCATGACAAACAGAATTCGACTCGTCTCTCTTGTTGAATTCTTCTGGACTAGATTTTTTTTTCCTTTCTGCAAAAATAGGATTTTGGGATGCCATACATCCGCGTATATAAGTTGAATACAAAATTTAGGCAAAGGCAGACGCCAAGTTGATGAAAACAAGACATTCTCTAGTTACTATAGCAGAAAGATAACGTCATACAATATAGTAATCATTACAGTACTTTCCTCTGATCTATCTATCTATCTATCTATCTATCTATCTATCTATCTATCTATCTATCTATCTATTTGAGTATTTTCATTATCTACCTGTCTGTCTGTCTGTCTATCTATCTATCTGAGTATTTTCGTTATCTATCTATCTATCTATCTATCTATCTATCTATCTATCTATCTATCTATCTATCTGAGTATTTTCGTTATCTATCTATCTATCTATCTATCTATCTGTATATCTATCTATCTATCTATCTATCTGAGTATTTTCGTTATCTATCTATCTATCTATCTATCTATCTATCTATCTATCTATCTATCTATCTATCTATCTGAGTATTTTCATTATCTATCTATCTATCTATCTATCTATGGCTGACGGCCATATCGCGCTGAAGTACCGGTGTTCGTACGATCACCGAAGTTAAGCAACGTCGAGCCTGGTCAGGGGCAGTAAGCTTGGATGCGTGGGTGGTGTAATTGATAACGGCTCGGAATTGTAAATCGGTGAGTCGAATTCCAATTTCATTTGGGTTCTTTGTTTCAAATTACGCGCAAATATACGTGGGTAAGGTATGAATCCAGGTCTTCTTCCCTCCAGCTCTGGTTTAATTTGTAAGACTTGGTATAAGTAAATCATTATTACCTCCAAAAGAATTCTTACAATCTAAAAATCTTTTCTCGCTGTAAATATCAGGAAAAAGATTGATAAGCCGAAAAATAAGTCAATCTTTTCTCTCTCTCTCTCTCTCTCTCTCTCTATCTATATATATATATATATATATATATATATATATATATATATATATATAATTAACAAAGATTTCAAAGCCATGGTAATATTTTATTTCGCAAAAACGATAATTCGATTTTGCGAAATAAAATATTACCATGGCTTTCTGAAGTCTCTAAGTTGTTAATTAATTATCACTTGCTCTGTTTGTTACATTGAACTCGCGGATTTATATTCTCCTAGAATTATCCTTTCGGATTACCCATATATATATATATATATATATATATATATATATATATATATATATATATATATATATATATATATATATATATTTAAAAAATATGATTCCAACACGCTACATAAGAAGTCTCATGTTTCAAAACAAGAGCCGAAAACATATATTATTTACCTAACGAGTTCTTTCCTATTTTCTATATATTTCACACACACATATATATATATATATATATAACAATTTTATCTATAAATATAGCATACCTTAAAACTTTACATATGTATATATATATATATATATATATATATATATATATATATATATATATATATATATATATAAATATATATATATATGGGTTTGTGTGTTGTGTGTGTATGGGTATGTGTATGTGTGTGGGTGTGTGGGTGTGTAAGAAAATTTGAATGAACACGATTAGTGATTAAATTTTTAACTGTTTTATGAATTTGTGATTTATTTTATACAGGAAAACGCCGTTTTAATATAAAAATTTGATATAATAAAACTTAAAATTCGCCCACTTAACGAAAATTTGCTCTGAATCGTGAAATAAAAACTTAATTAAAAATAAGATATATTATGGATACTATTGACTTAAGAAATAAATTTTCATGAATGATGAATCTTTACAAGAATTGTTTCTATTTTTTATAAAATTTTAATTAGAATAATTTATAAGGCTTTAATTCTTTTAAAATTCTGTATTAATGTGTACGAGTTAGGTGATATCGTTATCATGTAAAAACTATATTTGTTAATCATAAATGGAAAAGCTTACTGCAATTCAGGCTCCCAGTATTTTAAAAATAATTTTGAATTTTTTGTGTGAGTATAAATATGCTGATTTTTGTAAATACGGATGTCTGTACACGACATTATTAGAAAATAATAATGGTAACTATAAGAAATTTAAAGTCAAATAATCTAAAATTTAACAAAACATTAATTACGGAGAATATTTTCCTAAATTTTAAAGATTTCTACGTAGTTAAAATTATATAAAAAGAAACTTCGTTATATTCGTCAAGTAATTTTTAAATATATATCCGTCGTAGAGAAGATAAGTTAAATTTCCACTTCTCAATAAAGCTGTCAGTCTGTCAATAAATCTTTCAAAACCTTAAATAAATATCTACTGCCGTGTTAAAAATTAATTTCTGTGATATTCTAAACTAAAAGTATGTAATATTTGTTTCAAATCAGATTAATTAAATTTTGAGTTAGCTAATATTTTTCAAATAAAGTTTTATAAAAGTGCATTTTAATTTTGAAAGATTTTGTAATAAAGAGAATTGCATTAGGCTGGCAGATGACTAAAATCTGCGACTTTTTGGTGATTTCAAAAGAATTATATCCAATAAATTTAAATTAATTTTGAAATATAGCAAAGTATTTTTATTATTGAAAATATTACATTTAATCTATGAGCTTGAAATTAAAACTATTAATGTTTCAAGAAAGATTTTTCATTTTTAAAAATTCATTTTAAACATTGTGTATCGCGTTTCTTTGAAAGTATTTATATATATATATATATATATATATATATATATATATATATATATATATATATATATATATATGTCTGATTTTTGCACGTTTATTGTATTTATTTTTCTAACTTTCGTATGTGTTTATGTATATACTTAAACTGGTTTTGTCAAATAATTTGCATCTTTATTGTATTTTTGTAATTTTCGTCTGAGATATTCAACATCAGAAAAATGTGGATAAACTCTTGGCAGTTTCTCTTTTGTTCTATTTTGTCGAAATAGTTTGTCCTGTTTCACTTAATAATAATAATAATAATAATAAATAATAATATATATATATATATATATATATATATATATATATATATATATATATACAAAAATAGTGTTACCCACTTGATCGGCAAACTTTTTTTAATGACTGACTATATACATACACACACGCACGCACACACACACACGCATATGAAGTAACATAGTTTTAAGGTGTGCTATATTCATAGATAAAAAGTGCTCAATATCAGAGATACAGCGTATGTAAATATAAATATAAAACTGAACAATAAAGTCAACACTCAGAGCTGACAGGTTGCTTCATGCTGGACGCAATCGTCAGGCCGCCTGACGATTGCGTTCAGCATGAAACAGACTTTATATTATATATATATATATATATATATATATATATATATATATATATATATTATGAAATGGACAAAGTCCGACAATTATTTTAAGACATTTTTATGTTTGACATAAAATACAAATAAATATTTAAGAAAATTCCTTTGTTAATAAAAAACAGTATTTAAGCAAAATTGTCGGAGGACGAATATTTTCTATGAAAATTTCTCGGACATTCAGGCCGGTAAATGTTGTTTAATACTGTTTATTATAAACAAAGCATTTATTTAAATATTTGTATCTATAAAAAGAATGTTAAACATTAAAATGTATTATATATATATATATATATATATATATATATATATATATATATATATATATATATGTGTGTGTGTGTGTGTGTGTGTCTGTGTGTGTGACAGCTGGCCACTCTATTAGGGCGGCTGGGCAATCACTTGCTCAGGCATATTTGTGTTTGTTCAGCATCCACAGATCACAACTGTGGTTTATATTGCAACTATACTGAGCAGACCTTAGTTACAGTTTCTGGAAGAGAGTGTGTTATCTAGTGTGATCAACAATCTGAACAAGGCCAGCACACTGAAACCCCCAGCATAGCTAAGGGTTGCGTCTATCTAAGGCTTGGGTCAACCCCTGTTATGATATTTTGGTACCTTTCCTGCCTCCAGGTCGATAACACCAGGAAGTCTACTTCCTTACAAATCAACCGTGGTCAGATTCGAACCCGGTCTCATACTAAGAAAGCGAACGTTCTTACCACTCGTCAGCTACATCCATATATATATATATATATATATATATATATATATATATATATATATATATATATATATATATATATATATATATATATATATATATATATGTTATTATTAAGTTTCTAAATAATGAAAATTTATTAAATCATAGACATGAGTTAACGGCTTTCTGCCGACATCAACAAATTTTTGAATGAAATAATGAGCATAAAAAAATTAAATTTCATAGTCTAATAAATAGTTTAAAAGCTTAACCTAATCATAAGATAGAAAAAACCTTTATGAAGTCGTCAAAAAACAAATTGTAGTTCAGTGCGACGCGTTTATTTGCGAAGCAGCCTAACAAAATAAATAAATAAAATAACGACATATTATGGTGCCAAAAGCTATCTTTCGCTGTGACTGACCAGACGATGTGCGCACATGAATGCCGTCATTCGCTTTGAAATGGATACTCCGACCCTACCTTGGCTTGACCTCTTTCCGAAGGTGACTGATATGTGGATAAAAATTATCTCTTAGGCCCCTTCTCAAAATGGTCGCCCCAGCCGTTAGTAATTAATTTTGTGAATGAACATGCTTATAATGGTGCGTAAATTTCAAAATTGGTTATTCCTAAATGTTCGCTTGAAGATGGAACAGAGCTTGATACTTTAATTCAATTTGATTTTAATAATTATATTGAGGTTTTCGGCTCTCGTTTATAAACATGAGAACTCTTATGTAGCGAAGGAATCATATTTTCGCTACATAAGAGTTCTCATGTTTATATATATATATATATATATATATATATATATATATATATATATATATATATGTGTGTGATTTATTTTTAACCCGACATTTTTATTACTTCAAAACTTATTTAGTGTATACCGATTTTTGAAATACACGCCACATTTTCGAGTACGAATATCGATAGACCTAATATCCACTGTTTAAAGCAAAAACGGCGCATCTATTTCCAACAAGGGTATCGATTTGCATAATGCTTTAAGTAATAAAAATATATATACCGGTATTATATGTATTTTATATATATATATATATATATATATATATATATATATATTGTGTAATTAGGCAACAATCCCTATTTTATACATATTTCGTTAAAGACGACTAAGAACTGCGATTGAGCTTTTTATTTAATTTTGCTTGTGTTCATACCAGTGTTTTCTGGGCCCTGTGTGTGTAAATACTGTTCAAACGTTCTGGATGCCCGAGCGCATTCGGCTATACTTTTAGCCCTTATCAAGGATGAATTTGTTTTTACTTTTAACTGAATATATGGCTTTTGTTGTGTGTATCTAGAGGTATAGGAATGTTTTATGTTCCAGACACAGTCAGCAAATTATGGCTGTGTTCCTACTTAATGTTATTGAGTTTGGCATTTTTTCTTTTTTATAATTTTTATAATTAGGGCTTTCATTGTTTTTAATATTTTTGCATGAGGATGAGGTTTTCACTTGTATTTGTTTATTAAGTTTCGTGTGGTATCTAGTAAGATTTTGTGTTTGTTTAAATGAGTCCTAATGGTGATATGGTCGGATAGGTGATAACTAAGGCGTCTGGATAGGTATGTAGTAGTGTGACTGATGTAATTATTCATGAGTTTAGTTTAATCAGGAACACAGTTCCTTAAAGGTCATTTAAACTCGTAAATAATATTGGTTCTTTGTAGTCTTGATTTTGCAGGTGTGTTGTTATTTTTGATGATAAGGTTCGGTTTTTCATTTTTTTTGTAATTAATTTAATGTTTTTGTTCGAGTCGACTAGGGTAGTGTATTTCTTTATGATATTACACACACACATATGTATATATATGAGTTAATTTTGGATAATAATCTGACTGAATATTCGATAAATATGTTTTAAAAATGGCTTACCAAATGATATAATAATGTGTATTTATATATTTCCTGTCACATCTGCAATGAAAAGCAGGGTAAATCAAGTTATTAAATTCATGAGTCATTAATAATTGGCCGTTTTAGTAATCTATACAAATAAAATATTTATCCTGCATTTAGACGAAATTAGTTCTCGAGCAAAATGAACCGTTTAATTAAGCCGTTTATTTACTCCTACATTTCTTAGATTGCAGTTTTATTGGTTCAAGCTTTTTTAAGTGAGGCACCCAGATACGTTTGTATGTTAAGTGATAGTTTTGCTGCCACTTGGTCTCGAAATAGGCTTTGTTGTCATCATCTTTGTCTTTCTGTTGTTAATCTTTTCCTTCATAAAGATATTTCCCAATCACAGTTATACTAAACAGATATATTTTTTAACATAAAAAGATACAGAGCATAAACTATTTATATAATACCAGGAGTAGTCAATGAATCATAGATACCATTGAACGTTTAAAAATATAAATAGAACCGATGAACTGGCTTCTATTTTAGTTGTGAATTCTTTATCTCTACTTCATTGAATCTCAGTTCATTGTTTCAAAACTTTCGTTTCATGGCATGTCACGATTAAAAAATTTTTAACAATCACCGTCGTTTTTGATGGTACAGTTACACTAGTATATTTATCGCTAGCATAAAATCCGCACTTCTTTCGGACTATCTCTTCTGAACAAAAACTAAAAAAACCTCTGGTCCAACTGAGAAAACAGCAATGATAATTTTGAAGAAATAACTTTGAATTCCTCAATTCATTCCATAGAAGTTCAAAAACCCATTTTTACTCTGATTCGAACTACAAGTCCAGTTCCGGCCAAAAAACAAGTTGCGTGGAAACTCCGATTTCGGTCGAAACTTCGATTTCGACTGAAATTCTAATTCAAGCCGAAAATTGAGTTCTTCAAATTACAATCTCCGTGGAGCTTCAAATGTCGAAGTATTCAAATAACAAACTTTGCGGGACTTCAAAACCTCACGTTATGAAACCTTTCACTTTAAATCTGATTCCTTGGCATTTTGTAGCAATAAAATAGATTTCTTCAATTCACAAAGTTTTTAAGATATTTTAAACTGAATTTAAAACAGAAATTTTTGAATTCACAAAGTTTTTGTGTTACTTTAAAGTAACACAGCATCCTGACACAACTACATCTGCTACCACTTCTGACAGGTTTTGCTCTCCGCAAAATACTCCACTTTATGCATGGATTTTCACCGTATTCTTACTTCGATTTCCAGGTGTAGTCTGCCAGTTTTGTATTGTAACTGCGCTTTTCCAACATAAAAGAGGAAGTATGGTTATACCAGCGTTTTTTAAACGGGCTCTCGGTACATACTAATGGCTACTGTCGTCACTAACTTCAGCCTAGTAGACCTTCTGTGCAGCACACCTCGTTCAAAGGGCAAATACTTTTAATCCAGCAGTTACATCATATATTTCTTTCACTAATTTTTGTTTGTATATTCCTCACAATTTTTGTGACACGCACACACACACACACACACACACACACATATATATATATATATATATTAAAAAGAAGAGAGAAACCGCAAACGGTTTTTAGTTGTAATGTGGATCTTTTAAAAAAATATTATGCTTTATTTTTTTTTTTTTTTTAAATCCACATTACAGCCAAAAACGTTTGCAGTTTCTTTTCTTCTTTTCCTCTCTTCTTTTATATACACACTTTTTCTCTCGTTGGAACCATTATAACTATAATCTTATATATATATATATATATATATATATATATATATATATATATATATATATATAAATATATGGATATAAATCCGATATAAATGAATAAAATATATACGGAAAAAAACAAGCAAAAATCTTTATATACAATTATGCTGTTTTAATGTTAATATCTCAACGTCGGACGTTTCGGTCTAATGAAACATCTTCAGGACATATTCATAAATTATAACATTATCAATAAAACATGACAAAGACGATGTACATAAGAAAAAGACTTATCCAAACAGAATAATTGAAAGTAGGCGGATTTATGAAGCAGGCATAATATCCATCTCACGCACGGTGAATACTAGACCTGGCTTCTTTAGTATTTCCCCTTTTCTAGCGAGATTAATGCTCGACAAGCGTACATATAAATTTTAGATCAAAATAGAATTCTTTACATTTTTCATTCAAAATACTCAAATTTTAGGAATACGTTTTAACAGCGTCGCCCACGTGATGACAACGTGACCATGTTTTAAACGGAGGGCTGATCTTATAAAACTTTCAGTTATTTGTTTGGATAAGTCTTGTTCTTATGTACATCGTCTTTGTCATGTTGTATTGATAATGTTATAATTTATGAATATGTCCTGAAGATGGTTTATTAGACCGAAACGTCCGACGTTGACATATTAACATTAAAACAGTATAAATTGTATATAAGGATTTTTGTTTGTTTTTTCCGTATATATTTTTCTTCATATGTATATATATATATATATATATATATATATATATATATAAGAAATATAGTCGTAAGTGTGCTATATTTATGGGATAAAGTGCTCAATATCAGAGATAGAGCGTGTGTAAATATAAAAGTGAACATAGAAGTCAACACTTAGAGGCGACAGTCTGTTTCATGCTATATATGCAATCGTCAGGCCACGACGATTGCATATAGCATGAAAGAGACTGTCGCCTCTAAGTGTTGACTTCTATGTTCACTTTTATATATATATATATATATATATATATATATATATATATATATATATGACAATAGGAAAACTAGTAATTGCTGACGCGTTTCGTCCAATGTGGACTTCATCAAAGCAAAATACGACATGAATTTAATTGAACAAGGTAACTAATAAAACAAAAAACAGAATGTTCCTCGCAACTGGAATGTAGAGAGACGCTATTTTCATATTGTTAACTGAAAATAACGTCAGTATTTGTCACGTGTGGAAAATATTGTTATTATATCCGTGTTGATATATTCAACCATTTTTTTTTATTTTATGAATCTGTTGTGTACATTTGCTTGTGAGAGCAGTAATTTTGTTAAGAAAGGTGAAATGGGGAAAAAACCTGGGCGTAGATTAATATTTGGGTAATATTCTATGGCAGCACTCTCTAGAATTTTCCTTCTGAGTGAGTTATTTTCTTTTTTTATGAGTGTAGCATTTTTAAAATCAAAATTTTATTCGTAAATATTGTCTTATCTACTGGTTAAATCGGAGACATTTTCATATATATATATATATATATATATATATATATATATATATATATATATATATATTTTGAACAATAAAAAATATTAAAAAATTAAAATCTTCAGAAACACTGGGTTGTAGATTAATATTCTTTCGTTTTTTATTATTATTTCATTTAGATTCCTCGACTAGTTTCGGCCAAAATGCCCATCATCAAGAGAAGAAATATTTCTGCTTGCTGGTAGCAGTAAACTACAGAAATGAATGTCTTGATGGAGAAAATGAACTTTTGTCTGTAGTTTTCATTTTTTTTTTTTTTTTTTTATCTTTTTAACATGAATCTTTTAACATTCCTTGTGTTGGTCAAACAGTCTCTTTTAAGTTGTTATTTGAGATAAGAGCTGGATGGATCTATGCTTCTCTGAATTCCCCTGATCAGTTTGACAGTTTTATTGGTCCTGGAGAGGGGATGTGTCTCTGTTAAGTGTTTGTGTGTGCGTTATTTGGTTTTTAGGGAGTGAGTGAGTATGATATGTGTAAGCATGTGTATTGCTGTGGGTGTGTGTTATTATTTGGCTCATTAGGGAGTGAGTGAGTATGATGTGTGTAAGTGTGTATATTCGTGTGGGTGTGTGTATAAGTGTGAGGACTTAACACCTCCGTAAGCATGTCTGTCGTGTGGGTGAGAAATGTGGGTAGGTTTTGATTTGTAGAGTTATATATTAGTACTATCTATATTGTTAAATTTATGGTTTTGCCCGGCTGGATAGTGTGTTTTAGACGTTGTATCCACTTATTTTCATGAAACTCTAAAATATTTCTAATGTTATCTGCTCTGAACTTTTTTATTCTCTCAATTATAGTGAATTTGGCATGGGTTTTGAAATCGTGTTTTTCCAGGCGGAAATGTTGTTCTACAGGTATTAATTTTTTCATGGAGAGTCGACTTAATTCGATTGCGATAATTATTAATTCTGTAGTGAAAGGGACATTCAGATTTTCCTAGATATTGTTTCTAGCATAGTGTGCATTCTAGGAGGTAAATTATGTTATGACTTCTAGAGTTAGAATCGTGGTAGATTTTGAAAGTAGATTTAGCGATTGAGTTATATATATATATATATATATATATATATATGATTGATTTATTGTTATACCGGAACATACCTATTCTATAGTTAATAGACTCCCCCACAGATAATAAGTAGTAGTAGTAGCAGTCGCCAGGGGGCTCAGTGAGTTGAGTGAGTCAGTCAATGTCGGACATTGAAGTATTAACCTCCACAACTAGATTGTTGCGTCATTAACTATTATTTTCAAGTTCCTAACGTTTTGTACGTCGAACCTAATTTAGGACCGACTTAGTGAAATACAAGCCTCCACTGTGAAAACTACTCTACAACACATTGGCGACGAGGGATTCGTTTCTCATACGGGAAAAGAAAAAGTTTTCGTTCACTCTATAACAACTTTGGCGACCAGGATTTGAAATTCATACGGGGAAAAAAAATTCGTTTCGCCATATACAACACTTGGCGACGAACGTATTTTGGATTCATACGAAATAAAAAAAAAAAAAAAACTTTTCGTTCACTCTACCACACTTGACGACGGGGATTTGTAACTCATACGAAAAAAAAAAAATCACCCGCCATAATAAACGTGGCGTACGACGGATTCGGATTCATATAGTGAAAGAAAAATTATTATTTAGGAGAATATGGAGAATTTAATTTTCATCAAGATTGCGCACAATCACGCCATCATCGTGATGTACGATCGTACCGGAATGAAATCTTACCAAACAGATCTATCAGCAGATGAGGTTCTGTAGAATATCCTTCTCGTTCATAGGCTCTCGAACTTTGTATTCTGACAATAAGGATAATTAAAAGTTAAAGTTTATGCTACAAAGCCAGCAACAATCGGTGAAATGAAAGAGAGAGCAAGAATGCAGCCAAATACGTATGGAAATGTTGATTGCTGCTTACGATTGCATCACGTTGTCAGCAATGGCGGGATCATAATTTGAAAACATGTAAGGACTAAACCTTATGAGCATACGTCTATAATAAATAATGTCTTCATATGTATTTATTTAAATTAGATATAGTTGGTTTTTAATGCAATAGGTAAATTGTAGCCATTTTATATTTTTAATTTCGTGCATATATTTATTGATATATTACGTATATTTATTAATATATAACGTAGGTATATGTATATTTATTGATATATACTTCTTAGCTCTGTCGAACTACATTGGGCATTGTTTTGTTTACACCTTATATTAAATTCAGTAAATATTTATTCGCTTATCTGCGTATTCACGCTAACGCACGCATATACATTTACTTATATCTAATTTGATTTATATCAACACATATCTATCTATCTATTTATATCTCTCTGTATATATATATATATATATATATATATACATATATATATATATATTAAGTTAAGTTAACGATCTAAATAGGTCACGATTAGGTCACTCCTCCTACCCCAATATAAAACATGCTTAAGAGAAATGTGAAATTTACCCCTCTCTATAATCTACCTTGTCTCGTTAACTACAACTCTCACTCTCCCTGTTAAATTACAAAAATTACACTACCCATCAATTTCTAATCACATTTCGTTGTTGGAAGTGTTACCTGATGATCCGGGGTCCTTCAAAACGGATTTTGGTGAAATAAATTATTGTAATGGTACCTTAAAGTGGTCTGTTTTTTTCATTATATATTATATATATATATATATATATATATATATATATATATATATATATATGGATTGTTAAAGAAATAATTAGTTGAACTACTATCACCATCTTTTCGGTGGTATTGTAATGTTTTTAAGTATGCATTGCATCCAGTAATCCTTAAATATCACCCGGTATTTGGAGGCACGGTGGCGTAATGGATAGCGGCTTGGAGAGCCGAGTTCGAATTCCACTCGAATCCATTACGTACTAATATCCCTGGGAAAGGTATGAACCCTCCTCTTCTACCCCAGCTATGACAGACCCGGTTCAATAGCCTTGGATGGCGACCTACTGCTGGAAAAAAATCTGCCTCGTCACTCATGTATCGAAATAGTATTTCACGCATGACACATAACTGACTGATATATTTGTCGTTCATGCCCGACGTGGCTATGGAGGCTCCAGCAAAGATGTTTTACAATAAATAGTATATTAGTTGTCTGTGTGGACCACTAGAAACAATTTTTTAATCGTTTCAACCCAAGAAAGACAACAATGCCACTAAGACGCAAGGAATGAAAGTGAATGAGAAAACTTTAGTGGGGATTATCGAGGGAAAGGACAATCAAAGAAGCGAAGCCCAAGGTACATTTTTACAAAAACTACTATTCTCTTGGCAAAGGCATGAATCTATCTATCTAGAGCAGATTGAGTTCTTTTTCTTTGGTAGAGCAACCAGTGGGAATGAAAACGTGAACACGTTAAGTATTTAGGGAAAATGACCCCTCGTCACAAAGAAAATAATGGGATATTTCCGTATTCCAAAAGAAAGTAGAATTTACCATTTTTCAAAAGCTGCTGCTTTTTAGAACACACCTCTGCGTTGATGATTCCTAAAGACATTTTTAACCTCATCAAATCAGTGGTTATTCTTTATCTATCTTCCTTATGCTCATAATCTTCAATTACTATCATCTTCTGCTGCAGGCATATCACACACGGTAAGCCTCTACATTGAATGGCTCTCGGTGCTTGTATTTGGTTAATTTTAATATATAGAAAAGGCAAATGGAGAAAGCCACAACATACACACATACACACGCATACACACATGCACACATAAGTAAAATGTGAACAAATGGTGTATAATTCCATTGTATGTAACATTTAATTTAAAAGAGGGCTCAATACAGAGTAGAGCTAAATATTATTTATTCTAGGATATTAAAACAAAAACATGTTAAAAATCGCTACAAAATTACCATTATGCTTCGACAGTACAAATGTGTCTCCTAGGGCAACATAAAACATAGTTTAACATCGGCCAAGGAGACAAAATTTTAGTGTGGAACCATAATTGTAATTGTGTAGCAATTTTTAACATGTTTTTTAAGACAAGGACGAGAATCAATATCAAGGCAACAGAAGATGTAGATTGACATTACATTTGAATATGTGAAGATTATATCTATCAGGGAAACAAGTAAGGGGAAGTGCGAGCAAAGAAGCTGTTGGAGTAGAAGAGGTGGTTATATTTAACTGTTTCAACAGTGAAAGGGTGGGATCAAGATGCCAACCTAGTAGCACGCTTAAAATCATAGAGTTGGGGCCTTAGTGAAAATAGCTCGTCAGAGCAGTTGCCATGAAAATATTTGTAGAAAAGACAGAGGGAAGTCACATCACGTCTCTGAGAAAGTGACTGGAGTCGAGATGCCAGGTCAGGACCTATAACATTGCATATCCGTCTTTGGATTTTGTCGAGAACCTCGAGATGTACAGCGAGGGCAACAGTATTCAATGCATGGACGAATGGTTATTTTATTGCTTGACTCACTCTGAAATGCTTCATTTTTACAAGAGCAAGATTAGAAAAAAATGGCTACCGCATCGATGCTTCCCAGAAGATAGCATTCTTAATCATTTCAATTCAAAGCTCAACCTTTATCAGTCTTTGGATGTGCGTGTAGTGAAATGGATAATGGCTCGGGATTGTTAATCGGAGTGCCGAGTTCCAGTTCCCGCTGGGTTCATTACTTACGCGCAAATACCCTCGGGATAGGTATGAATACGCAACCATATTCAGCTAAACTAGGCACAACCACAGAAAACGCAATACCTCAGGTTTAAAATGAATTTTTTAAAATGAAAAATCTTTCTTGGACCTTTTATTTTATTTTCGATTTTAAGTTAATAGATTAAACTTAATATTTCCAATAAACAAAAACAAAATTGCTGTACTTCAAAAACTAATGTAAATTGACTAGATTTTTTTCTTGCTAAAATAAAGCACATTCTTAGTCATCTTTAAACGTAGTGTAATTCTCTTTATTAAAAAAAAAATCTTCCCCAAATATACTTTTATGAAACTTTATTTGAGGAATATTCGCTGATTTAAAGTATAATTAATTAGATTTGAAAAAATACTATTTACTTTAAGCTTAAAATTTCACCGAAATGCATTTTTTAACACAGCCGTAGTTGTTTATTTAAGCTGTTGACATGTATGACAGCTTGATGACAAACTAACGTTTATCTGATGTTGTTCTATGGAGGCTTTAGCCGTAAAAATAAATGAATATAATGTGAGCGCCTTTTAAATATAATTTTTAAGTACTCAGTAATTTTTAAAAATTTAAGAAAATATTATCCGTAATCTAACCTTTTATTTAATTTTAGAAAATTTCTGGCTTTAAATTTACTATAGACATCGTTCTTATTTTTAAATAATATCGTGTATGCGCCACTGTAGCTACAAAATACGTTTATACACGTACAAAAATTTCAAAATTCATTTAAGAATATTGGTGCTTGATGATTTGTACTATATTTTTTCATTTATAATTAACAAATATGATTTTTAATTAATAATAATATAATCTAAAAGGGTAAAATTAATATAGAATTTGAAATATTTAAAACTTAAATTATTCTAATCGAAATTTTAAAAAAATTAACCATTTTTGTAAAAAAGACAGTTGTCTCCTTAATATATTTAATTTATAAAAAGAATTAAAAGTTTTTCTAATTAAATAATGTCATAGTTTTATTGAATTTTTTATTTTAAGATTCAGAGCAGATTTTCGATAAATAGTGTTTCTGTTTGACAAAAAGAAATAGATGATTAAATTCTCCAAGGAGTCCTACCCATAACTAATTTAAATATGAAGAGGGTGGAATTTTTATTACTCGAAATTTAATAAAATTATGTAAGTGGGGTAACAGATGTAAAATATATATATTTTTACCAAGATTTTCTAAAACAAATTCCGAAATTATTTCATGTATTTGTGAATAAATCTTGAAAATTTCATTAAAATCCAACAATTATTTGATTTTGGGGAGAATTTCCAAAACAATGTTTTTTTTTTTTTTTTTTTTTACCGCAAAAAGACGTTAAATTTCCCTTACTAATTATTGGCCCACCTGTTGATGCAAGAAAAACAAGAATTTTTAACCCAAATTTCGAACGTGCTTGAAAGGATTAAAAAATTTAATAAAATAACAAAAAATTACTTTGGTGTTATAATAATATAAACATTTTGACGATAAAAATGTTTTTTTTTATCAAGTTTTGGGTGCTTTTTTTCATCGTGCTATGCTCTTTTTTTAGTGATTTTTTGGATGTAATTACACCAAACCATTATTATTTCCCCAAAATAAAATTCTTACAATCTAAAAATATATTTTTCTGGCTTTAAATAAACCTGCAAAAGCCGTAAAAAAGAATCAATCAATTATCTATCTTTCTTATCTACATAATATTCACTTCCTACCACATCATCTTTGGTGCATGTCACACACATAACCATTTTAACAGTAAACCATTACATTGAGTGGCTTGTCTTGGTCGAGTCTTGCATTTGATGGACTTTAATATATAAAAAAGGAAATGCGGAAACACACGGGTCACTAGTCATATAATTTTTTTTATTATTTTTGACTGGACCATCTGTGTTTTGGATGTATCTCCTGTATGTCGTACTAGATTGTATCCATTGCCTTTTGCCCGAGTTAAACCTAGGACTAACAAAAAGAGTGAAATTGATCATGGGTGTGTACAACAATTCCCAAATCACAAACCTGCTATCTGGCTGATAGTAATTCGAGTAACGTCGTATGATTATATAAACTTGGCGCTAAGAGAACGCACATACACACACACGCAAACACACACAACAGACACACAGACACACACACACATATATGCATGTATCTATATATATATATATTCTAGGCATTGTTATGAAAGATAAAAGATTTGATATTTCGTTCAGATAACATGTATCTATTTCGGACCAAACTTAATTTCTTTCCGTAATTTTAGGATTAACAGACACTTAATAATTTTTCCATAAAAAGAACATACATTGTCCTTATATTATCTTCTACTATTTACTAAGCTTATCTTAACATGACATAAATACAAAATCGAGGGCACCCAGTGAGGATCAAACACACTACAGTAAAAAGAACATACATTGTCCTTATATTATCTTCTACTATTTACTAAGCTTATCTTAACATGAGAACATACATTGTCCATAAATACAAAATCGAGGGTCCTTATATTATCTTTCACTATTTACCAGTGAGGATCAAACACACTACAGTAATATCTTACCTTGCCAACCATTACTTAGTTTAGTATGATTAAGCCCATAATTTGAGGGTACCTTGTTCGAATCAAATTTGCCACAGTATTAAAATTCTACAAGATATACCAACAAGCGAGATACCCTGATTGATGTTTACTTATATTTTAGCCAAGTCTGGTACAAGACTTTAAATATCGGGCACCTAGTGATAACCTACTTGAAAATATTATCCCATGCAAGAGCTCCCTTATTGAACTTAAGTAAGACACAAGGCTGCAAATATAAAGCACTAAGTGAATATAAAACCCATTACAGTTGTAAATGTGGATAGCTGCCCGGGATGATAAATCGGAGATCCGAGTTCGAATTCCAGTCGGGTTCGTTACATTTGCTTATGCTAAAATATCCTTGGGAAAGGCATGAATCCATATTCTCATGGGAAAATTATTGTTATCGCTAAAAAAAATGTTAATGCAATATAGAATAGCTCACCCGACAAAATTTATTCTTATAATTCAAAATATGTGTCGGCTTTAAATAACTTATGTTGATAAGCCGTATAAAAAAATCAAATCAGTTGAGTTTAGCTCGTTAACCATTACAAACAGTAAGGGGCTGTTTTTATACTTTCGAAATTTTATGAAACAAGTTGAGCAAGTACACAAGACTAGAGATTAAGATAAGGATTAACTTTCTCATCGTATTTACTTAATCTATAGAAAGACACTACCTTAAGAGAACTAGAAGATTTATCAGGATTTATTATCGGCCGACATAACTTAACAGCATAAGACAGGCGGATGACACTGATGGTGGCAGCCCCAGAAGGAAAACTGAAAGAACTCTTGGACAAAGTAGCAAAAGAAAGCGAGAAAAAAAGAACTAGAACAGTCTACCCCAGTGAGCGAAATAAACGGTTCAGCTCGACATTCCAACCACCTGAAGAAGGCCGGAGCGTACAACAGCCGAAACGTTGTAATAAATATGGCGACAAAGATGAGGACAATAGTCCGAATAATGTACATAACACCTCATTTTAGAAATATAGACAGATACTGGACTATAAACGACAAAACAATATATGGTCGTCAGAAGGAGAAGCAGCCAAAGTTGTTAGTTTCAAAATGGATACATCAGAATCAAGCAGGACTAGGCATTTAATTATCCATTAAAAGACGACGGAAATATGGCACTGAAATCTGAAGGACCATTGAAATCTGATGTCATTAGTTTCCAACTAGGTCACTATGCAGATGATGCATCTATTTACTGCTACCTCAGTATCAAGTCGAACAGACCCGAAAACTGGCAACTTCTCTCGAAAAGGACCTTCAATCAATGGTTAACGGGGTCAAGGAATGGGTTATAAATTTTTAACGCCTTCAAAACAAAACAGCTTTCATTTAATCGACCCAGAGAACCTTTTCTGACTGACATCAAAAGGGAGTTCCACAGCTGGGAAGTGCGAGAAAAGAACCTGTTAGAGTAGAAGTGGCGGTTACATTTAACTATTTCAACAGTAAAATGGTGGATCTTAAATGCCAGTCTAGTAGCACGCCTAAATCCATGTAGCCGGGATACCAGGGAAGGGCAGTTTGCATGAAAATATTTGTAGAAAAGACAGAGGAAAGCCACATCACGTCTGTGAGAAAGTGACTGAAGTCGAGATACATGGTGAGGATCGATTACATTAAAGGTCCTTCTTTTGATTTTGTCAAGAACCTCGAGATTACGTAGGTACAGCAGCTCAGAAATATCACTCTGATCGTTCTGATAAGGAAGGAACTCCCGAATTTGTTGGTGAGGGCCTTAGACTCAACACGGAGGCTTACATCAAGTGCCTTGAATAGGTAGTGCTGCCCTTGGTCAAGAGGGTGGCAGCTGGAAGACCCTGTCTGGCAACAGGACTTTGCACCATGCCACACAAATGGAAGAACCCAGTCATGGCTATAAGACAATTTCTGCGACCACATCACCCGGCCGAGACTGCAACCCTCTTGATTATTATGTTTGGGGCACATTTGAGCGAGAGACCAACAAAACTTCATGTAACACCAAAGATGGATCGAAGGAAGGATTATGGCATCATTCACTAGCCTAAACAAGGAGACCGTCCAGAAGTGTCACAGGAGATTCCGAAGTCCTCAGGAGGCCGGGGTTCAAGGCAATAGCGATTTTCATGAATAAATTTACTCTTTTGTGTTTCAAGATATTTTTGTGTTATTTTGGTAAATATGTCTGGTAAAATGAGATGTCAGTGTTATTTTCATTTTTGCGTAATTTAAAATTTATTCAACGCACCCTATATATGTCATTTTGTTTTATATAAAACTTTAGGCTCTGTATTTTATATCAAGTTCTTTTTTTTCTTTTGCCAAGTTACCGTTTCCTTGCGCAATCACACACACACACACACACACACACACACATATATATATATATATATATATATATATATATATATATATATATAGAGAGAGAGAGAGAGAGAGAGAGAGAGAGAGAGAGAGAGAGAGACGGGGTAGAGAGAAAGAGAGCATGATGTAACTCTTTTGAACCTTCAGTCATCGTCCAGGGTGTGAGAGCTCAGCATGTATAAAAAAAAATACCCCGGTGGTAATATTGGGTAGGAGTTTCCAACTGCTTACTTAAGAAAAAAAAAAAAAAAGAAGTTAATGCTGTCCAAAATAAATTTATTTCCGGTAAGCAAGTAAGAACTTGTAAAATCTCCAGTAAATTTTATGTAAATATTACCGTGCTTGTAATGATTTAAGTGGAAACATGAAAAAAAAAAAAAAAAGAAAAAAAAAAGGATTGTATGGATGCTAAAATATGGACAGGTATCTCAACTCTAACAGTTTATTTCACACTCCTTCTGAGATTTTTAACCAATGAATGTGCTTTGCTGTGATGGCATCATGTGATTCAACGCTAAAGCATACTTGACTTGAATGCGGTTTCTCACTTTAAAAAGAGGAATAGATATTCCTGGAATTCTTGCGAAGCGTAATTTATTCAATAAGACCATCGTGCTCTAAGACGGCAAATATTAATTTACTTATTTAAAACGCGAAAAAGGTCCACTCAAACACGTTTACTCAATCAATATAACTTTTTATTTATATGTAATAACTAGCAGCATGGCCCGGCGTTGCGCGTGTTTGATTCAAAAATCGTACAGCAATCGCTATCACTTGACTTAAAATATTTTTGTCCTTCCTTGCCTTTAAAGGAGTGCCCTTTGCCGTGCTGATGTTGCTGCATTCCTTACTTCTTGCCTATCTCACACTGCAAATTTTTTCAAAGCTCTATACTAAACATTAAATTTGTTACGAAAAAGAACTAAAAAAAAATGAACACAAAACGATCAGCTTTAAAAAGGACTCGTAACTGGAAAACCGAATGAAAAAAAGAATGTTAACAACAAATACTTTTTTCACACCCAACCCAGTTCTGCGGAATCAGAATCAACGTTGAGTTTTAAGCAAGCGAATGAGGCAATTGGAGTAAAGTGCCATGCAGATTTAAATTTTTCCCACTTGTGAAGAATGCAGCTATCGATTTTTTTTGCATGCTAGCATGCTAGTTGACATTCATGTCAGTCAACTTTTGGCTCTCACGCTGGCCAATAGAATCTTCCTGCCTATTCGTGGCAGCCAGCTATAGGCTCTCACTCTGGCCAGTAGAAAATGGCCGCAAACTACATGAAAACTGCCGTAGAAGCATGAAAAATTATTGGAAAGATTATTTCCACTATCGATGGGAGTTGGGAAATGCAAAGTCGGTCTTGGCCTTCGCGCTAACTTGGAGCATGTGCATGTAAATTTTGGTGCAAATCCGTCGAAAATTGCGGCCGTGCATTCGTTACACACATCCTGCCTTTTATAGATAGAGATAGATCTGTCTATATCTCTAACATGGGGTATTATAATTACTCACATTATTTACATTATCCTCATCTTCATTGCCATTTTCATTGCATAAAAGCATTGGTTATATTCAGTGCTCAAACCCAAGGAATTGTGAGTTCAATACCAGAATCAAAAACTTGGAGAGTTGATTTAAAGGGAAATAACTGAGACACCCGGAAGAGGCATGACACGTGGAACTAGAACAATTTACCCCGTTGGACGAAATAAGGGGTTCGGTTCAAAATTCCAATCACCTGATAAAAAGACAACAGAAAATGACGATTAAACGTAGCATTGAATTTTTTGAGGATTGTAGTTTTCAAATTTTTGCTCGCCAGGAGAGCAACAATTTGCGCCTTCTCGGGCTCACGTTTTCCGCTGACGGGAAGTGAAGTGATTATACCGAATAATTGCTAGGTCTATTGCTAGGAAAATTGGTTCGCTCTGTTGGTCTTCACCCAGTGATGCCGTGTGTTAACTCGCCATCGCTGGATGAAGAACCTCCTCGACGCAGGTCACCGGTCAGGGTTTCTCGGATGAACTACAACGGCCACGCATTCGCGATCAAGTCGACTCACCTAGTTAAAGGAGATAGGCTATTAAAAATACAGAATATGATTTATTTTCTTTTGTTGTGCCATGTCCCTTCAGGACATAGACGATCACGGCTCTCCGCAACTTCCTTTATCTTTGAATTACCATGGATTCTATAGAAAAGATAATGGAATGGATTCCGTTGCCTTTTCCACGTATTTGAATTTATTTATTTTTTCCTTCGTAGTGATTGGCTACCACCAATCTCTATACGACTAGGGAACCAGATGATGGATAGGGGAATTGATTTCAAACCAAGGGTATTAGTTCGAAATGAACGCCAAAGACGAGGATGGAATTCGAACTCGGATCACCAATTCCACTTCCGCGCCGATAATCGTTTCGCTATTCGCACATTCTTTTTATTAGATTACTTTTTTTTTTTTCGAAGAAATTTTGGACATATTTTTCGGCTTTTTCTTTTCTTTTGTCCGCAGCCATTAGGTGTGTACCCGATATATATATTTAATAGTCTTTGATTAGTGTGAAAGAGAGCCAAACTTATCGTATTAAAATGTGGGGAATCATGGTTCACCATAATACCCTATCCTTTCTATCCCTGAGCAATGTATGTGCCCTACGTGTCCCTGTTCTGCCATACAATTTTGCCATCCATTTATACTAGCTCGTTGGGTAAGTTACTCAATACTTCCATCTCTCCTTCTTTCTTTAATATGTCTTGTGAGTTAAATTCTCCAAGCCTTCTTTCCTCATTATATGTCCCATAAAGTTTAGAATTCTCTTTCTGGTTTTAAGTATAAGTGTTTTTTTTTAATTTAAAACTTATTCGTTGCTCACATGTTCCATTCTTGGCATTTTAAAATGGCCTTCTGTAGAACCACATGTTTGTCGCTTCAAGTCTCTTCTTCATTTGTAAAGAAATTGTTCAGTATTCTCTGCTATATGGGAGAATAGAAATTTAGCACTCGTTGTTTCTAACGAAATTTTCCCAATTACTTAATTCTTTGTTTAGTTTTGAGAAGACTACTTTCGATATTTTTTATAACCATTTCGACACAAGCAAGGCAATAAATCTACTAAGACGCAAATGGTTACAGAGAAGGACAGAGAATAAGAATATATTTAGTGAACAGGATTCAGGAGGACAGAAGATTGCAATTGACGATGCATTTAAATTTTTAAAGATTGTATGTGGCGGGGAAGCAAGAAATCGGAAAAGAGTTCCACAGGTGAGAAGTCCGAGAAAAGAAACAATTAGAGTAGAACTGTCGGCTAGTAAAACGGTGAGACCTAGTTGCCAATTTAGTAGCGCGGTTAAATTCATGCAGTGGAGGCACTAAGAAAAGGCTCATGAGAACAGTTGCCATGAAAATATTTGTAGAAAATACAGAGGGAAGCCACGTCACGTCGATGAGAAAGTGTCTGAAGACGCGATGCCAGGTCAGGACCAATTACATTGCAGTTCCTTTTTTGAATGCTGTCAAGAATTTTCAGATATATATCAAGAGCACCAGATCAAATATGGCGGCAATATTGAATGCATAGATGAATGGTAGATTTGTAAATGTACAAGATGGATTCTGGCACAGCTGAGCGAACCAATTTTCCTAGCAGTACACCTAGAGTCGATATAATCACTTCACTTCACGTCAGCGGAAAACGTGAGTCCGAGAAGGTACAAATTGTTGTTCTCCTGGAGAGCAAGAATTTGAAAACTGCAATCTTAAAAAAGTTCAGTGCTACGTCAATCGCCACCTTCTGTTGTCTTGAAACCCGTTCATCTTTTTATCCTTTCCTATAGCGAGTCTTTTCTCTCATCTTCACTCTCTGTATCCTACTGCGTGTTAGTGATAATCTTGAATTGCCCGGGGTGAAATGATTAAAAAAATCACTATT
Source organism: Acanthosepion pharaonis (assembly GCA_903632075.3). Lineage (NCBI taxonomy): Eukaryota > Metazoa > Mollusca > Cephalopoda > Sepiida > Sepiidae > Acanthosepion > Acanthosepion pharaonis. Next base: position 395,117 of record CAHIKZ030000691.1, read on the forward strand.
AGGCTCATCAAAATCTTTCCGAATCTTCTGCTCTGTCCTCAGATTGTTCGTATTGGAGTTTCCGGCACGAATGCCAAGAAGTACGGTATGCCGTTTCCAAATTTCTGGCTGAGTGAATTGCACTGTGGTGCTTTTTTTCTCACAGACTGTGCCCAACTGACCCTACTATACTATACAAAAACACAAACAACGTGCATGCATGAAATTTAAATATAAAATGGCGACAATTTATCCATCGCACCCGATATGTATATATATATATATATATATATATATATATATATATATATATATAAAAGCACTAAGACGAAATCAAAGTTAAGTAATTAGCAAAATGACCTCGATTTAGTTAAGGATCTTTTAAATATGGCGAACATCAGTTGATCTATGGGGAAAAGTCTTGACTTTAACATTGGTTATTGTATGCTATAGGGATTTGCTGAAGACAATAATGTCGCAAAGACATTGAAGAATTATTGTGATGTCTTCGACTGCATGCAAACAGCAGAGATAGTTTTTTTTTCTCCCAGCTGCCGGGTCCCTTCAGGACGTTGTAGATCATGACTCTCTGCAATCCTTTGTAGCTCGTAATAAATTTTGTATTTTTGCAATCTCTACTAAACCCTATTCTGGCATCCATTTAAACAAGCTTCAATATGTCTTGTGAGTGTCAAACTTTCTAATGTCTCTTTCCTTATTACGTGCACTAATAATTTCAACTCTTTCGGATGTTGTATATAAGTGTCGTCTTTAGTTTCTGTTGAAACTTGACTAATGCATGGAATAATAATGCAACACAAAATGTACTTAGAACAAAATGTATTGAAACAAGAAAGTGTACACAATATTTACATATAGTCTTTTGTATATTCCTGGTAAGACCGTTCCTGGAGAATGTGTTGACTGAGTCGCAGTCGGGTAGAGTCTCTGGTTGAATCTCTTGATTCCTTCCCTCGTCTTCCCGGTACCAACAATATTTATATGGTCGGTACTCCACTATGCAAATTAGGTGGATCCTACCACAACAGTTTCCATATTGATCACAAGTTTCGTCAAAGGTATTCTCAGCATCCTTCTGTCGAATAAGATTTCCGTTGTTTCAAGCCTATCTTCATTCCACGAGGAGATTTTCCAGCATTCACTGCCATATAGGAGGACTGATATTACGTAATAGTTCAGCACTCTTTGCTTTGGTTCTAACAAAAATCTTCCCGTTTCTCTTAGCTTTTGCAATTATTTTTCGGATTATTGGATTCCGGTGTCAGACTTTGTCTTTTCGAATACTTCCCAGATATTTAAATTGTTGTACTTGTTTGATTTTGACATCTTCAATTTGTAATTTACATGTTGGGCTGTCCCTTTTGTTTGCAGCTATGAATTCTGTCTTCTTGCAATTGATGCTTTGTCCTTTCTTCTCGCTTTCCTTTAAAACCGTCTCTAGTAGTTCTTGTCCTTTCTGTGCCTTCTCTCAACACTATATCATATGCATATCTTATGTTATTAATATTGTGGTCTCTAATAATGAATCATGATAGAACTTCTAATTCTTTTAGAGTCGCATCAGAGTATAGGTTGAATGAGTCCGGCGAGAAGAGACAACCTTGTCTTACACCCGTTTCTATTTTTGTATATTTACTGAATTCATTTTCTATCCCTATGAAAGCGATTTGATGGTTCTGAATTTTTCTAACATCCTTCCTAAATACAAAAAAAGCGAATTTTACTGATAAATCTGGTTATCATGAGATTTTGGATAGTGTTTTCTTGAAGGAATCAGTTGAAACAAATCCTTATCAAAGCACGAAAGACTTAGCTTTCAAAATGCACGATAATTTATGTTTAACAATATAGAAACATTCCAGGCGAATTGGAAGAAAAGTTAACAATAGAATTTAGTGATTCTATTAACTCATTTTTTACAGTTGAAGTGGTTAAATGTGACCGTAAGTTCTATGCTAATAGTTTCTTCTATCGCACTTCCTGCTTGTGAAACTGTCTTACGGTTTCTTGCTTCCCAGTTAAATTTGATCTTCAAAAATTTAAATGCAATGCCAATCGTTATCTACCGTCTTCTTAATTCGTGTTAATTTATTGTTCTCTCCCCATAACTGTTTTTTTTCTCATATTCTCTTAACTTTCAGTAGCTTAACAGGGCATTATGACTAGTAAGGTCAGGTATTTCTGGGTGTTTTTTGGGGTTTTTTTTGTATTAACCTAACGGTTATTGGATAGGTGGGAATGGTTATATTTGAAATTATTCTAAAAGTTACTGAGCAGAAATAATTTGTAGTTATTGTACAATATCGATAGTTAACATTTTACTCGTTATTTATTATTAATTACCAACTGTATTTTGTATTCATTCGTTAATTATTCCTTGATTATTATTATTACATTTACTTGTGTTTTTGTAAATTCCTAATTTGTTTATTTACATAGTTTGTTTATTTATAATATTGAGTATTTTTATCAATAAATATAACATTTTAAAACTATATTTTATCATATATGTGTGTGTGCGTGTGTGTATGCACACGTGTATTCTCTCTTTATATATATGTCTGCTATAATATACTGATATATATATATATATATATATATATATATATATATATATATATATATATATATATATATATATATATATATATTAATTTTCTTAGGGGTAGAGAACTTTATTATGGAAATAAAAATGGCAAAACCTACTTTACAGTTTATGATTTAAAAAAGCACTCAACAGAGCTGGAATCGAGGGAATAAAATAAATGTCACAATATAAAATATAAAAAGAAATGTAATGTATTAAAGGCGGAACAATCAGATTGAAATAAAGTCCAGCCCAAACAGACATTCCCTCTGTTTACAGAGGGATAGCTGTCTAGACATGATATCGACGGTTTCTTATGCATTTAAATGTAAGAAAGAGTTAGCGCGTCTAAGGATGGTAAAAGTATATGTGCTGAAATTGGTGGCACAGTTTGGATTATTTATAAAATGCTCCGAGACAGCAGAACCACCACACACACATATATATATATATATATATATATATATATATATATATATATATATATATATATATATATATATATATATATATATGTGTGTGTTCTATTAATTTTATAAAATAATAATAATAATACAACTAAAACATATGTGAAAAATACAAGAGTATAGCATGTTTATAAGGCTTGAAGAACTAGGAAAATGCTTAATAGCTAATTCGAACTATAATATTCTACAAATCAACAAAAGTTCAAGTGATTAAGAGTTTCACGTGAAAAGGCTCATCAAGTTGAGATGTTCGACAAATCTATTGAAATTATTATTAATTCTTGAGTTGGTCAATCAGATTAGTCTACTGGAATATATATTCTTATATAAATGAATATATATTCTTATATAAATGTGCTGTTTATATATAGAGAGAGTTGCAATAGAAATTCTGGAAGTCTTAGATGATTTCGGAATAAACAAGAATGCAGAAATAATAAATTAAATCTACAACAGTGGTGATATACTGGAAGACCTAAGTAAATATGTCTTCATAGCACTGCCTTAAAAGCCAGCTGTAAAAGAACGTGAACTCCATCGAACAATCAACCTAATGAGTCAAACAACAAAACTTGCCATCCGAATTCTGAGGAATAGAACCATGGCAGAATCAGACCGGAAATAGTACAAGAACAATGCGGATTCATCAAGGACACAAGAATGTGATATATATGCTCAGAATGTCATCAAAAAGAGCAATACAAATGCAAAAGTACGTGTGCTTTATAGATTACGTAAATGCTTTTGACAAAGTACACCACAAACATCTGTTGGAACTGCTCAGAAACGTTGATTTACTTGGAGAGAATATTAGAATAATCAAGAATCAAAACTGGCAGCAAACCGCTTGTATACGGATGGAAAATGAGCTCAGTTGATATACAAAAATAAAAATGATATGTCTTCTTACCGGACTTATTCAATCTATATATACAGCGAGGCGTTTCTCAGAAAATTTAAAAGTCCTACCAGGATTCATTATTGGCGGATACTATTTGAATAACATATGATATGCAGCTGACAGTGTTAACAGCTGGCGCAGAAAGAAAAATTCCTACAGAAGGTAGTGAATGAAAGCGAGAACAAAGGGATTAAACATCAACTGCAAGAAGACAGAAAAGGAACGAACCCAAAGTCCGAATTGCAAATCGGAGATAACAAAATCAGATAAGTACAAACATTTAAATATCTGTGTTTTAAAAGACGGTAGAAAAATGCGACACTGAAATCCGAATACGCATTGGGATAGCGAATGATGATTTCCAAAAGCAGAGTATTAAGAATCAGGAAAACTTCGTTAGAAACAAAGAAAAGAGTACTGAATTGTTACATGAATACTGGACAATCTCATTTAAATTTAGCCGGATAGCAAAAGACGCTTTCCAAATGCTAAGCAAAAGTATTAAAAAACCAGAAACATTTCGTTAGAAGCAAAGAAAACAGTACTAAATGGTTACATATTATCAGTCCCCGTATATAACAGTGAATACCGAGCAATATCTGCATAGATGAAAAAGAGACTTGGAGCAATAGAAATGTGGTTCTACAGAAGGATGCTGAGGATACCATGGAACAAATATATGAGCAATGATGAAGTTTTAAAGACAATGAAAACAAAAATAAAACTTATACTTAACATCCGGAAGATAACAGTTGAAATTTCTAGCACACATAATATGGAAGCATGGCTTCGAAAATCTGATACTCTGTTGTGGAGTGATTTCACAGTGGAGGCTCGTATTTGTACTAAGTCGGTCCTAAAATAGGTTCGACGTACAAAACGTTAGGAACTTGATATAATAGGTATAACGCAGAGTAATCTAGTTGTGGTCGCTGATACTTTCGTATTCGACTAACTGTCGTCCGACATCAACTGACTCACCGACTACTGACCGACCGACTCCTTACTCTTACTACTCTTACTTATTATAGGTGGGAGAGTCTATTAACTATAGAATAGGTGTGTTCCGCTATAACATAGTCACAGGACAGATTGAAGGCAATAGGGAGAAAATAAAACTACGCATGACATGGGTAATAAGCTTGAGTATATGGTCTGGAATTTGTAGAGAGACATGATCGCCTACGCCCTGAGAGGATACGGTACATAAGGAAGAATATATGTAAAGTATGTTTATACATAAAGAGTGTGTATACTTTTTACATATATAAAGTGTACATATGGAAATTAAATGATTTTATGTCCACACTGCCTAGCTACAACTATCTGTCTCTATATAAGGCCATAGCCAATACCTGCATAGACAGAATGGAGAGATAGGTACCTAATTTTCCTATGAAATATATATATATATATATATATATATATATATATATATATATATATATATATATATAATGTGGTCTTGAGATGCAAACATGCTAATTCATGAAGGACACTAATAACAGGAATGTGTGTTCGATTTTCACTGGGGACTCCCAATATCTGGTTTGGTGCCATTTTAAAATAGGCTTATTAAATAGTTACAGGTTACTGCATGAAAGTCATTCGTTTTAGTCAAAGAATGCAGTTTATTTCAACTGTCCTTGTAATATCAGTGAGGTCGCATCAGTTCCCCAAATCATTTTGCCAAATTAAAGTCAACTGACCTTTTTAGAATGACGGCCAATTCTCGAAAATTCCTCTTTTAGAATCAAGGTCAAAGTGTCAGTGCCAAGAAAAAAAATAATTGTCCCTTGTAAAAAGCTCATCAACTGTGCTGGGTTGGGTGGGTGGATTTTACGATCTATCAACACTTGTTGGGTCATTTAATGTCGAATTCAGACTTTTTTTTATATTTGAAACTACAAGCACTTACTTGATTCGGGTATAAGTAAATGTTGGCCGTTTATATTTGAGTCTATAAGCATTTACTTGGTTCGGGGATAAGTACATATTATTCGCTTATATTTGTGTCTAAATATTCAATTGCTTCGGAGATAAATATATATTAGTCATAAATGATAAATATATATTCGTCATAAATGATTTTATAAATATTTATTTGGTTAGGTAATAAATAGATATTGGTCACTTATATTTGATTCTTATTTACTTTGTTTGAGGATAAGTACATACCAGTCGCTTATATTTGAGTTTATAAGCATTTATTTGGTTCGGGGATAAGTACATATTAGTCGCTTATATTTGAGTCTAAATATTCAATTGCTTCGGAGATAAATATATATTAGTAATTTATAATTGATTTTAGAAATACTTATTTGTTTAGGTAATAAATAGATATTGGTCACTTATATTTGAGCCTTATTTACTTTGTTTGAGGATAAGTACATACCAGTCGCTTATATTTGAGTCTGTAAGCATTTATTTGGTTCGGGGATTTGAGTCTGTAAGCATTTATTTGGTTCTGGGATAATTCCATCTTGTTCCCTTATATTTCGGTATATAAGTATCTATTTGGTTCAAGGTTAAGTACATATTGGCAATTTGTATTTGAGTCTATAAGCATTTACTTGGTTCAGGGATATGTTCATTTTGGTCGCTCTTCGGTGGTGATAGGTCGTCGAGGCTTTGAATTTGACCAGCAAATTTTTACCCACTGAGTTATTAGAGCGAAACCAGAGGAGAGATCAGCTGTCAAACTCTCTCTTATATGGCCTAATTCTAACAGTTCAGTGGATGAAAAATTGATTGGACACATTCAATACCTCGAAAACCAAACTGGTAACGTTACATCATCAACGAGAGATCAGCTGTCAAACTCTCTCTTATATGGCCTAATTCTAACAGTTTAGTGGATGAAAAATTGATTGGACACATTCAATACCTCGAAAACCAAACTGGTAACGTTACATCATCAACGAGCGAACCCAGAATCGAATGAAATATAAGCGTCCTGTATGTAGTTATCCCCGAATCAAGTAAATACTTAAAGACTCAAATATAAACATCCAATATTTACTTAACCCCAAACCAAGTAAATATTTAGAGATTCAAATATACTTGTTTCGAGGACAAGTAAATATTGCTCACTTATATGTGAGTCTATAAGAATTTACTTGGTTCGGGGATAATATTCGTCGTTTTTATTTGATTTTTTAAGTATTTTTTTTCTTTTATTTGCCGTGTCCCTTCAGGATGTACAAGATTATAGCTCTCCACATCTTCCTGTCCCTTGTTGCTCTTAATCAGTTTTGTCTTTTGGCTATTTCTCCCAAATCTTGTTTAACCATCTATTTACTCAAGCTCATCAAATAAGTTACGTGCTGTTTTAATCTGTCCCTCATTCCCTTAATCTGTCCTGTGAGTATCAGATTTTTCATGCCTTCTTTCCTCATTATGTGCCCTAGAAATTTCAAGTGACTCTTTATGATCTTAAGTATAAGTTTCCTTTTTGTTTCCATTTTCTCCAAAACCTCGTCGTTGCTCACATGTTCGGTATCCTTAGCGTCTTTCTGGAGAACCACATTTCTATTGCTTCAAGTTTCTTCATCTTTGAAGAGATTATCCATTATCAGCTGCCATACAGGAGGACAAATATCACGTAAGAGTTCAGTACTTTTTCTTTGTTTCTAACGAAATTTTTCTTTCTCTTAATACTCTGCTTAGTTTTTGGGATGCATCTTTGGCCATCCCAATACGTCTTCGGATTTTACGTCTTTGCACTTTCTGTTCTCTGTTAGAGTACTTCCTAGATATTTAAATTTATTGCTTGTTTGATTTTAGTATCCCTGATTTGTAATTTGTATTTTGGGCTCATCGTTTTTTTTTTTGTTTTTTTTTTTATTTTTTACATAGGTTGCCTATTTTAGGGTTAGTCTTAGCTCAATGCATCGGTTTTCAGTCGGCGTATTCCGGACTACGCCGATATGGCCATAGGCAAGGCAAAAACAAAAACAAAATGATAATCTATGGCTTCAAGAATACACATATTTTTGGAACATTCATACCGGAAAAAAATATCACTGCTCACGGAATACAGATTTCACACGGCTTTTAATTTCTAAATTAAATTATTTTATTACGTACGCATCGTTAATGGTGATACAAGGACACGTTTATGGGTCACGGACATGGGATCAAATTCATTTAGGTAGCAAATACAGATACATGGCAAAGCGGTTTTTTAATTCAATTTTATTATTTAGTTTATAGCTATAAGGTTACATTGGTAACGTTTCTTTGAAGAATCAACTCACAAAACTATTAATGCCATAAAATTCTAACTTGTTAAAATTTGATGCACAATAGGAACGCGATACATTTTCTATAACCATTTATTAAATTTTGGCATGGTCAAATATGGAGCGTGCATAGTAAGGCTCGCGCTTATTACAATAATAGTTTCCCCCTTGTTAATTATAATTAATTTTTAAAGCCTACCATTCTTCCATATTGTTGTCTGGTGATGGATTTAATCCTTTTCATGGTAGTTTATCAATATTTCGTTTTTGTTTGATATTCAAAGCCGTTATTATTAATTACCAGCAACCCACATAGTGTTACATACAGTCAGAAAGTAAATTCTGGGTATGTTAGCGGAGACTGTTTTAACTCTTTAACTCTTCCAAGTGGACGAAATCTAACTCTTTTGAAAATTAGCAATCAAAATCTTGATTTTTTTTAAAACTTAGGCTCGAAGTCGAAGATGGCCGCTGATAGCGCAACTCGCTCAGTCAAACAGACACAGTATCAGAATTTCAGTGGGGAAAGTGGTCAGCTCCATGTCTCCTCCTTCTTCCATGCTTTATCTTTACAAGAGTCAAAGCCAACAAAATATGGCAAAGTACTGTCATATCTGGGCTGGAGCTGCATAATCCTCACTTCCAAGCCTTGAGTTCAAAAGCGATTACACATCGCATGTCTTTCGCTATTCTATCGCAAATTCCAAGGCAAATATTGCATATCTTGTCTGGTGGTTCCGCTATATATTTAGAGACTCTTGATAAAATATAATGAAGAGTCTGCAATGTTATTAGTCCCGACCTAGCATCTCGGCTTCAGTCACTTTCCCACTGTCGTAACGTAGCTTCACTGTGCATTTTCCATAAATATTTTCGTAGTAATTCTTCTGTTGAGCTTTTCTCTATAGCAAAAGTCGGGTGAATCTTGCACGTTTGTGTCGAGTGAAAGTGACTGACTTGGAGTGGCACTTTGATGCCGGTTAGGTATCAGGATATTGTTCTTCCTGGATTGAACATAGGGAACCCCGCCCGAAATTAGGCTAATTTAGGGTTATTTTTCCATCTTTAATTTTTTCATTCCAGTAACTTTGCTAGGGGATGTATGTTCATTGGCCACTTTTATTTTCTTTTTCTTTAGTTTAATTCCCCATCCCCTCCCTCGTTAGGTGGTCAGTGATGTTAGTTCTCTGGAGGATGCGGGGCGCCTTTCTTTTCGGGTGTGTTTTCCGTATTTGTTGTTGTGTTTGAATGAGTGTATAACTGAGTGAGTGGTTGGGATGAATGAATGTGTTATATTATTAAAGTCCTGCACTGATTTTGTCCAGTGAACTGATGTTTCTGACACAGTTTAGGATTGGGGAGGGGTTATTACTAACACTATTTTATTTAGTTCCTTGTATATTTTTTGTAAATATTCATTGGGGTTTAGATTTTTAAATTGTTATTTAATTCCCCTCCCACTACAGACTTGTAAATATGGGGACTAGTTAAGATTTTCATAGAGACAATGAGGTATTATGGTGAATGTAGTAAGAAAGTTAAATAAGAATGTATTGTTTTTGTGTTAAGGATATTGTGGATTATTTGATTATTATTTTATTATTTTATGATTATTTTTATTATTTTATTTTATTTCGTTATATTATTTTTATTATTTTATGATTATCATTTTATTATTTTATATATTATTTTCATTGTTTCATTTATTTAATTATTTTATTACTATAATTATTTTATGATTATTTAATTATTTTATTTGATTATTTTATTTTGATAATTTGATTATTTTATGATTATTTTTATTGTTTTATTTTATTATTATTTTATGATTATTTTTATTATTTCATTTTATTTGATCATTTTGTTATTATTATTATTATTATTATTATTCGGAAAGCAAAGCTCCATACATCTCCACAGAGATGAAGATACGTCAGTCCATTGCCGTTTTGGCTGTGTATGCTTCTGATTTTGACATTCGTCGGCTGCACCTACCTCCGGATCTTAATGATAAATACAAAAAAGAGTTCGAGGTAAACAATCTGCAAGGATATTTACATAGGCGTGTTTAAGTTCTTTTAAATATGATATAAATTCAACAAAAAGATAAAAGTCTTGGTCGCCTTCTCATGTTACGTCAATGGTGAACGTATCATTAGCTCTATATTCAAAAGCAAACACACACACAGACTATTTCTCTCACTTTCATATATATATATATATATATATATATATATATATGTATATGTGAAATTGTCCGAAAAAATAATACTACTCACAAAACCGTTCCTTAATAGAACCCATGTAGTGTATAGGTTTACATTCCCGTTTCGAGAGTGTTTCTTACATAATAACCTAAGAAGATAGATCGGAAACACAATCACAATTCCCTCACGTAGGCTTACATACCTCCTTAATTACACCAGCGCTATAAAAAAAAACCTCTCGTAACACACTACACCACTAGTACACATTCAAATCATCCGAAATAAGAAAAATCTTAAATAACAATATCAAAATCCTCTATTAAAACAAATGCAAAAAAAAAGCTTACAAATTCTTGAAGCCATCATAATTAAATACCCAAAAGCCAACATAACTAAAATAGCATTTAATACTGGCATAAACATTTTAAACATATTTAATAACTAATTATTTATATGGAAATATAATATATATATATATATATATATATATATATATATATATATATGAAAAATTTCTTAGAGTTAACCCGTAGAAAAAGACAATATCTATAAGTATAAAAGTACAATAGGAAAACTGTACACACACACACACACATATATATATATATATATATATATATATATATATAGCAGATTAGTTCCTAGGAAACTGACAGCCCGATACCAGCACATGAGATTTGATTATAGTGGTGAAGGTTTCAGGCAGGACCATCCACACTTTTTTGAAGGGCTGAATTCAGAGACCTGGTGCCCTACGTGCCACAAGGACCCCAGACGACCCTCCGCAGGTTTTGAATTCAGAGTTTTCCTTCACCTAGACCAGTTGCCATCCAAGGCTATAGAATCCAGTCTCTCCTGCTATTTACCCATAGCTGGAGGGAGAAGAAGAGGATTCACACCTTTCCCAAGGGTATTAGCACGTAATGGATTCGAATGTAATTCGAACTCGGCTCTCCAACTCCTCAATCCAAGCCATTACCCCATATATATATATATATATATATATATATATATATAAACAGTATGAAGAATTGCTAAAAGGTTTTTGCCACTCATGTCATCCGTTAGCATTTCAGAAAACTGGATGAAACGCGTCAGAAAAACTTTTTACAATCAATTTATCATACTGTTCTTCTAGATAGTGATTGTTGATATATAAAATTGTATATCGTTTTATCATATATATATATATATATATATATATATATATATATATATATATATATATATACAATTATTATATATTAAAGTTTAAAGAGTAGATGGGTACTGAATAAGTAAGATGATACTGCGTCTAAGAGGAGAAAGTAGGGTGTAACTATTGTTTCTAAACTTCTAAAGAAGTTAAGTGTGCAGTGACTTGAAAATCACGTAGACGGGAGTCTGTTCAACAAATTAGAGGTTCTTGCGAAGAATCTTTCGGAATCGAACTCCCTTCTTGCCAAATGAATACTTGATTCAGTCCTGTGGATGCAACAAAGCGGGTCTTGGCTATAAAAATCTGAGCAGGTGATAGGAAAAAATAGCTCATCGCAATATTTGCCTTGGAATTTGCGATAGAATAGCGAAAGGCATGCGATGTGTAATCGCTTTTGAACTCAAGGCTTGGAAGTGAGGATTGTGCAGCTCCAGCCCAGATATGACAGTACTTTGCCATATTTTGTTGGCTTTGACTCTTGTGAAGATAAAACATGGAAGAAGGAGGAGACATGGAGCTGACCATTTTCCCCACTGAAATTCTGATACTGTGCCTGTTTGACTGAGCGAGTTGCGCTATCAGCGGCCATCTTCGATTTCGAGCCTAAATTTTTAAAAAATCAAGATTTTGAATGCTAATTTTCAAAAGAGTTAGATTTCGTCCACTTGGAAGAGTTAAAGAGTTAAAACAGTCTCCGCTAACATACCCAGAATTTACTTTCTGACTGTATGTAACACTATGTGGGTTGCTGGTAATTAATAATAACGGCTTTGAATATCAAACAAAAACGAAATATTGATAAACTACCATGAAAAGGGTTAAATGCATATAAAAACGATAGACTGATAACAATTCGTTCCCAGAGAATCGAAAGAGAATCGAACCAAGTGGCCGGCTAAGAATAATACTTAATTTGTACGACGGGAAAGGTGTTGACAATTGATAGATAACGCCGCAATGAGCGTGTCCGTGGAATCGACATGAGGAGAATTGGATAAAATTTTAAATGGCAGTTACAAGTAAAAAAAAGTTATTTAAGCAATGTTTCTAAAGCGAACCAAAGGATATGAGACCCAGGTGCCCAGTGTCGGGAAGGAAATATAAAACCGGCTTGGCAAAATCTTTCTGAAGAGATGTCAGGATTGAAGACAATAACTACATGGCTTAATTTTATTTTTTTTTTTAATAAAAACACACGGCAACATCTTGACATTCAGCCGAACGATTGTCACCACAATGTAAGTTGCAAAATTTTCCCTGGGAAAGTGTCTCTGGGTTGAGGGCGAGAAGGCCAATTGTTTATTCAACTTTCAGACCAGGAAAAGATAAATCAACACTGTTGTCAATTCACTTATGAAGTGATAGAATTTTAAACAATAATTTTTTTAAAATTCGTCTTCGCTGAATGGTGGAGGTGATAAGCACAGAAGAGCGAACAAGGAAGTAGGAGGAGCTGCCTGCACCCACTGAAGAGGAGCAGGCACAGACGAGACACCAAGGAGGTTGAAGAGGCTGCCCACGCCCACTGAGGAGCATTAGTGAGAGATGCTAAAAGGAGGAAGAAGCTATGGGCGGAATAATGCCTACACCCGTTATCCGAGAAAAGCGGGGACTTCCAAAGTGAGACGGGAGAGAGATCCGTTCCAATTGCCGAGCGCGAAACAATGCAGTTGACTATCTGCGAACTTCCGACATTAGCCTTGAGCCAAACTTACCAAATCAGCTAAACAAACTTCGCTAACTCCGCAAGCCAAACCTTACCAGCTTACCAGTTGCGCCGATTTCGGAACGGGTTGGGTCGACAAACACCTGTATGCTAACACCTAGACCCAAACAATTATTAACAAACCATTGTAGGCAGTGCTCGATATAAAACTAGTAAATATTTTTTAATATTATTTCGAGTGTTGTTTTTCTCTTATTTTACGGCACGACTTTGCCCTGCTTGGACCAGTCCAACACGAAGATACCTGCGACAAACTGATCTTGGCCTCCTTATGATCAACCAATCACAACGTGGGATAAGGCAGGCCAGGATCGATCACTTCATCGATCAGCCGCGGTATTGGACGTCTTGGACGACGAGGATATGGAGATACAATTGGTTCCCGTGAGCCTTAGATCTGACTCTAAAGCCATTACAGGTCGTCTTTAATTTCAGTTAACAGAAGCAATAACAAGCTAGTCATTTAGTCCATTTTACTTGGATTCCTTTCTCAATGCATGACCCATTAATTCAATATTGTACCAGACAAAATAATTTTATAGTATATATATTAAGCGCATGCTGTTTAAAAAAAACTATATACAGTAAATAAGTAAAATTGCGGGAAAATCTTTCAAATTTTAACTGAGTAGGTTGCTTTCATTTTCGTACAAATTTCCTCGGAAAAAGGCATGATTCTATTTTTTCCCTTAGCCACCTAGTTATGGGTCAAGCAGCAGTGTAGACTAAGCACTCTAGCCTTGGGTGACAGCCAGTCTACAGGACGAAAAATGTCTGAATTCTAAAACGCGGAGAAGGTTAAAGGAAACTACTTTACTACATTTGCCAAGAAATAGTTACGGCATTACGCAGAAATAGAGAAACAAATTCTATGGGAAGCCATGATCACCTACATGTTAAAGGAATATGGCGTTAAAACACATCTATTTATCTTTATCTCCTCCGATATATATATATATATATATATATATATATATATATATATATATATATGTATTTTTACAGGATACCTAGTTACTTCCCCTTAAAATCGGTGTCTGTCAACCAGCCATGACAGTAAAATAGTAATCTTCGTATGACCACAACAATTTTTGTCCTTCACAACCATGAACACTAAATACTTACTCTATATTTAACAATGGCCTGATGATGACATTATGCGATGTCGAAAGTACTCGGAATAAATGCAATATGAGCCAACACGGTGTTTTCCTCTCGTCTTTTAACAATCGCACAACCGCATATCGCGAATATGAAATGATCTTATCGACAGAACGTATTTAAATTATCTAACGAATCCTGTCTGAATATATATATATATATGTGCGTGTGTGCGTGTGCGTGTGTGTGTATTTGTTTGTGTATGTGTGTGTGGCTGGCAACACGTATTCGAGGATACCCGTCTATTAGGGCGGCTAGCCAATCCCTCTTGCAGATGCTTGCTTAGACGCATTTGTTTTTATTCAACATCCACAGAGTCCACCTGTGGTTTATACTGCAACTATGTTGAGCAGACCTGAGTTACAGTTTCTGGGAGAGAGCGTGTTATCTTTTGTAAAGAGCGTGTTATCTAGCGTGATCAACTATTTGAACAAGCACTCTCAAGCCCTCGGTCACGATGACTTGTGACTTCGTGCTAGCAGAGTTATCGACTCACAAGGTTTTCATGCATTTTCCAATGGATCGACACTTCCAGTCCGAAAACATTAGGAAGTCTCCTTTCTGATTAATCAACCCGGGTCTCATGGTCAGAATGTTCGTACCACTCGGCCACGTGCTTATAATATATATATATATATATATATATATATATATATATATATATATAAATTAAAGACAAAGAATGCTAACCACTTATGCTACCATAGAAGAGGCAGTTATGGTTAGACAGTAGAGGTTAGACAAACTCTACAGCCTGAAGAACCCTTACCGGTAGAAACCATGGTAGCATGTGTGGTTAGTATTTCTAGACTTTAATATTTAATAGCTCTGCTCATTCAGTTTTTATTTTTCACATTCTGCACTGAGCACTCTTTTATATAACCGTTTTCCGGACAAATCTAAATTTGACCAGAAGATTTTAAATTATAGTATTTTCATTTAGCATTTTTTATATAACACTTTGCTGGTATAAACATTTAAGAACTTTGTTGCTATACTTGTAGTTGACTTTATTTTAATTTGGTCACAATATTCTTATATAAAGGGCTTCTAGAATTTTTAATTTATTATTATTATTATTATCTTGATGGAGCACTATCGTATTTTCGACTAATATCTGTCTAAATTGTGAATGTCGTTTAAATGTTCTGTGATTGAAGTATGATCGTTTAAGTGAAACGTAAGCCTTCCCGTCATTGTCGTTGTTGTAAAACCAACATATGTATTAAGATTTTTATCAGAAATGCAATCTCCCAAAGGACATTTAAATTGATATACGGTGGTGGCCATTTGCAACACACTAGTTGACGGAGAAGAGTTGTTTGTTTGTAATAAATTTAATATAGTATAAAATTAATTATATTTTTTAGTTTAAATTTAATATAGTATAAATTTAATTATATTTTTTAGTTGGATCAGTCGGGGATATATTAGTGTTTATGAGTCTTTATATATATCTCCCTTGCTTATTTCATTACGGTATAGCATTTGAGAGTTATTTGAGGACGTGAACTGCAACCATGCTGATAGGAGGCAGGAAAGTTTCCAATGATGGTTAAATGACAGCAGTTTCGTTTTGGATGTATAAATAAATTCATGTAGTCGGGGCATCAGGAAAGATAGCTTATGAGAACAGTTGCGATGAAAATATTTGTAGAGAAGACAGAGGGAAGCCACATAAACATCTATGAGAGAGCGACTGAAATGGAGATGTCAAGTCAGGACCGATTACATTGCAGATCCGTCTTTGGACTTTGCCGAGATGAACAGCAGGGGCACCAGACCATATATGGCAATAGTATTCAATGTATGAACGAATGGTAGATTTGCAGATGTGAAAGATGGATTCAGACGAGAAAAACCTTCTGGCGCGACACAGAGAACCAAATTGCCTTGTGGTAGATGGGGCTATTGATTCAATGTAGTTGTTTAACCTCAGGTCAGTAGGAAATGAAATCAAGAAAGCACAGTGTGTCGCTCTCGTGGAGTTGAGCATCAACCATGCTGATAGAAGCCAGAGAAGTTTCTCTATGGTGAGTAAATGAGAGCAGTTTAGTTTTGAATACATTAGACCAATACAAACCCAAGGGTAACTCAAGTTAGAGTTTGGTTTGGCTGATTTTGTTTAGCGGGATATTAAACTCTATGGGTCTTTAATGCCAAAACCTTAATATTTTAGACTCAATTTTTTGGCTTCAACTAAATATATTTTGAACGCAATCGCATGCCTTCAACTACAAATAGGTACTGTAAATCATTTTACTACAAACACGTATTTTAGGTCATTTTATTATAAAAATGCGTTGTTGGTATTTTTACTATAAAGATGTAGTTTTATACTTTCATAGTGTTTTATTATGGTTGTGGAACTCACTATTTGCCCATAACAGGGTCTCTAATAGGTGCTACCACTACGGGTCAGAGTGGACCTGGAATTAAGAGATGGGTTCACGTTCCTCAAAACCTTCAGTCTCATGATATGAGGCATTGCTGCCGGATGTAGTCTGTTGTCATAACCAGGATTACTAAGTAGCGGCTTATTGAATGTGGTTCTTGTTTGAGAAGAGGGGGTAAAAAATGTAGTTTATGAGGATATGTAATAAAGATAAATGTTAACTATAGATTTGACGAAGTTGCAAAGTTGAAACTTAAAGGAATTGACGGAAGTGGAGCCTGCGGCTTAATTTGACTAAACACAGGAAAATTCACCCGGTCTGAACACCGGTAGGATTGACAGATTCGCTGGATGGTGGTGCATGGCCGTTCTTAATTGGTGGAGCGATCCGTCTGGTTGATTCCGATAACGAACGAGACTCTAGCCTGCTAACTATTGCGCTGATGTGTATTTATTCAACGGCGGGCTCGGCGTTCGCCGCAGCGCCCGGGTCTGAGTCGGTTTTCTCACGCACTTCTTAGAGGGACACGTGGCAGAAAGCCATAAAAGGCAGAGCGATAACAGGTTTGTGATGCCCTTAGATGTTCGGGACCGTACGCGCGCTACACTGGAGGTATCGTGCGCTTTTTGGGGAAAAGTTGTTCGAACGTAACTTCCTTTTTACTAGTAGAATGTGCAGTGAATCGGGATCGTTTGTTCCATTGCACGTAGCATGACGGATCGTACAGGTCAGAAATGGTGGAACTAAGGAGTGTAACAGGTTAGAATTATTTGCCATGGAAATGGCGATAAATTAGTGTATGGGTCTGCGACTTTTCGTCTCTGGGGAAAGGGGTAGTAGGGTGGAAAATAATTCATGACCCAACAAGGCAGTGTAAACGCTTTTCAAAAATTGAGAACAGATATGGCAGCAATGCTCCGTTTTCGTTCATATGTGTCTCTTGTAAGAGAGCAAGAGCTATCATTTACTTACTAGGGCGGTTACGAAAAGCCGGCCATCTTCCCAGCATCTTGAACGATGAATCGTATATATGAGTTCCACTTGAGGTCTGCAGTGATATTGAGTCGCGATAGAGGTTCAAAGAAAAGAGTATACTTGAGAAAACAAACATTGAGTGTTCTGGGATATTGCCCTATGTCTCGAGAAAATCAGACTCGTCACCAAAAGATTACTGGGAGGAGACTAGTGCAAGGGATTTAATAGTTGTAAGTTCTTCGAGAATGCAAATCTTTTTATCCTTCTCATGAAGCAAAACATGAAAGTTACTTAGACACTGAGCGGAAGACGTGCGTAATAACGTTTGGACGGACAACTAGTTAAAGATTTGGAATTTCTTAATGTATTTTTTGTGAAAGGACAGCTTTTCGCATGAACAACTTTTGACAAAAAGCACCTCATTTAAAGATGGGTGTGACAAAATAGGTCTCTTGCTGAATGTTCATGGAAAAATTTGAAAAAGATCATGATTTACGATATAAATCGTAAGGATAATTTGGTTTTACCTAGACCGGAATGGCAATCAATGTGAAAAGCTCATATTAACTGTCATGTATATTTATTTTTTAGGTCAAATTTAGAATTCGAAACGGAAAAAAAAGTGATCTAAACTTATACTGTTACTAACACATCACTTTTATACAAAATACATAATGAATAAAACAGGTGGAGAATTATCGTTATTTATATGGGAAAAGGAGGTTTACTTTTAGAAGCTTATTCTAGAATAACTTTTGAAATCACAGTTTACTCAAGCAGCAAATATAGCTAACTTGAAATATAGTCTTTTTGTGCCTTTCGGACAAGGCACAATTTATTTACGCAATAAAAATAATTAAATTAATTGATTTTTACTTAGCTTCCAATATTTCAGATGTTGTAAGTGATTTTGTTATTTGTTGAAAATATTAGACTTAGAAATAGTCAATTATATATATATATATATATATATATATATATATATATATATATATATATATATATATATATATATATATATATAAAATAAAATATAGTTTTACGGTATGCTATATTTATGGGTTAAAATGCTCAATATCAGCGATACTGCGTACATAAATATAAAAGTAGACATTGAAATCCACACACAGCGGCGACTGTTTTATGTTAAATAATCGAGTAAAACCACAGCGCACATGGCCTGATGATTTCGTTTAGCATGAAACAGCCTGCTGCCTCTGGGTATTGGCTTCAATGACTATATATATATATATATATATATATATATATATATATATATTGTGTGTGAGAGAGAGAGAGAGAGAGAGTTAATACAAATATAAAATGTGTCACCTTAGCTTATCCGTGTTACCTTCAGCATTCCGACTCTAGAGTTTCGTAGACGGACCCTCCATTAACCACTCCGTCCATTCCGAGAGGATATTAGTAATTGTCTATTTATTTTCTTGTTTTTCTTTTAATAAGTGTATTGAAAATGAAATGCTGTATAAAGAGATCAAAATAAATAAAAAAAAATGTCAAAAGTGCTCAACTGAAAAGAAACAATAGCAATAACGAAGATAGTGTGAAACCGAAAATCCTGTCAGTCAGTTTGATACTGAGAGAAAACACATTAAAAGCAAGCAGTCCTTGCAATCGATATCAGATGTATGTAAAAATAAATCAAATAACGTGTCATTAAATAAACAAAAGTTTGAAAGACTATATAATTAGTAATTAAAAGTCCTGTTATATGAATTCATTATTGTACAATATTTTAAATTAAGAAAGTGTGAAAACTTCATCCCCAGGAAAGTACAATGGATGTATTTTGCGCGTCTATATTTTTTGTGTAGTAGTAAATTTCGTTCAATTTTACAAGCATCTATGCATATGGGAAAAGAAGGTCGGAGCTGAAGTTAGTTTGCTACGATAAGTTTGTCAAAATCTGTTGAGTGACACGTCAGTGGGAATTTGTTGAAAGCATCAAAACCAAAAGAGACAAAAATGTGACTTTTTTTTTTACAGTAAGGTTCACTCTGTACAAGGCCCGGGGGTGGGGCATTCGATGTAGAGTTACTTTAAGAAGCAGTTTATACGGATAGGGAAAGATAACGTTTAACCCTTTACTTGAACATGTTAAGATTGTAGTGATCGGAGAAATGTCCTCTTGGAACTACAGAGCATTGGTTCAAGGAAAGAAGCTGTTTGAGTGTTCATTACAGACCCTTTATAAAATTGGCGAAAATGTTAAAATTTTAATTAAATTAAAATTGAAAATGAAAAATACTAATATCTGTTAAAAATAGTTTAAAATGTTTTGGTTTTTAAACTGTCATTTAATCTCAACACTGCGCATGCGTGTATCGACTGAGTTGTTTTACGAAAGCATAATAAAGCCATTAAGACACAAGTGGTTTATTGTAGGATAATATGAGGAAAGAAAGCGTTATTAAGTAGAGGGAACAATAAAAAACGGGGATTAAGGAGACAAAATATAACGATTGGCATTGCATTCAAATGGATGCGCGTGGTGGTGCAATTGATATCGGCTCTGAATGAGAAATCGGAGAGCCGAGTTCGAAATTAGGTCGAGTTCGTTACAAATTAACTAAATAAATGTAACGAAATGTTAAAATACGTACAAATACCCTTGGGAATGGTATGGATCCTTCTTTTCTCCCACCCCTTAGCTTGGGTTTGAATAGCAGGACAGATTGATCCTATATTCTTGGTTAGCAACCAATCAACCGCAGAAAGAAATGCCAACCTACTGCGGGAAAATCTTCTGCCGTGTGACTCATGGCTGGAAAGAGACATGATTGACCAAACATGTATCACTTAACTGACTAGTTGCATTTAAATATTTTAAGATCAAAGTTGATTGGAAAACAAGAATTCGGAAGAGAGTTCCGCAAGAGAAAGGTGCGAGAAACGAATTGGCGTAGAACCTACTCCTACATCTAGCCATTTCAACTTTAAAATGATGAGACCTTGCCGATAATCTAGTATTGCGCTTAAATTATAAGGTCTAGATACCAAAGAGGAAAGCTCATCAGAAGAATTATCATGAAAATATTTATAGAAAGGTGCAAGATCAGTAGAGTACGGCGGTTGTTGTAGGACGTACCATTCAAGCAGTACCAATTTCTGCTACGTTTGAAAAGAGGCGTGAGATCTGGAGTTTTTTTTCCTGATAAAAGAATTTTATCTTCCGGTTGTACAATTCCGGACGCTTTTCAACGATTGCTCTCTTTAATTGGTTCAACTACACATTTGTCTGAATACAAAATCTGATCTTCTTGAAGGAGCTCGTAATAAACAATGCTCTTACAACTTTACCAGATGCACAGAACCACCTTCTTCGGATGCATGGGTTCATTTAATTTTTCTCTGGTTACTTTTTAGCATTACATATTTGTGAATAATGCGTTTTCCATCGCTTGTGTGCGTCCTTTTAAAAATGGGTCGTTTTTTTTTATAGAGAATGGCAGATAGAAATGTAGTCTCTTAAATTCATGTCCGTGAAATCGTGAGGCACACATACATTGTAGATATTCACGTATCCATACGTTATTAAATACCTTATAACATTCACATAAGTTGTGTAGAGTATATTTGCGATGTCCCGTTTTGTGTGACCCGGATTAACTTTAATCAGCGTTTCGATTTAGTCATCAAAGACAGTAGGCCTGCTGGAACGTATTCTATCTTCCAGATAAAGAATTCCACTTCTGAACCAAACGAACCACGTACTAACAGTATTCTCAGCTATGGCACCATTTCCATAAACGGTACATATCTATTTTGCTGTTGGTACAGCGATTTTTTCTCTTTTCGAAAACAAAAGATCATCAAATGACGACAATGCATCACATTTTCACTTTTAATGAGCAAACATTCACATTGCATAATCGAGTCGTATAAACAACGTATTGAAATTCTTCTTTTACAGTAATTATATATGTAATAAATTTTAGACATGTGTGGGATGAAATTACGTGTTCAAATACTACCAATTTTTTACAATTGGTAGTACAAACTTTTGCTCCAACCCTGTATATTTACTGCGTATTTAAAGTAGTATTTTATCTAAGCGTATAATGACATGGAATAACGTAAAATATGTCGTATTCAATCATTTTAATTTAAATTTTTATTTTTGGTTGCTTGCTTTACAATATACACCTACGCCCAGGAGGTCAAGTCACGTGACATAAACTTCCGATCTTAGCTGCTTGAATAAAACAAAGAAGTCGTACGTGTTATTTCATAAATTATTCAAACTCGTACGCCAAAATAACAGAAATAAAAAACAACCTGGAAAGTACGTAAACAAAAAAATTGTTTATTTAAAAACACGAATGAAATTAACGTCTACTGGCCTCGAACAGAGGAATTCTTATTAAACAAAATACAAATCTGAAGGTATATTTAAAAAAAAATAAATGTTAAACACTTATAAGCCTTCATACCAAAAAGGTTTACAGCTATACCACGTTGAAATACCGGTTCTCAAACGATCAGTGAAGTTAAGCAACGTCGAACGTGGTCAGTACCTAGATAGGTAATCGCTTGGGAATGCTGTAAGGTTTGATGTGTGTATATTTTAATGGATAACGGCTTGTGATTTCACTTTATTCCACACGATCTGATGACCACCCTTTTCCCTACATACATGATCAGCCATCCTTGATTTCATTGTTTTGCCTGACATTACGGCTTTTCAATGTTCCTCCAGCCATACTTGTTTCAACTTCATATTCTTTGTCTCAGCTGCAAGCAATGGAGTACGTACAGTTCTTGGATATATTCTGCTCGTTTTAGGTTTGCACTGGATTTCGCTGGAGTGTAGAGCTGCTTATAAATATCGTCCTCAGAGATTGTTAATTTTTCCCACGAGCTCATAATGTAAGGCAGAGTGACCATGGCAATTTTCTGGTCGTCTTCCTAGACCCTTCATTTTCCATCTGAAAAGGGATATGTTTTGTTTGAAGGGTAGTTGTTATTGGGAATGTTACGATTGATACTTGTCATTTCCTGTTGGTATGTTCTGGGTAACCACATATGATTTTCCCGGTATTGTAGGCATCAGATAATCCCTTTCTCCTCACTGTATCGATAATAGAAATTGAAATTGAGGTATTGTCTGGTGAAGGTTGGCTTGTGATATACGCATATTTTTTAACCCATTTTCCTTTCAATTAGTATATCTAGGAAGGCTAAAATTATTATTTACTTCTTCCATTGGGATTTGGATCGAAGGTTTTATAGAATTCATACCAACCAGCATTATTTATACAGCTTCCTGTTGAAGCCAGAATATGAGGGCATCGTCTATGTATTTCATCCATATTGTTGTCATTAGTAGGAAGCTATATCCACAAATATTCAACGGTGAACCCATATACAAGACTTCTTCCTTTTGATACCTCATACTCTAGTTAGAAGAAATATCTGTATACAGAACACAGACATTTCCATCAGGTTTTCTACTGTAAGACTACTAGATTCTCCAATGGAGGTGTCTCATTCCAATCAATTTCTAACAACTCTCAGGGCCTCATCTATATATAAAAAAAATATATTAGTCCTACCACTAGTTGAACAGGCTTACTACATCCAAGCTAATCACACCATTTCAAAATGTCCCCCTCTAACATACATACATATATATATATATATATATATATATATATATATATATATATATATATATATATATATATATTGTCACGTATACGATTTCATTAACCATATAGGCGTTAGGCTAAAGTAAAATCTTAAATAAAGAGAAAATTAGTTAGATATAAAAGAAAAATAAATAAATAAATTAATAAATAAAAATAGAAATTTAATCCAATGTTTTCGACTTGCGAGCGAATATATTCTATGATCAGCCATACAGCTCCTTTTCTCTTCACAAATTCTTTCTCTCCTTATCCACTCTTCCACCCACAAGCCAAGGGCCCGTGAACTTCGAAGTGACCCGACGCGAGAACGACCTGGTTCCAAGATTTCGCAGCAATCAGGCGGCTGACCATAAGTGAATTCCAGGCACCATCAGGGTCTCCTGCTGCGATTCACGTGATCGGAACGTACTGAGCATGTGTTGAACTTTTGGCCATCACACAAGCACTGCGTGATTTGTGCCCTATCCTCGTGCGTACCCGGTCAAGGACGAAGGGAACCCACGTGACTGTCTTTGGGGACAGCGAAAACCAAAAAAGGATTTTCAGTTTCCCTCTGACCAGCGGCAGTTGAACGTCGCTGGGCAAAAATCGTCAGTCTGCCCACCGAGGTGTAGAAGACAGCAAAATCTGTCGACTAGGGGTGAAAGGACTGCTAGGGAACTGATCGACCCAACCAAACGCCTGTATGAAATGCTGTGGACCCTCGAACCCTTGTGAAAAGAAAAGGAATCCAGGAACATTGTCGTCCGGCCAAGATATTGTTTTATCATCAGAACTCACGCTTCGGCGAATCAAAACTTTATGTGAAGATATCAACCCGACTGCAAGATAAGTGGATTCTCTTGGCTTGATCTGTTTTCATATATGTATGTATTCGCTCGCGCCTTCTATTCTTTAATGATGTCCTTCCCCTTTGTTAAATGAATGTTCTTTTTTTTCTTTCTTTATTTCTTTATATATATTTATAAATAAATGCTTTATTTTGAAATTCATCGTCTTGTGTCTGTTCTTCGTTGATTCCCTTGTGTCACTTCCATTTCTGAGTGAAGACCGAGAAAAGATCCCACGTTTTCCTTTTTTTTAAAACCGTGGTTCATCTATATGCTACAAGTTCGTAATAATATATATATATATATATATATATATATATATATATATATATATATATATATATAGTGGTACTCGCTTGGAAAAATCTTAGATAGTTCGACTTGTAGTAGAAGAAATCGGTATCAAGGAAAAACGAGGAATAAAAAAAAGAAAGTACCAAGAGCATTAAACTAAGGCAAAAACAATCATCCAGATTTCAAGCTCAAAGTCCCCCAAAAAATCCGAAACGAGTAAAAGGCAGCATCGCCCCCGACGATCCGTTTTGGTGAAACCTAGATAGGTTTGCCTGGCTCCTTATGATTATCTTTTATATATATATATATATATAAATATATATATATATATATATATATATATATATATATATATATATATATATATATATAAAAGATAATCATATATATATCATATATATATATATATATATATATATATATATATGGTCTGTTTTTATTTATTCATTAAACAGTATATTTATTTATTCACTGTTTAATAAATAAATAAAAACAGACCATCTACTCAAATATGTGATCCATTAAAATAACGTTTAACCAAATAGATTAAAAATATGACGGATTTAATCCATATATATATATATATATATATATATATATATATATATATATATATATATATAATTCGTTTTGCCTAAGCCTTACTTTTGATGGATATTCATATTCTTTTAATTAAACAGTATGTTTTATCTCAAAAATGTTCATACACGCATATTTTTCTGCAAAGTTTTGTCGAATATTCAGCCCGGTAGATATAGTTGGATAAAAAATTACTCTTTAAAACTAATACAAACCATCTACTCGAATATGGGGAGCCATCAAAATAACGTTTAAATAAAATAAATTAAACATGAAAATATGACTGAATTATTTTATTTCTTAATATATATATATATATATATATATATATTTATATTATATTATTATAATTATTATTATTATTATTATTATTATTATTATTTATTTATTTAAAGAATATCAAACACTTAAAATCCCATCGATAATAAATTTATTTCATTTCTTTTGTATGTCTTGAGAGATTGAGAGCTGTTTTTGAAAAGCTCTCATGAAATAAAATTATTACTATGGGATTTTAAGTGTTTGATAGTCTTGAATTAATAATATACATATAATTAATATATATATATATATATACATATATATTAAAGAATATCAATGACTTAAAATCCCATAAGTAATAATTTTTATTTCATGACAGGTCTATAAAAGCAGCTCTCAATCTTCAAGATCTACAAACAAGATCCTAGGTCTTGAAGACTGAGTGCTGCTTTTTCAGTGTTCTCATGAAATGAAAATTCTTGCCTATGGGAATTTAAATGTTTGGTATTCTTTAATTAATAATAATTTTATCTGTCTCTTGACATAGAGCTCTTTCCAATGTCTTTTCGGCTTTCATAAACCGTTATTATTTAGTTATTTATTTATATTTTGGTGCTGACATGAATGTCTTCATGAATGGAAACGGCAAATCATACCATTACTATTACCATCTGACGTTGACGACAGCAAGGTCATTGACAGAAACCAAGGTCAGACATGCGCAGTGAATTCTCCTAAGTGAATCCCCGTACACGTTATTTCACATAACGGTTGAAATATGTTATTTCCCAAGGATTTATCAAATATAAAATAGAAAAAAAGATCAACTTTTATTTAATTCCTCGTCTTTTTTACATTTTAAAAAAATTTTCTCAGCAGAATTGTAAATTAGATTCTATAAATAAAATCCCCGCAATTTACATTTGCATTTAAGATATTTTGATTATAGTTAAAATTAGCCATTTCTTTAAAATATTCCATTGATTTTGCTTGAGCAAATGGGCATTTTTATGTTTTTTAGCCGATATTTCCTGATGCATAAAAACGAAGTTCAAGGAATCAGATGATACTGGTCATAAACCAAGAAAAGAATATTTTTAGTTCAAATCTAAACATGAATGTGACAGAAATAGAAGATAAATTTAAATTTACATTGGCAACAATGAATTTTTAAAAGAGTCTTCATCAGTGGCTTGAAATAAAAGTATGTGTTGGCTAGTCGTTTTCTTTTATATGCTGTGGTCTTCAGGACGTGGGCCATAATGGCCTATACGAATTCATATCCCTTGTACCACTAAGCAATATCTGGCCCCTTATTATAACTCCCTGTTTATGTTCTACCATCCATTTACGCAAGTTCATTGAATAGGTTGGTCACGACTCTCCACAATTTCCTATCCTTTGTTGCTCTAATCAATTTTGTCGTCTTACTATCCATCCCATTCCGTCTTCTACCATCCATTTACAAAAGTTCGTTAAGTGGATTGATCATAGCTCTCCACAATTTCCTATAATTTGAAGCTCTAATCAATATTTGTCGTCTTACTATCCCTCACAGTCCCTGGTCTTCTATCTATTTGCATAAGCTTGTTAGCTAGGTTGATCATGGCTCTCCACAGTTTCCTATACTTTGTAGCTCTTATCTGTCGTCTATTTCTCTCAGTCCTTCTTCTGCCATCCATTTACACAAGGTTGATCATGGCTCTCCACAATTTCCTATACTTTGTAGTTCTTATTATTATTTGTCGTCTTACTATGTCTTCCAGCCCCTGTTCAACCATCCATTTACGCAAGTTCGTTAGGTAGGTTGATCATGACTCTCCACAATTTCCTATACGTAGCTCTTATTAATATTTGTCGTCTTACTATCTCTCCCAGTCTTTCTTCTGCCATCCATTTACACAAGCTCTTTAGATGGTTTGATCATGGCTCTCCACAATTTCCTATCGTTTGTAGCTCTAATTAATATATGTCGCCTTACTATCCCTCCCAGTCTCTGTTCTGCCATCCATTTACACAAGCTCGTTACTCCTTCTGATCGTTTTGACTGCATTATATCACGAGAGTGTCAGATTCTCCAAGCCCTTTTTTCTCATTAGTCCCTAGAAATTTCAACTCTCACTCTCCCAGTCCTTCTTCTGCCATCCATTTACACAATCTCTTTAGATGGTTTGATCATGGCTCTCCACTCTCCACCTCACTCTCCCTAAAACTTCCTCACTTCTCACATGTTTCGTCTATGGTATTATCAGCATTCTTCTGTAGAACGACGTCTCTGTTATCACAACACTCTTCTTCTTTGACGAAATTATCCAGAACTCTATGAGAAATTATATTACATAGCATGTGTGTGAGAAATTCTTCAATTTAAGCTCCTATTGGCTAATTTATACCACACAGTATTTTGTACCGACCAATCTCATTGGTTGAATTTAACTTGGCTTTTCGCGGGCATTTTTCAACGGCCCGTGCCCTTTTTTGGCAGTTGCTGCAAATCTTGGAAATGTCAGGACTCATATTTGAATCTCTTTAACTAGGCAATGATTCTTCTTCAGCAACCAAAATGGTAATGCTCCTGCGACGACGTGATGTTCCAGCTTCTTCAATACTTTCAAGGCTGTATAATTCAGTCAGTTTATAGACTGTCGTCTATTGTGTATTTTCAACACAAAGAACTTTCTGCATGATCTCGACAATAGCCGAGTTTCAACTTCAGCAACCGAAATGGTAATGCTCCTGCAATGACCAGCAAGTTCCTGCTTCTCCAACTACGTAGAGACCAATTGAGTCCTACAGAAGGAAAAGTCACTACCTCTTCTTTGAACAAACTACCCCACCCTGTTCACAGGGGCAAAAAGGGCATAATCTTTTTTTGCAAGGATGCAATAATATTTGTTTTAAGTTTTAAGGTAGGCCTTGTTGATTGTATGTCTTTTCTTGTCTCTGCCAAGGGTTAAACTGTGTGAGAAGAAATTCTCACATGTGAGCAGCTCTGTCTTAATATTATACTTAGCTTCTGAAAGACTCCTTTTGCTATCCCACCGTACCAGTCTGTAGAGCATTTAATCATTTTCTACACTTCTACAAACAAATTTCTGAATTTTAATCAGTAATAATGGTAATGGTCATATATTAGCCGTTTCCTCATGTGGAAACATTCGGCATACTACTGTCAGTTGAAATTTATAAAATCTTTTCTATTAAAACAATTTTTCAAGAAAATAGGTTTCTCATGTTATCGTTCCTTCCAGTAATGATAAGCATGTCCTTCCTAGCCTTTTGTTCGAAGTAGTGTGAAATATCTACATGTGCTATCCATCGACATATATTTATGTATCCAATAATAATAAGTTATTGATGATGATAAAACAATGGATACTTACTGTAATTTCTCGTAAATAATACGCATTTTTTACTGTAAATTACAGGTGATAGTAGGGGTGCGTATTATAAATAGGTTTAAACAAAAATATATTTTTCGTTATTGATATATAATACTAAATACGTACTTGTTGTTCTAAAATAAAGATATTATCCCAATTTTTATTTTAAATCCAACAATAATAATTGTAACATTTTTGTCAATAAATTTATGTTTATCAATAACCGCAATTTTTAATTGGCATAAAAAAAAGTTTATAAAACAGCCAATTTCGAAGAAATTATGGAACATCAACTTGATCGTTTTTCTTTCACAAATCCAAACCTTGTTCCATATTTTAATATTCAGCTTCTTTTCCTCTACTTGTAGCTTTGGCACTTGATTTACATTTTTTAGTTCATTTTTATTCTTTCTCCATAAACGTATGTTAGCCTCATTCAACTGATATTCTCTATCTGCAGCTCTATTTCCTATTCTTTTTGCTAATTCTATTACTTTTTATTTTAAATTTGCACTATAACTCGCACGTTTTGACGACATTTTGTCGATAAAATAAAATGTTATATTTATTGGGAAAACCGCGATGGTCATTTTTATCATTATTCTAGCCGCTTAGTTTTCATTTTATTCTTAATGTCAAGGGCAACAAAATGTCTTCTTAATTAATATTTTTTTTGTTTGTGTTTGACAAAATATATAGATGCATATTATGTATAAGATAAACAGTTCCATTGTAAAGTATGAAATAGTAAGAATTATTTGGTACAAAATTGAGTGTCTACCGTAATTTTAGCGAAAATAATATACATTTTTTTTACTCTAAATTACAGGTGATAGTAGGTATACGTATTATAAATAGGTTAAAACAAAAATATTTTTTTGTTTATTGATTTATAATAATAAATACGTACTTGTTGTTCTAAAATAAGAAATATATTATCCCAATTTTTATTTTAAATCATACAATAATAATTGTAACATTTTTGGGCGATGGATGTTCTTCTAATATATATATATATCAAATCGCTTCATAAAAAGAAAACATCAGTTTGCCGAAGCTTTAAATATGTTTCCAGGATACATGGTTTTCATAAGTTCTTTGCTTTCATCCTTATTTTCACAGTACTTATGGAACATCCACTTGATCGTCTTTCTTTCACAAATCCAACTAAACCTTGTCCCATATTTTAATATTCAGCTTCTCTTCCTCTACTTGTAGCTTTGGCACTTGATTTACACTTTTTAGTTCATTTTTATTCTTTCTCCATAAACGTATGTTAGCCTCATTCAACTCATATTCTCTATCTGCAGCGCTATTTTCTATTCTTTTTGCTAATTCTATTACTTTTTATTTAAAATTTGCACTATAACTCGCACGTTTTGACGACATTTTGTCGATAAAATAAAATGTTATATTTATCGGGAAAACCGCGATGGTCATTTTTAACATTATTCTAGCCGCTTAGTTTTCATTTTATTCTTAATGTCAAGGTCAACAAAATGTCTTCGGAATGATTTTTTTTTTGACAAAATTTATAGATGCGTATTATACATAGGGATAGATATATTTCTTAATTTTTGAATCATTTGTTGGGGGGTGTATTATTTTCGAGAAATTACAGTATATTACTTGTAAATGAGTCACAAATAATGCGGCTTTAGTCTGAAGCAAATAGAAAAAAGTTTGACATGCATGTCCACAATCGATTTATTTAAAGTTCAAGGATCAGTAGAATTCTGGATCTTTGGATTGCAAGACAGAGTGAATTCGAACTCTCCAATTGGAATATTTATGAGATGAGCTTTTACGTTTTAGAAATCATTTTAAGAGATTGAAAAGGCGTAAAAAATCAAGTAAAAAAATAATTTTTAAGAAAATAAACTAATTAATTTCTAAGGAATTAATGGATTTATCATCTATAATCCGATATCATTACTATAGATAATAATATAATAAATTATTTACATTATTCGGACTATTGTCCTCATCTTTGTCGCCATATTTATCACAACGTTTCGGCCGTTGTACGCTCCGGCCTTCTTCAGGTGGTTGGAATTTCGAACTGAACCCTTTATTTCGCTCACTGGCGTAGACTGTTCTAGTTCCACGTGCCATGTTTAATGGATGTCAGTTATCAGTTATCTCCTGCTAATTTCCCTCTGAAAGTTCTCCACTGGCTTAACCGGGTATTGAACTTTGGGTCCTGTCACTGGATCTAACCAACGCCTTTATCCACTGTGCCATGTTTCCTTGAGGACACATGGCACAGTGAAGAAGGCCGGAGCGTACAACGGCGACAAAGATGAGGACAATAGTCCGAATAATGTAAATAATGTACATAATACCTCATCTCAGAAATATAGACAGACTCTGAATATAATAAATATTTGGAGTTTTTTTTTTGTTTGTTTAGTAGCACATCAACTCATTCAAAATATATTGAGTTGAAGCCGTAAGATTGTGTTTAAAATATTTACTTTTAGACGTTAAATAACCCATAGAGGTTGATATGCCACTAAACAAAATCAATCAACTAAACTTTGCCGCATATCGTTGATTATTATTCTACTTAGATAAATTTCTGCACCTGCTTGAAGTTTCTGTCTCCGATACGTAACGCAAACTTTGGATGATACCTTTTACTGATAACCTTGCGTTCTGTCTTCTTGCAGTTAATTCATTGGTCTTTTGCTCTTGTTTTTCTAGTTGTGCATGTTGCCACTCTTATGTTTGCAAAAACAATCCTAGTAGATAGTCTTCTTGATCTCATCTCGCTGTACAAGAAAACACATTCTTGTCCTAAACCATTTTCTGTTTTTTTGCGGACTCACTTAAGGTGTTCTCTAACCGAATATATGCTATTTCCATGCATATCAATCATGATAAGAATTTTTTTAAATACCTCGTCGCTTCAGGACGTAGGCGGTCATGGCTATATACAGTTTTTTTTTATATCTGTGAATTGTCTAACTTTTTGGGAAAGATAGTGGAGTAGTTTACCTTTGCTTTCTACATGGTTGGTCTCTTAGAGTGGCTGTCATTCAAAACTATGGAATTTAGTTTACACTATTATTTAAGCCGTAATTAAAGCAAGAAGAAATGGAGTCATGCCTTTCCCAAGGGCATTAGTTCGAAGTGAACATAAATGACTAGGCTGAGCTTTAAACTTGATACCTAATTGAACTTTTCGGGTCGATAAGTGTTATATTACCCAGACATCACCAAAACATCTGCCTGAAAACTGTAGTCATGTTTTTAGATAGACTCGTTAAATCAAGACTCTCATATGGATGTCAGACACGGTGCCAAACTCCTTCAGAAATATCTAAACTGTGAACTGTATACAACCGCTTCCTGAGATCAATGGTGAAAAAAAGCTTTGAGCGAAATTGTTGTCCCGAAATCTTGACCATAACAATGTATAGATATCAAATAATGTTATCTTATGCACCTTCGCCGAAGCCTCGTGAAACACTCCAAGAATATCTAGACAGAAAAAAATCCTCCCTTGAGACGACAATGCTTTTTTGACAAGTATGATGCTAGAAAGGGAAAAGAAGAAGAGGAAGAAAAATATAAAGGAGAATACTAAATAATTAACAGAAAGAATTAATTGACGCTTGAAGACCTCCGAAAAGATTAAAACCAAATTAATGAAGCTAAACGGTACAGACATTGTGTGGAAATGTGGAGAAAAGCAACATTTCATAATAGCATCCTACAATAGAAACCAACACAGAAGAAATATCCTGGTCTCAAAAAACACTTTCAGTCACATTTCTATCCTGGCCTTCACCTGACTACTCCTTAGCTGATGATAACCGCGGAATTAGAACATACACCAAAATACATCCGAGCATTACTAAATCTGTCTCCAAACATAAACAATAACGAACCTAACGATGAGAATACACTGCGTGCCAAATTATTATCAAGGTAACTTTTTTTGTAATATTTCAAAAACCGTCCAATCAATTCACAGAAAATTTTCACACAATGTTGGCAACACTAAGCTGCGCAATCACTGAAATTTTCGTACTGATCTGCACAATGTAAACAAACTGGCGCCATATTTGTTATCAGCACGGTGATTTGAGCATGCCAAATTATTAGAAAAGTATAAGAGTTTAGTGAAAAGATGAGCCGTAAAAGCAGTTTAAGTGATGCTGAAAAGAAAACTATTACCTCAGAACTCTCAAAAGGTAAATCTACCCTTGAATTGATTGGACGGTTTTTGAAATATTAGAAAAAAGTTATCTTGATAATAATTTGGCACTCAGTGTATAGAGGAAGCTACAGAAAATTAAAGAATATTAAAGCATTACTTGACATTGAGGCTGCACTGTTGAAAATAGCGAATTTAACAACAACTTTCTAAATTTCATGATGGATGTCTAGAGTCAAAAGCATATCTCCCAAAAGTGGGGTGTATCACGCATTAATGCATAATTACAGAGGTATGTCAATTGGATCTATTATGGTGAAGATACTAATGAATATTGTATTAACTGTTGTATGAAAATCAATTCCTCATGACCCAGTTTGACTTTCTTTCTGGTAATAAGTATAAGGAAACGGTTAATATTGCTATTACTATTTATCTATCTATCTACATTATAGTCCAAAATGTTGGGGTACCGTCTCCATTTCGAAGAATCAACTAAATATTGAAGGATGCGTACCTTTTTCAAAATTAATTTATTCAATCACTTCGGGGCAGCCGGACTTTCGAATACAGGAAGTTTCCTTAATTTTTTGCCTAACCTGCCTTGCTGGCTAATGATAATGCTAGAGCTGGTGGGTTTTGAATTTTAAATAACCCCTCTTTAAAAAGGTGGATGCCATACTCTATGGATTAAATAGTTTCAGTTTCCTAGCTTAGTATGAGTTAATTAAACCAAAGAAGATATGAAATTATTAAACCAACACGGTGGCTCAAAACTTTAGGTTTATAGTCTATCTATCTATCTATCTATCTATCTATCTATCTATCCTGATTCTGATCCAAGTACCGTTTATTTTCATTATCATGTTGATACATTAATACTAAAAATGAAAAAAAAAAGGATCAAAGTGTAGTATTTGTTATTTTTATCGTCAGAACAAAGGTATGTTTTAATTTTATCCTTTTGAAAATAAGACAAAGTTGGGTTTAATGAGATACTTTATACGCATATGACATTGGCAGCAGAATAAAGATTCCGGTAAACGTTGTGCTAATTTCCAAATCTCCCATTTTAGTGCAAATGAAGGGTTCGGGATCAGGCATACCTATGTCGATTTTTGCAGTAATTTTGCAGTAATTAGAGGAAAAAGCCCGAAGAACCAGAGATAAATCAGGAATTATTTTTTGTATTCATTCTTTATTAACATAGACTGTGTAAAGAAATAATAATAATAATAATAATAATAATAATAAAACGGTGTTGGCACCCACTGAATATAAAACCCGACATGACAGAGTGGGCCAATATCTGCACTGGAAAATCTGAAACTTCTACGGGAAGGAAACTGAAAGAAACTGGTATGAACACCACCCAGACCCGGTTACGGAGATAGGATCTGTTACAATTCTATGGGACAACACAATACACACTGACAGAAAAATCAAGGCCAACCGGCCAGATATTGTTATTAAAGACCACAAACAAAAACGGTGCCTCCTTATTGATATGGCAGTCCCTGCTGACTGCAATGTATCTTTGAAGATATTCAAAAAGTTGTCAAAGTACAAGGACCTTGAAATAGAAATCTCGAAAATGTGGCATATGGGAACATCAACAATCCCTGTTGTAGTTGGACCCCTAGGACTGGTTGGAAAAGATTGCAGTAGACTAATTGAAGGGATTCCTGGAAGTCCATGCCTCAAAGAGATACAAAAAATTGTTCTGACAAGTACAGCCCACACCTTACGAAGGGCTTTATCAATGTAATTTAATTTTTTTTTTTAATTTTTTTTTTTAATTTTTTTTTTTTTGTCAGTGGAAAGTCTCATGACGCCATTTCTAACCTTAGGTCCCTGAATGGGACCCGGAAAGAAATGTGTAAACGCCAGAAATCAAAGAAAATAAAAATAATAATAATAATAATAATGAGCGTCTATTATAATGGCGATGGTTCGCGAATTTGTGAGGAGTTCGTTTCCTGTTGCGTAACATGACTCTGTGACATGATTATATTAGACTTATGAGTACCTGTCACAAACCAATGTTTAACAAGCTTATCTCGTAGGATATTCTGCTTGTAAGAACAATCATCACGAAGTTATTATGGTCGGCATTACTTTAATAGACTGGTTCACAAATAAAAAAATTAAAAAAGGGAGAAATTTTTCGGGGAATAATTTTTGTAAATTAGTTTTATAAGACCTTCCTCAAGCCACAGAATAGGAAAATATTGATTTTCAACGATTTACAAGTCACAAATCGATCTCTGAGTTCTTACAGAGTTATCTGAACTTAGTTTAATATTTATAAATGTCAAGTTTGAAACTGTGATTACATCACTGATATCTATAATTTTTTTTTAATTTTATGAATTTTTAAAGCATGTTTTTGAGCTTTCATTTTAAGTACGTTTTTTTGGGGGGGGTGAGATTATTTGGGAAATGAGTGGGGGATAATAATTATTTATCTTAAATGAAGAATAAACGGATATATATATATTTAATGGAAGTAAATTTTTCTTCTTTAATTTAAAAAAAAAATGTATATATCCATTTGTTCTTTATTTAAATGAAATCTTTCTGCCAAAGAATCAGTTTTCACACACCGAACAGCTAAATCTAGATAACTCTGTAAAAAGTCATGGATCGATTTTACACTGTCTCGATAATATAAACTGGAGCTCCACCTTTTAAAATTTTTAAATAAAACGGCGTCTGGAGCAGGATGTAAATAGTCTATTAAATCTGACTATAAAAGCAATGCTTAGTGGCCTTTTGTCAGACTAAGCTAGACTTAATAAATATTCTTATTCTATGCATCGTGTCCCTTCAGAACATTGGCCACCATGGCACTCTATAATGTCCTGCCCTTTATAGCTCTTAGTAATTTTTGTCTTTTTATTATTTCACTTAACCCCCGTTTTGTCAACTATTTACAATAGTTAACTAAGCAGGTTATGCGCAGTTTAGCCCTCTGCCTCTTGTCTTCAGTATGTCTAGTGAGTGTCAAATTTTCCAGGCCCTCTTTCCTCATTTATGTACCTTAGATATTTCAACTGTTTCTTTCTGATGTTAAATATAAATGTTTCTTTTTCTTTCCTTTTTTTCTAAATCTTCGTCGTTGTCACATGTTCGGTCTATGGTATTCCCAGCATCCTCAGTTTACATGCGGACGTAAAAGTGCTGTTAATCTGAGAATCCCCCCACAATCTTCTTTATCATAAATCTAAATCCCTTATTTTAAACCCTTAAGGATTTAAAAGTTAAGACTACTCCACCATAAAAATATATATATACTTGGATTCTAAGTGTTCATTTGGTGAAACTAGCAGATGAAATCTATAAGAAACACGTCAATCTTGCCAGTCAAATAGATAAGGCCCGTTCAATAGCTAAAATAAAATAAGTGCTTATTTTTAAATTTTAAAATCCGTTTATTCAGAATAAGAAAAGTAAATCGAAATCCACCCAAGAAAATCTTTCCTCTTCTACCTTAACACACTCGCACAGTCTATGTTTCAATATTTTATTTAGTTCCTTTTAAAGAAAATAAACTCAATGACCCTATCCCGGTCCATCGCCCCCGCCATCTTGACGACATCCTCCATCACAACTTCCGTGAAAAGTGGGATCTGTATGAATGGTTACATGAAACTTTTTATTTCCTCTCAAAGTAAGTAGCCTGTTTTTTTCCTCATACATCTATACCTAAATTATATATATATATATATATATATATATATATATATATATATATATATATATATATATATAAATAAATGAACGACCCCAAAATACATTCACTTCTCTGTACTAAATTATAAAGACCTAGATTTCTGTTTCTATGAGGTCACACCGTTACAAAAATAACCGCTTTTGACGAATTTCAATGTGTTACTTTTAGACATTCCTTAATTTGCAGGTGGTGTAATGGTGATTACATTCATTTATTTGCTAATACCTTTGAAAAGTGTGTGAATTCAACCCTTCTTCCCCAGCTATGGGTAAATAGCAGGAGAGATTGGGTTCCATAGCAATGGGTAGCAACCTCGCTTGGAGAAGAAAAACTCTGAATTCAAACCAGCCTGGAAAGAACTGGGATCCGTCAGATTATCTTACCCAAGACACACAAATTCTGCTGCGGCTCGACTACATGTGGTGAGACTACGACTCGTGATCGCGAGAAGGAGGAAGCCAGAGATACATAGACTCAAGAGTCTGTACCACAATGCAACATTTCTTGGAAGAAGCTGTCTGAATGGAATTTTTTTCCTTCCAGAATATAAAGGGAATGAGTCGATGGGTCGATTGAATGTACGTGGTTATGTTGGGTCCTAATTGTAAAGGTCTGGGACTGGTGGAACAATGAATGTATTTCTCCCGAAAATAGCAATTAAGTAGAGAGAGGCTAACAACGTTTCGTCGATGGAAAAGAGGTTAAGTTGGAAAATAAGTAATTTCTTACGAGGACGCGAAAACGCTTTTAAACCGTAAAGGTTAGAAAGTGAGACAAGGGACAACTCCAGGACAGATGTGACAGCAATACTCCATTTCTAGTGTCTTACTTAACTCTTGTAAAGATAGAGCATAGTAGAAGGGGTCAGGTATTTTCTGGATGGCACCGATATTCAGAGAACTTAAAAAGATTTCTTGGTTACTTATTTTAGTGCATCATTTTACTTGCTATTATTGCCCCGTGGTGCAAACAATAATCCATGCATTATTTAGAAGATTAAATTTATTTAATATATTATGAATTAAATTTATTATTAAATCTAGTAATTTATTATTTAATCTATTATGAATTAATAAATTTATTAAATTTGTTTAATCGCCACTTAAAACGATTTCTTGGTTACTTATTTTAGTACATTTCACTTTCAATTATTACCCCGTGACGCAAAGAATATTCAGCGTATTGTTTACACAAATTAGCCGTAAATAATCAACAGTGCGTTTTATAGCTATCTGACACTTATATTATTTCCAACTAAGACTGCTTTTACATTCATATAAGTAGCAAAGTAATCGTTCTAAGTAACGCGGTTAATCGAGTTAACTGCTGGATCGTATGTATGAGTTTCATTTGGTGTTTGGAGTGAGTTTGATTCCCAATGGGTATTCCAGACAAGATATAGGTTGCTAATCTTTACTTCATATTAGAAGAAGACAAGATATTTATTTATTAAACTTGCCTTCGTGTGGCATAAGCCACAATCGTGGATCATAAAGGAATTGATAGTTTGCAAAGTTAGCTTGCTAATCACTATTCTACAGTTGGGCCCTTGAGACATATGTAGGTATTTACAAAACTTTTTTCAGTTTTGTATGCGGTGAAGTACGGGGTACGTTAAGATAGAAAGTTTATTTTTGCGTCACGAAGAAAATGTCTACCTTGAAAATCAACATTCGAAATGAACGTTGATGTTGTAATGTAAGCAAATTAGTCAAGGAAACCCTAACCGATTGCTCTCCTAACTGCTAAGGGTATATTAGGGAGAGAGGGGAAAGAGATGTGAGGTAAAAAATAACACTGCCTTGGAAACCACAGCAACTTGAGGAACAAAATATCCACCGGATTGTGTTTACGATTTGCACAGTAATTGTGGCAGAAGGCTGCGAAGGGGGAGTTGGGTCAAGGCTGGTTGACACTAGCTATCCTATATCTAGCTAAAGGGTCGGCAACCTACGGCCTGCGAGCTGAATCCGGTCCGCGAAGGCATTTTGACCGGCCCGCGAGCCTGATTACCAATGACTCTGAGAGACGAGGCTTTCGAATTAGACTATCTGCCAGTTATCTTTCATGAGACTTATTTTACCAAGTTGCGTTGCCTACGTTTAATGTCAAATAATGGATACATATTTGTTATGACCCTTGGCTACATTAAAAGATAACAGAAGCGAAAGGAATGATAAAGTGAAAGAGGCCAGGGAGGGACTGACATGTGAGGTAGCAGAAATCTAAAGACAGTTAAACATACGCGCATTATACAATACATGCCTCATGAATGTGTGGATGATACCGCATGTGTACGTACGTAAGTGTATATGTTTGCAACTATTTGTACTCGTATATATGGGTATGTGTGCTTCGTTTTTGTTTGATGTCTGTGTATGTTGTTCGTTTGTGAAACAATTTTCAATAACAGTTTCACACCTACACGTCATAATTTCATCCATTTCACTTCGGTTGATTTTTTTTCACTTTGAAATATTTTGGCGTTCCTTGAGGAAAAGTAATTTTTGTTAGGTGTTTTTTTTTAATTTTAGTTTTTCTTTTGTTTTTCTGATTTCTCAATGTTTATTTTCATTATGGTTTTAAATATTTAGGTTGACAGGAGTCTGCATATGTAATTTTCCTTAATTTTTCATTAATGGCCTTCGTCCGGCACGCGACCCGTTATTATAACACGAGCCGGCCCGATGAGAATCTATCCGTCATCACACGCTACTTCGGACATCAAAATGCCTCACACACACAGGGCACCTACTGGACAAAAAACCACACCATAAATTAAAAACTTGAATATGTACAATTGTCGAGACAATATATATATATATATATATATATATATATATATGAATTATATCGATGAAATGTTGGGAGTTGGGTAGATGCCCCCAAAAAACTGAAGTAAGAATGATGTTAGTAGGACCCGTCCACCCCTCAAAAATGAAAGAAGAAAAGATAAAAAATATGGGCATTAGAAAATTAAAAAAAGACTGACCCAGTCGAGATAAAAAGGGCAGGCTAAAACAAACTGGGGAGGTAGGGAATCTCGATTTGGATGATAGTGCGAAGCTGGGAACACGCCGGCAACAGGCCGGCAACGACGCTTATTCACATTAACTAGGAACACTTAGAAGAGTTTAGCTTAAACTGGGGAGAGATCCCCAGGAAACCGCCCCCTCGTGACTTAGGGAGACCTATAAAAGAAAATCAAGGTGAGTCACATTTACTTAATTTTCATTGAAATCTGTCGATACCGACCGCTTTTTATCAGTTCTAATCTTCATCGTGAGCCCACGGGACCGTTTCTTGCCGACTGCTGTTTCCCACCAATTTTCATTGGCATGGAGCATCTTGCAAAGACTTGGATCTTGACTTGCTGTAGAGAGGACCGTATCTAGCTAAACATGCCAAACTGTCCCGCTGCAATCGAGAAAAAGACCCGGATGTAACTGATGTTGACAAGCAGGTCCGCATGCAAGCCGAAGCTTTTTTTTGCGTCTGTAACCACCCCTCCCCGCCTAGTGTTGATCTGATCACATCTATGACAGATTGGGGGCGGGTCTCTTTCGTCAAGTGCTTCTCTGAAGTGGGACTGGCTCGTGTTTCTCTACCTCGTCCCCATGTGACTCTTCCTCCATGTGATCATCTGGGCTATCCACGCTCACGACGATTTCACCCTTACTTTCGGACATATCTTCACTACTTTTTGAAGATCATGAACTCAGGGAAGGACGAAGTTTCCTGATATGGCGCGGCCTTCCGTCCACTAAGATTGATTTCGGACTAACAAGTCAAGTAATTAGTCCCCTTCCGAAAGTTGTAGGACACCGGTTGTATGAAGCCTTTACTCATATGATTTCCCACCTTGTACACATTGTGGACCACCTCAGACATCATTGGAGGTACTGAATCAATCACGGAACATAAACTCCAGCTGACGTATGATACTCAATGATTGGCGATGTAACGGCCGCCACACAGAAAAACGTGACTGTTAGTGCCGCGTAATGACTGCCACGGCCGTGAGTGGTAACCATGCCGAGCCGGTATTAAGTACTGTTCACCCCCAGTCTGCCCTTTTTTCCAATGGACTGGCGCAGGATTTATTGTTGTGCACGCCATGCAGGTCCTAATGGCTTATTTTCCCATGGTCGTTGTCACGGAAGGACAAACTCTCCTTAGAAAATATGTGGTACGGTGTACTCCCGGATGCTCACTGCGTTGATGTACTTCTATTGTCTGACTGGGGCTCATAGTGTTGAGGGAAGCTGCACACACCTGCTGCACAGGTCCAAACTTCTTTTTGGTTATATCGTTCAACCATTTGTGTAAACAGGTCATCTTGTCAGCCATGTTTTGGTTTGACGCGACCAGCATCTCGTCGACAGAAAACTTATTTTCTTGGACCAGTTCCTTCATTGTGCTCAATCTTATTCAAACCACTATCTTGTTCGCTGCTTTGCCCATGGGGTGGGGTGGGGGTCAAATAAGCAGTGGTACACATATAAGGAATCGGTTTTTATGTGGGGAATTTTTGCCTGCCACTGCAGTGATAAATTGAGGCCTTTGATTGTAACACCCAGTTCAGCCAAGTTGAGATTCGGGTGTTGTTTTTATTCCCCCCAACGTTACTCCAACTTTTTCTAGGGAGCTTGCATCGACGCATACGTTGATTTCAGATCCGTTTACACACCAGTCTCCCCGGGCAGGACCTTTCTCTGTGTACAGTTTCCTTCACCATATGCTTGAAGGGGATGTCGTCAAATTTGTCGTCCCATCCCTTTGTGACTGTGTCTTCCCGCCGCTTAATGAAGCCGGTTTCCACACGCAACTATCCACATACGGAGAGATGTTCCACTAGCTTCCCGCATAGTGAGAAGACATTCCACCTAGTCATAACATCAGGGACTGCGCTTTCCCGCGTCTGCCGCAGAGTGTTACGCTTCCCCCAGACTTTAAGTCCGAGCCCGCAAACCCCATCCTTCCAACGTTCTGGGTCTTTAAACATCAGCCCATACTGGCACACTTTTGCCCTGACACGATGCTCTCATAGACATACACATCGTCAATATACGACGACGTCTCTCTCCGAACTGACTCCTCCTGTGACCGAACGGTTTTAATAATGGACTCCATAACTAGAGGTGCCACGATGAGACTGAATCCCAACCGCGTAAAGCAAAACCACTCCCCTTGATCATTACGGTTTGATATATAGACCACAGGTATTCATGTACGTTTGACACGCCTTTTCGCAAGTCAAGTATGACCACATTTGGCCCTTGTGGAGAGAAACCCGTATCGAGCTAGACATGCCAAACTGCCCTGCTGTTAACGGGGAAAAAAATCCGGTGTAACTCGGCATGCGATTCGAGTCCTCTTTTGAGTCTGTACTGACGCGCGTTTTACCACAGTTGATGACAAGAAATTTTGCGGAGATAATCAATTTTCTTAACCACCAATCTTTGATCTTTTAAAATTGACAGCGGTAATGTTATCAGCTGAGACAGTTGTAGTTACTTAGCTAGAAAGGAATTTTGGGGGTGGAGAGGAGGCAGAGATTGTAATAATCAATTCGCAGAAATAATCTTAAATAAACAGGTAACAACATGAACGACACTAATAAAGACACTAATATCTTCAACTTGAGAAATTCTCTCTATTTTCTACAATTATTGATATGCCCAAGAAATTTCAACTGCCTCTTCCTTTTTTTTTGTTTCCATTTTCTCTAAAGCTTCGTCGATGCTTACATGTTTGATCCATGGTATTCTCAGCATCCTTCTATAGAACAATATTTCTGTTGATTCAAGTCTCTTTTTCATCTGTTAGGAGATTGCCCAGCATTCACTACCATATACGAGGTAACAGTTAAGTAATCCTTTCTTTGCTTCTAAGGAAATTTCTTTTGTTTCTTAATAATTTGCTTAGCTTTTGGAAAGCATTATTCACTATCCGACTAAATTTAAAAACATCAGAGATTTAAATTTCTCATATTTTGAATATTGATATTGCCAAGGCCCGGTGGTTGAAATAGTTGTATATCTCATATCAATATTAGTCAGTTTTCTAGCTTAAGTGATGTCTCTGGCTCTAAATTCAGATTTTCAAGGTTTGAAACCTACTTCAGAGCAATTGTCAGCAAACTAACCTCGTAGGAATTTGCTGTTGTAGCGAGGTTCGATCTGTCCCGAGAGGTTTCACCATTATAACTTTGTTCTAAACTAAGTTAAACGAATTAAATAGATATAAACTGAATACTCTCCTAAATAAGGACATTACTTTTATGAAAATTAATTTAATTGATAATTGATAAAATTGAATGCAAATTGAAAATTATAATCATGCTTAGTCGTGAGTTTTCTATTTGGGAGTGTAGAACCGACCCCCAGGAAAATGTTTCCCCGAGCGTTACAATCTTAATCTAGGGTCAACCGTTATCTTCACCACATATCCGTATAAACTGTACTACTTAATCTGTAACCCTATACCTCGAGTGGCTCTTGCGCCTTGCAATGGGTGAACATCATAAAAAAACGCCGTAGAGCAATACTTAGTTTGGTTTGCATAATTATATAAATTTCTTCAATCCTCATTGGGTACATTAGAGCGTAGGTTAGCAAGCTTACTAAAAGCGTGTCAGCATAACACAGATTGACAACAGATTCGACACCAGAAAAACAGCCCTAAATAGTCCATAAAATTAATTTAATATCAACGACAGTCTTTTAATTATACTCTTGTAAAATCTACGCTGCTTAATTTGATAAATATTCTAATTTGAAGTAATGCCAAACTTAAAGTTTGGAATTTAACAAAAAATAAAATAAATAAATGTGCGTATAAAATTATTATTATTATTCGCCATCATGGCAAAAAATAGAGAAATATCTCTAGTAAAAATAATGGTAATGGTAATATTAGACGTTTCCCTATAAGGAAACATTTGGCATTCATTGACCAAGCAACCAGAAAGATTAAGCAATAAAGAAGTAGTATCTTTCAAATTAGATTTAATAGAGAAAGGAGAAGGCATCGGCGTCTATGTAATAATGTAAAAAAAGAAAAAAATAACTTAAAAGAAGTAGCATA
This sequence comes from Acanthosepion pharaonis, assembly GCA_903632075.3. NCBI lineage: Eukaryota > Metazoa > Mollusca > Cephalopoda > Sepiida > Sepiidae > Acanthosepion > Acanthosepion pharaonis. The sequence goes on from CAHIKZ030000691.1 coordinate 438,988, forward strand.
TATGCTATGTTCAAATATAGCGCTACGGTAGGCCTTTAATCAGCCACTAGCGCTTATAGAGCTTAGTATGACACAAAACAACAAAATATTCATAAATTGGCTAATTGGTTGATTAATTTGACATTTTTTTAAAAATTTAATATCGAAAAGAAGACTTTTAAAAACAAAATCAAGAATGAACCAATAAATGAGTCGACATTGGTCCAGTTTTCACACTAGTCAAAAAGTTAGAGATTCGTATGACAAGAAATAAAACAAATGTAGTGATAGGCCCACTTTTCAGTAACGGCAAAAAGGAAAGCAGCTATGATTAGATAGATACGGTTTATCATGCACATCAAAATGATTGTGAGAGGTCTGGTTTACTTTCACGTCAAAATGGTACAGTAGGCCAAGCAGAAATATAAGTATCATAGAATAAATATAGATTGGAATTATAGCTTAAAACCGTCACTACCTGAGAATATTATTTGGTAAAAGAGTTCAAAGAAATCCCAGATGATCCGTTGAAGTTGAAGTCGAATAGGAAGAGGAAGATTTCGTTTTACTAAATTTCACCCAACATAAATCCCAAGAGCCACTCAAGTTAAAGGATTACTTCAATGATGAATTAGGTGTGTGATATTAACGTAAGTATCACAGCTGGATAAGGGTTCGATTCCTACCAGTGGCATAATCTTTCTTCTGCGGGACTTCTCAATCTAAGCCGGTTGTTATTAATTACAATGTTAAAGAAAAACAAAACAAAAAAAAACAACAACAAAAAACAAACAAAAACAAACAAAAACAAACGAAAAAGCAGCTTAAACACGTCTGCCCACTAAAATTAACGTTATATAGATAAAATGTCGATAAAAATCCATTCAAAAATTACAGTAATACCTATATAAATATTTATATAAATATCAAGACGGCTTCTTATAGAGTCGAAGATGATTTGCTTGTGTAATAAGTGTAGTCCTCAGTATTCCTCTGTTGTGGTTTCTTCTCTTGAGTGTGAACTGAACCTCACCCTCCCATTTGTACTAAAGTGTAAACCAAACCTCTCACTAAGATTTCGATCGGAATAAGAAATTGGAGAGCGGTGTTCGAATTTTAGTCAGGTTCATTATATTCCCATTCAAATACGCTTGGCAAAAGTATGAATCAATCCTCTCCTCCTAGCTACAGACTAAATAATAGGATCTGGAAAAATTATAGTGATTCTAAAAAAAATTTAAATGTAATATTCACCCAAATGTGCTTACAATCAAAAATAATTCACGGCATTAAATGACCTACAAAGAGCTGATAAGGTATAAAAACAAATGAGTCGCTACCTTTTTGACTAATACCTATCGCTACCTTTTTGACTAATACCTATCACTACCTTTTTGACTAATACCTATCACTACCAGTTTCACTTGAGTATAAACTGTAGTTCCCTCTAGCTTTTTGATTTTAGTGCAAACCGTATCTTTCTCTACCATTTTACATGTCTGTAAACCAGCTTTCTCACTACCATTTTGGCGCGCGTGTGAAACAGACCTTTTCCTACTATTATGACTTGAATATAAACCATACCTCTCACTAAAATTTTGACATGAGATTAAACAAGATAACTTACAGCCATTTTGACATGAGTGTAAACCAGACCACTCACTACCATTTTTCGTGATTGTAAAACAAATCTCTCAGTACCATCTTGACGTGAGTGTAAAACAGATATCTGACTATCGTTTTGACAGGGGTGTAAACCAGACTACCCAATACTATTTTGATAAGAATGCAAACCAGAACTCTCACTACCATTTTAACGAGAATGTAAACCATTTTGATGTGAATGAAAAACCATACATATCTAAGCGTATCTCTCTTCCTATTTTGCCGTTGGTGAAAATTGGGCCTAACGCTACATTTTTTGGTTCTTATGTAAAACATACGAATCTGTCACTTTTTGACTCGTGTGAAAACTGGACCAATGTCGACTCATTTATTGATTCATTCTTGATTTTATTTTTAAGTCGAAAAAATTTATTGATTCATTCTTGATTTTATTTTTAAGTCGAAAATTTTTTCGATATTTTCGATATTAAATATAAAAAATGTCAAATCAATCAACCAATTAGACAACTTATGAATATTTTGTTGTTTTGTACCATACAAAGCTCTATAAGCACCAGTGGCCGGCTAAAGGCCTACCGTAGCGCTTTGTTTAACAAAACCATGTTATACACCATTTTGTCAGTTCGCGTCACGGTTTTATAAATGCCATAAAACAATATATAGTGACAAAATCTCGCTGACCATTTCTACCGATCATCTTTGATTGTGCCGAATTTTTAGCCTTGTGCCAGACTATTTCCAACTCAACAACTAGCTGTACAACGTATTAAATATTCTCGCTTTTTTTAAACAACGAATTTTTTTTTCACGATGTTTTCTCTGTTCTAAGCACATCAAACAAAATTCCATTCCAGTGTTGAGTTGACAATAAACCACTGAGCGAAATCAAAATCACCAGTGGAAAAAAGCTTTTGATAAGGCATACATGACATAGATTTTCCTTGTTAAAAATATCACTGAACATTCAACGAAATCAAAGAAATGAAAGAGAATTTTATTTGAAAGCTGAAACAGTAGAGAATGAGCAGATTCTTTCGCTTCAAACATTTCAAACTCATTCTCTGCTCGCCTGCGGGAATCGGGAATAAATTGAACACGTGATTCGAAAAAAAAAACCTCTTTAGTGTTTTTTATTGGATGAAACATTCTCAATCATTATTAACTTTTGACTTGTATAAAACAAAAATTAATACGGGAATACTAGCCATAAATTAATAATAGCTGACACGGCACCATCTAATAAAAAGTCCAGTTTATATGACTGTTATTAATATGACGCGTGTATATATATAAAAAAAAGCAGTTAACATTAAATATGGCGCCTAGCATTCGAGAAAGAATGAAGAGTAGCATTAACTAGTTAGATTTGATCGATCAACCGTAAAGCTTTCGTTGTTCAATCAGTGACACCAAATATCACTGGTAAAAGGTTTCGCGATGAAAAAGATATACAAGTTCAAGTGTAGGCTTGATTTTAAATCATAGAAAAATGAAGAATTCAACATACGAATTACAAATTAGAAATGCCAAAATCAAGCAAGTAAAACAATTAAATATCTAGGAAGCATTTTAATAGGGGACAGAAAATTCGACACCGAATTCCAAATGTCTACCAAAAGCTACACAAAATATTAAGAAACAAGAAAGAACACTTAACTGGTATATAATATCGGTCCTTTGATATTTTTTTTAGTCATTTCACCCTAAGCAAGGTAATAAAGTTGCTAAGACGCAAGGGGTTAAGTGTGTGAGAATATGAAAAAAAGATGAAAGAAGACCGAAAATATTATTAAGTGAAGAAAAAAAAAGAGAACAGAACTTTAAAAGACAGAAGATGACGATTGACTTTGTATTGAATTTAAAAATTTTTTTTAAACGAGACTCTGCTCTTCAGTATAAGCTCGTCTGGGTTCTTCTCTACCCGGAGGCAGGGAGGTCGACATTGTTCAGTTCAGCTTCTGTATTTACCTAAAGCCTCCCTACAAAGCGGAATGTGGCACAAGGCCGGTTTTTCGTGTGGGGCATTCCGAGCGAGTACGCTCGGGCAAAAATTCCCAGTCGACCTCGCATACACTCTCTGCCCTTCGGTCTGTGTTCCTCTCTGCCCAGACGCAGCGAGGTCGACAAGACAGAAACGATCCTGGCAGCGAAATACCTGCACATTTCTGTTCAACTTCCGATAAGGCGAGATATAGCACAAAGCCGGTTTTTTAACGTAGGGCGTTCCGAGCAAGTAGGCCCGTGCAAATATTCCCCGTAGACTCTGTATACAGAAGGTCGGGTTTGTCTACCTCCTCAGACGAGACTCTGCCTCGTCTGGGTTCCTCTCCGCCAGAAGGCAGAGAGGTCGACAAGAAATTCTGTTCAACTTCTACTCTCTCAGTAAGAGAGCATGCTATTTATCATTTAGATCAGTCCATCTTGTGGGGGTGCCCTAGTACTTTAAAACAAAAAAAATATTTCGAGAAAACGTACAGGGAAACTACGTAAAGGTAATGGGAAAATTAGTTGAAGCCGAGATACCAGATCAGGACCAGTAACATTGCATATGCTTCTTTGTATTTTATCAATAATCTCGAAATGCATAACCGAAACACCAGACCAGATGCGGCAGCAATATTTAATGTATAGACAAATGATAGGCTAATAAATGTGTAAGATAAATTCTGGCGAGAAAAAAATTGTCTAGCACGAATTGAAGACATGGCAATATGGCCGAAAATGATGAACCCAATCATAGATGAAGTAGATACTTGAGGGAATAGAATGTGCTTTCAGAAAGATGCCGAGAATACCATGGAACTAACATATGAGTGAAGTTTTAGCGAATATAGAAACAAAAATGACACATGCATCAGAAAGAGACAGGCGTTTCTGGGGCACATACTAAAGAAAGAAGGCTTAGAAATTGACGGGACACATTGAAGTCAACAAGGGGTTGCAGAGGAAAGCAGAGCATGATTGTTGAAACTTGACTAATGCATGGAATAATAATGCAACACAAAATGTACTTAGAACAAAATGTATTGAAACAAGAAAGTGTACACAATATTTACATATAGTCTTTTGTATATTCCTGGTAAGACCGTTCCTGGAGAATGTGTTGACTTAGTCGCAGTCGGGCAGAGTCTCTGGTTGAATCTCTTGATTCCTTCCTCTCTTCCCGGTACCAACCATATTTATATGGTCGGTACTCCACTATGCAAATTAGGTGGATCCTACCACAACAATGATATACCTAACAAGCTTCTGTTGGCAGAACAGAGTTTAGAAGAGAGAGCGAAAAGACACAATTTACTAAGAGCTACACAAAGCAGAGAATAATGAAAACTGAAATCCATGAAGAACCTCTCTTGTAATATTTAATGTTTAGTCTTTCTTGGTATATTTAACTCGGTAAAAATGTACTTGGTTCGAGGATAGATACATATTAGTCCTTTTTATATGAGTCTGTAAGCATTTACATGGTTTAGGGATGAGTAAATACTTGTCATTTATATTCGGTGTGTTTATTCTTGGCAAGTGGGCAGAGTAGTTAGAACGCTCGCTTTCTGACCAGGAGACCCAGGTTCGAACCTCACCATGGTCGACTTTTCAGGAAGTTGACTTCTTGATGTTATCGGTCTGGATGCGGCACCTTGCCTGAAAACCAAACCACAGGTTAACCCAAGTCTTGTGTGTGAAATCGGGTATACGGTACCCCTGGAGCTGTGAATAGCTGTGCTAGCACAAAGTCATCGTGACCGAATGTGCTGGCCTTGTTGGTCACGCTAAATAACACGCTTCTTCTCTCCTAGAAACTGTAACTAAGGTCTGCTCGGTATAGTTGTAGTGGTGGGCTCTGTGGGTGATGAACAAACCCAAAATGTGACTGAGCAAGCATCTGCAATAGGGATTGGCTAGCTAGTAGTCGGTAATCCTTGAATACGAGTGGCGAGCTATAGAATTATTTCTGGAAAACACCAGTCTGTAAATACTCCCAACATTTACTAATGGTTAATAAGACAAAAACGTCTTAATTTTCATGGAATGTGGAAATCAAAAACATGCAAGAACAGGCAGGAAAATAACATGTTAAAATTGCATTAAACAATTCTCATCAAAAAGACAGTCTCTTGATATGAATCAAAGTGAACTTTGAAATAAAATTAAAAAAAATATCCAGAAAACTTTCTCTAAGAGAGCAGCATCTTTCTTTTAATATGGTAGGTTATTCCATCTTTAATATGGTAGGTTATTCCAACTTTAATAGGGTAGGTTATTCCATCTTTAATATGGTAGGTTATTCCAACTTTAATAGGGTAGGTTATTCCATCTTTAATATGGTAGGTTATTCCATCTTTAATATGGTAGGTTATTCCAACTTTAATATGGTAGGTTATTCCAACTTTAATATGGTAGGTTATTCCATCTTTAATATGGTAGGTTATTCCAAATTTAATAGGGTAAGGTTATTACAAATATAATACATTTGTAACGGTGTTCTTATTGTGAGCAAGACAAAAACTGGTAGGGACATAACAGCAAAAAAAGACGAAGCTGAGATAAGTAAAATATTTTCTTTGTTTTAATTCATCGCGATTTTCCAGGTTCGTTCGCTTGCTCGTTCGGGAGTATCGTATATAAGTCGTGGGAGACTGACAGTTTCTTTCGATTTGTAACCCAAGGTAATAACCGAGATAAACATAAGGAGAAAATCAACACGTATGTATAGTTGAGTGTGATCACATATGGGAGAAATATTGTAGTAGTCGAGAAATTGTCTCTGCTCCTACCGCTGAATCGCCACTAGCCAAAGACGTCGCTGTTGATGGAAGCGTCTTGGTGTCGTTGTTGATGGCCTGATAAGCTTGCCTGCCATGGTGTCCATCGCTAATGCCAGCCTGGTCGGATCGGTCTTCGCGAGTGAAATCAACGTTGGTTTTATATCGAGTCAGCTGCGAAAACTGACATCACGTCTTCACTCACTTTTCCTCCATCGTAAGTTTCCTCCTTTTGCTTTTTATAAATATTTTCATGGTAATGAAAAGGTGGAGTAATGGATAGCGGTTCGGATTGAGGAATCGGAGAGCCGAGTTCGAATTCCAGTCGAATCCATTGCATTCACTTACGTGCTAAAACCCTTGGGAAAAGTATGAATCCTCTTCTTCACAACCCCAGCTATGAGTAAATAGCAGGACAAACGGCAACTGGTCTACCGCAGGAAGAAATGACAAACTACTGAGGGAAAAAGCCTGCATCGTCAGTCATGTATCGAAAGATACATGACTGACAAGGTGTATCATGCATAACATAGAACTGTCATGGTAATTGTTCAAATGAGCTCTTCACTCTGCTGCCTAGACTCTTTGAATTTAAGCGTAGTACTATGATTGGCGTTGAGAACTCATCAATTTACGCTTGATTCAGCTAGATGTAAATTCTATGCTAGCAGTTTCTTTTCTTGCATTTTTCATTTGTGGAACTCCATTCCGGCTTCATGCTTTCCAAGCAACTTTAATCTCTCAAAAATTTAAATGCAATGACAATCGCTATCTACTGTCCTCCTGATTACTCTTTTGTTTTCGCTCCTTAGTAATGTTTCTGTTTCTAACTTTTCCACACCTAGTAACCCCTTTTGTCTCAGTGTACTGCGTTGCATGGGGTGAACTCGATTAAATAAAATGTAGTGGAGAGGTTATAAAATTATTTTAGGCTGATCAAGTATGGAAAATGAGCGAACTCAGATATACTTATGGAACAAAGTTAAAATAAAAAAAATAATAATACACTATGAACAACATTTCAAAACTAAGACAGTTATAAGAAGCGCCAAATATGATATATTGAAATGATAGTAAGCAATATGATACGCTTTCGCCAAAAATACAGTATAAAACTGAACACGAAATGAGAACTTCTAAGACACCATGTTTATTGGCTTATTGACTTCATGTCCTACTCCAATCTCGTAATGTTAGAGTCCTTTCCTCTATGTGCAGTCTTCCTTCAAGATGTGGCTTACGGTCACATCACATTGAAACACGGGTTTCCATACAATCACCGAAGTTAAGCAACGTCAAGCCTGGTACATAAATGGGGGATCATTTGTGAATAGCGGGTGTTGTAATTTTTTTATATTCCGGTAGTGTAATGGGTAATAGCTCGGAGTTGTTAATCGAAGGGCCGAGTTCCAATTTCAGTTGGGTTCGCTATATTCACTTATGTCCAAATATCCTTAGAAAAGGTATGAATTCACCTCTTATCCCTTCAGCTATGGGTTAATTATTAAGACATGTATCACTAAACTATTATTATCTAAAAAAAAAATAATTCCTAAAATCTAAACATATTTACTGGCATTAAACAACCTGCAAATGGTTTATAAGCTGTAGAAATAGGAATCAATCAGTCAACCTTCAGGACGTGGGCGATATAGCTCTCAACAACTTCCTATCACTTAGGTCCCTTAACAACATTTCCCCCTTTGCCAAAACCCCCGCCTCACCGATCGATTATTCATATATACAAGCTCGTCAGATAGGCGACCGGCTAACTTACAATATATTTCTTACTCTCGATATGCCCTGTGAGTGTTAAGTTTTCCAAGCCGCATTTCCTCATTATGTATCCAAGAAATTTCAGCTTTCAGAGTATAGATTATTGAAAAGGAACAGTATAAAAGTTATTGTTTGAAAAACAGAGATGTTTATTTACTTGTTTTTTTTTTTTTCTTACGAACGAATTTTCTCATCTTCATTATACATTTAGGTTGTTGTACCCAGCCATCCCAGCCTTCTTCGAACGTCATATTTGTCTTTGAAAAGTCGAACTTTCTTTTGAGAAGAAAGCGCTTCCAATATTCCCATTTACACCCTTGCTTATTTTCGCGAGATCCCGGAACCCGGAACTATTCTTCCTTGACGCACGCACTGAACTTATGACCTTCCAGTGAATGCGATTAATTTTTTTTAGCACTCCTATGTTTTTTGGTCGCAGCCGCAGACACCAGATGTGATGTGATGTGTGTGGGATGAAAAGCGCATGCCTTCACAGAATCAGGTTCGACATTACCCGAACAAGGAATGAGGGCGTATCAACTTAAATGTATAAAAAATATTAAACACGTGTGTGCAAATCAGTTCGAATAATAGAAAATACAATGGCTTCAGCACTTTGTCGGTCTACAATACCGAACTTGTACACTAGATTTCTCTATTATTATTTGAATGATTATATTTTCTTTCATGTGTCATCTCCCTCCAGAATATGGTCAGGTATGACGTTACACAACTTTTTACATTTGGAGTTCAAAGATTACCATCCCTCATAGCCCTTGAACTGAGATCAGTTTACATTCAATCTGATACTTGTTACTTTTTCTTAACCTCTTTGTGTCAATCTGTTACTTGTTACTTTTTCTTACTCTCTTCGTGGCATTCTGTTACTTGCTACTTTTTATTACTCTCTTCGTGTCAGTCTGTTACTTGCTACTTTTTCTTACACTCTTCGTGTCAGTCTGTTACTTGCTACTTTTTTGTTACCCTTTTTGTGTCAATTTTGTTACCCTTTGTGTCAATCTGTTACTTGCTACTTTTCTTACCCTTCTTCTGTTACTTGCTACTTTTCTTCAGTCTTGTTAGTTGTTACTACTTTTCTTACACTCTTCGTGTCAGTCTGTTACTTGCTACTTTTTTGTTTTTGTGTCAATTTTTCTTGCTACTTTTCTTACCCTCTTCGTGTCAGTCTGTTACTTGCTACTTTTTCTTACACTTTTCTTGTCGTGTCAGTCTGTTCTGTTACTCTTTGCTTACTTTTTGTTTTTGTTACCCTTTTGTGTCAATCTGTTACTTGCTACTTTTTCTTTTTCGTGTTACCCTTTTCGTGTCAGTCTGTTACTTGCTACTTTTTTTTCTTCCCCTTCGTGTCAGTCTGTTACTTGCTGCTTTTTTTTCTTACCCTCTTCGTGTCAGTCTGTTACTTGCTACTTTTTCTTACCCTCTTCGTGTCAGTCTGTTACTTGCTTTTTTTTTTGTTACCCTTTTGTGTCAATCTGTTATCTTGCTACTTTTTTCTTACCCTTCTTCGTGTCAGCCTGTTTCTTCAGTCTACTTTTCTTACCCTCTTCGTGTCAGTCTGTTACTTGCTACTTTACTTTTTCTTAGTCTCTTCGTGTCACTTTTTCTGTTACTCTTGTCTACTTGCTACTTTTTGTTACCCTTTGTGTCAGTCTGTGTTCCTTTTCTTACTTTTTCTTACCCTCTTCGTTCAGCCTGTTACTTGCTACTTTTTTTTCTTCGTGTCAGTCCCTCTTTTCGTGTCAGTCTGTTACTTGCTACTTTTTCTTACACTCTTCGTGTCAGTCTGTTACTTGCTACTTTTTTGTTACCCTTTTGTGTCAATCTGTTACTTGCTACTTTTTCTTACCCTCTTCGTGTCAGTCTGTTACTTGCTACTTTTTCTTACCCTCTTCGTGTCAGTCTGTTACTTGCTACTTTTTCTTACACTCTTCGTGTCAGTCTGTTACTTGCTACTTTTTCTTACCCTCTTCGTGTCAGTCTGTTACCCTCTTCGTGTCAGCCTGTTACTACTTTTTCTTACCCTCTTCGTGTCAGTCTGTTACTTTTGCTTACCCTCTTTTTTGTTACTTGTTACTTTTTTTTACCCTTTTGTGTCAATCTGTTCTTTTTTTTGTGTCAGTCTGTTACTTTTTCTTACCCTTTCGTGTCAGTCTGTTACCCTACTTCGTGTCTTCGTGTCTGTTACTCTGTTACTTTTTTTTTACCCTCTTCGTGTCAGTCTGTTGTTACTTGTCAGTCTGTTTTGCTACTTTTTCTTACCCTCTTCGTGTCAGTCTGTTACTTGCTACTTTTTCTTACCCTCTTCGTGTTTTTACTTTTTCTTACCTTCTTCGTGTCAGTCTGTTACTTGCTACTTTTTTCTTACCCTCTTCGTGTGAGTCTGTTACTTGCTACTTTTTATTCTGTTACTCTTCGTGTCACCTCTTGTTACTTGCTACTTTTTCTTACCCTCTTCGTGTCAGCCTGTTACTTGCTACTTTTTCTTACCCTCTTCGTGTCAGTCTGTTACTTGCTACTTTTTCTTACTCTCTTCGTGTCAGTCTGTTACTTCTTACTTTTTCTTACCCACTTCGTGTCAGTCGGTTACTTGCTACTTTTTCTTACTCTCCTCGTGTCAATCTGTTACTTTCTACTTTTTCTTACTCTCTTCGTGTCAGTCTGTTACTTGCTACCTTTTCTTACTCTCTTCGTGTCTGTCTGTTACTTGTTACTTTTTCTTACCCTCTTCGTGTCAGTCTGTTACTTGCTACTTTTTCCTAATCTCTTTGTGTCAATCTGTTACTTGTTACTTTTTCTTACCCTCTTCGTGTCAATCTATTACTTGCTATTTTTTGTTACTCTCTTCGTGTCAGTCTGTTACTTGCTACTTTTTCATATCCTCTTCGTGTCAGTCTGTTACTTCCTACTTTTTCTTACTCTCTTCGTGTCAGCCTGTTACTTGTTACTTTTCTTACACTCTTCGTGTCAGTCTGTTACTTGTTACTTTTTCTTACTCTCTTCGTGTCGGTCTGTTACTTGTTACTTTTTCTTACCCTCTTCGTGTCAATCTGTTACTTGCTACTTTTTCTTACCCTCTTTGTGTCAATCTGTTACTTGTTACTTTTTCTTAACCTCTTCGTGTCAGTCTGCTACTTGCTACTTTCTCTTACTCTCTTCGTGTCACTCTATTACTTGCTACTTTTTCTTATTCTCTTCATGTCAGTCTGTTACTTGCTACTTTTTTGTTACCCTCTTCGTGTCATTCTGTTACTTTCTACTTTTTCTTACCCTCTTCGTTTCAATCTATTATTTGCTACTTTTTCTTACTCTCTTCGTTTCAGTCTGTTACTTCATTACTTTTCTTACCCTCTTTTTCTTACTTGCTATTTTTTACTCTTCGTGTCAGTCTGTTACTTGTTACTTTTTTTTCTTCGTGTCAATCTGTTACATGCTACTTTTTCTTACTCTCTTCGTGTCAGTCTGTTACTTAATACTTTTTCCTACCCACTTTGTGTCAATCTGTTACTTGTTACTTTTTCTTAACCTCTTCGTGTCAGTCTGTTACTTGCTACTTTTTCTTACCCTCTTCGTGTCAGTCTCTTACTTGTTACTTTTTCTTACCCTCTTCGTGTCAGTCTCTTACTTGTTACTTTTTCTTACCCTCTTCGTGTCAATCTGTTACTTGCTACTTTTTCTTAATCTCTTCGTGTCAATCTGTTACTTGCTACTTTTTCTTACTCTCTTCGTGTCAGTCTGTTACTTGCTATTTTTTCTTACTCTCTTCGTGTCAGTCTGTTACTTGTTACTTTTTCTTACCCTCTTCGTTCAGTCTGTTACTTGCTACTTTTTTCTACTCTCTTTGTGTCAATCTGTTACTTGTTACTTTTTCTTAACCTCTTCGTGTCAATCTCTTACTTGCTACTTTTTCTTACCCACTTCATGTCAATCTATTACTTGCTATTTTTTCTTACACTCTTCGTGTCAGTCTGTTACTTGCTACTTTTTCTTACCCTCTTCGTGTCATTCTGTTACTTCCAATTTTTTCTTACTCTCTTCGTGTCAGTCTGTTACTTGTTACTTTTCTTACCCTCTTCGTGTCAGTCTGTTACTTGTTACTTTTTCTTACCCTCTTCGTGTCAGTCTGTTACTTGCTATTTTTTCTTACACTCTTCGTGTCAGTCTGTTACCTGTTACTTTTTCTTACCCTCTTCGTGTCAGTCTGTTACTTGTTACTTTTTCTTAACCTCTTCGTGTCAGTCTGTTACTTGCTACTTTTTCTTACCCTCTTCGTGTCAGTCTGTTGCTACTTTTTCTTACTCTCTTCGTGTCAGTCTGTTACTTGCTACTTTTTCTTAATCTCTTCGTGTCACTCTATTACTTGCTACTTTTTCTTATTCTCTTCGTGTCAGTCTGTTACTTGCTACTTTTTCTTATTCTCTTCGTGTCAGTCTGTTACTTGCTACTTTTTCTTACCCTCTTCGTGTCAGTCTGTTACTTGCTACTTTTTCTTACTCTCTTCGTGTCAGTCTGTTACTTGCTACTTTTTCTTACCCTCTTCGTGTCAGTCTGTTACTTGCTACTTTTTCTTACCCTCTTCGTGTCAGTCTGTTACTTGCTACTTTTTCTTACACTCTTCGTGTCAGTCTGTTACTTGCTACTTTTTTGTTACCCTTTTGTGTCAATCTGTTACTTGCTACTTTTTCTTACCCTCTTCGTGTCAGTCTGTTACTTGCTACTTTTTTCTACTCTCTTTGTGTCAATCTGTTACTTGTTACTTTTTCTTCCCCACTTCATGTCAATCTATTACTTGCTATTTTTTCTTACACTCTTCGTGTCAGTCTGTTACTTGCTACTTTTTCTTACCTTCTTCGTGTCATTCTGTTACTTCCAATTTTTTCTTACTCTCTTCGTGTCAGTCTGTTACTTGTTACTTTTCTTACCCTCTTCGTGTCAGTCTGTTACTTGCTACTTTTTCTTACCCTCTTCGTGTCAGTCTGTTACTTGCTATTTTTTCTTACACTCTTCGTGTCAGTCTGTTACCTGTTACTTTTTCTTACCCTCTTCGTGTCAGTCTGTTACTTGCTACTTTTTCTTAACCTCTTCGTGTCAGTCTGTTACTTGCTACTTTTTCTTACCCTCTTCGTGTCAGTCTGTTGCTACTTTTTCTTACTCTCTTCGTGTCAGTCTGTTACTTGCTACTTTTTCTTACCCTCTTCGTGTCAATCTGTTACTTGCTACTTTTTCTTATTCTCTTCGTGTCAGTCTGTTACTTGCTACTTTTTTGTTACCCTCTACGTGTCAATCTGTTACTTTCTACTTTTTCTTACTCTCTTCGTGTCAATCTGTTACTTGCTATTTTTTCTTACTCTCTTCGTGTCAGTTTGTTACTTGTTACTTTTTCTTACCCTCTTCGTGTCAGTCTGTTACTTGCTACTTTTTCTTACTCTCTTCGTGTCACTCTATTACTTCCTACTTTTTCTTATTCTCTTCGTGTCAGTCTGTTACTTGCTACTTTTTCTTACCCTCTTCGTGTCAGTCTGTTACTTGCTACTTTTTCTTACCCTCTTCGTGTCAATCTGTTACTTGCTACTTTTTCTTACTCTCTTCGTGTCAGTCTGTTACTTGCTACTTTTTCTTACTCTCTTCGTGTCAGTCTGTTACTTGTTACTTTTTCTTACCCTCTTCGTGTCAGTCTGTTACATGCTACTTTTTCCTACTCTCTTTGTGTCAATCTGTTACTTGTTACTTTTTCTTAACCTCTTCGTGTCAATCTCTTACTTGCTACTTTTTCTTACCCACTTCATGTCAATCTATTACTTGCTATTTTTTCTTACACTCTTCGTGTCAGTCTGCTACTTGCTACTTTTTCTTACCCTCTTCGTGTCATTCTGTTACTTCAATTTTTTTACTCTCTTCGTGTCAGTCTGTTACTTGTTACTTTTTCTTACCCTCTTCGTGTCAGTCTGTTACTTGTTACTTTTTCTTACCCTCTTCGTGTCAGTCTGTTACTTTGCTATTTTTTTCTTACACTCTTCGTGTCAGTCTGTTACCTGTTACTTTTTCTTACCCTCTTCGTGTCAGTCTGTTACTTGTTACTTTTTCTTAACCTCTTCGTGTCAGTCTGTTACTTGCTACTTTTTCTTACCCTCTTCGTGTCAGTCTGTTGCTACTTTTTCTTACTCTCTTCGTGTCAGTCTGTTACTTGTTACTTTTCTTACCCTCTTCGTGTCAGTTTGTTACTTGTTACTTTTTCTTACTCTCTTCGTGTCAGTCTGTTACTTGTTACTTTTTCTTACCCTCTTCGTGTCAGTCTGTTACTTGCTATTTTTTCTTACTCTCTTCGTGTCAGTCTGTTACTTGCTATTTTTTCTTACTCTCTTCGTGTCAGTCTGTTACTTGTTACTTTTCTTACCCTCTTCGTGTCAGTTTGTTACTTGCTACTTTTTCTTACTCTCTTCGTGTCAATCTGTTACTTGCTACTTTTTCTTACTCTCTTCGTGTCAATCTGTTACTTGCTATTTTTTCTTACTCTCTTCGTGTCAGTCTGTTACTTGTTACTTTTTCTTACCCTCTTCGTGTCAGTCTGTTACTTGCTATTTTTTCTTACTCTCTTCGTGTCAATCTGTTACTTTCTACTTTTTCTTACCCTCTTCGTGTCAGTCTGTTACTTGCTACTTTTTCTTACTCTCTTCGTGTCAATCTGTTACTTGCTACTTTTTCTTACTCTCTTCGTGTCAATCTGTTACTTGCTACTTTTTCTTACCCTCTTCGTGTCAATCTGTTACTTGTTACTTTTTCTTACCCTCTTCGTGTCAGTCTGTCCTGTTAGTGTTAAATTCTCCAAGCTTTTATTCTTCAGCATGTGTACCAGAAATTTCAACAATTTCTTTTTGATTCTAAAGTCACGTTTTAGTTTCCATTTTTATTAATGTTTCCTCGTTGCTTACATGTTCCCTCCATGTTAATCACCGCATTCTTATTTAGAAATACATTTCTGTGCCCTCAAATCTCCTTTTATTATCTGCGATGAACTTGTCCACCACGTACGACTCTAGAGGAAGAGTTTTTTGCATAACAAAAGAGCATCCTAAGATCCGGGCTACGCACTAGAGACATCAAAATTAAGCAAAGAGAGAAATGTTATAACAAATGATATTAAATGTGACACAGAGATCCGAAGAAGCATTAGAATAGCAAAAGATGCCTTTTAAGGCTAAACAAAATATTAAGAAATAGGAAAACTTCGCTGAAAACAAAGATGCCTCTTTTGTTAATAACCACACTTTCTCTCTTACAATTATTGGTTAGACCTTTCTTCTTGATTTCCGGTTTACGGCTACAACACCGGTTCCTGTACGATTACCTAAATTAAGCAACATCGTACCTGGTCAGTACCTAAATGGGTGACATCTTGGAAATATCGGGTTCTGTAAGCTTGGATGTGTGAGTGTTGTAATGGTTAATGGCTCGGAATTGTTCATCGATGAGCCGGGTTTCGATTCCAGTTGTATTCGTTATATTTACTTACGCAAATATACCCTTGAAAATAGCATGAATCCACCTGTTCTCGTCGCGGCTATGTGTATATTAGTAAAACTTGTATCACTAAACGATTATAATCTCAAAAAAACAATTTTACAATATGAGCATATTTCCTGGCTTTAAATAACCTGAAAAAAGTCGATAAGTCGCAGAAAAACGAATCCATCAACCGAATTCTCATTTCCTTTACCGCAGATGCAATCGCTACACCCAATTAACCTGGTCTTTATACGTTCAAAATTCTGTTAGTAGCAGCTTCACTTCTTCAGCATTATGAGCTTGTATATAAGTCCACCAAAAAATGAGTACAAACTTCAGGAAAGGAAAAACTTTTTGATATTGCAATACTAAGGTTTTTCAGACATCACGAGATTAATACAAGTTACCTTTGGACACTACAATCACAAGAGATACTTAAAATGGTGACTTTTAGCTTCCAGATATTTATTGGTACGGCTATCTACTGCTTGGCCAATTCTGGCTTGACAATGTAGTCGGTTTTCTACGATACACAACATCCTCTAGTAAACTGTGTTATCTCAATTTGTTAAACCACGAAAGTTAAGTTTTACCTTTCCTGAAGTATGTATACATTTTTGATTGGTATATACACGCGTATTTTCGACCTTTGAAGACCTAATTTTGAAGTTATTTTGACTACAGTAAATGGATATGTAGCAGAGCCAGCAGTAAATACGCTAATTCTATATCTCATGTGTGATGCAATCCTTTTTCTTGAACGTGGATGGACATGAGTCTCCTCGGTTCCAGAACACGACGGATGCCCCAGATACCACACTTTCCCACTCCTTCAAACATTTTCAAAGTATACAAATCCACAATTCGCCCTTGCAATGAGTATTGTTGCCATATATGGTCTGGCGCCCCTTCTGTTTGCATCGGGGTTCTTGATAGGCTCCAGAGGCGGATATATAATATGGTTGGCCCTGCCCTGGCGTCTCGTCTACAGTCACTTTCTCACAGACGCGCCGTCGCCTCCCTCTGTCTGTTCTACAAATACTTTCATGGAAATTGCTCCGAGGAGCTGCATTCGCTGGTTCCCAGACGCCTTACGAGGCTGGCATCCCGCTCTCACCCCTTCACTGTGGAAACTCCTAAATGTAGCCGTCTCTTCTACTCTAATAGCTTCATGTCTCGCACCTCTCGCCTGTGGAACTCCCTTCCCTTCTCCTGTTTCCCTGCGAGCTATAATCTCCAGCTATTCAAGTGTAATATCAATCGACATCTCCAGTTGCCTTGATCTATCCACTACCCTCATCCTTTCTTCTATCACTCCTATCTGATCTTGCTATTTCCTGTAACCCCTTGCATCCTTGTGGCTTCCCGCTTTGCATGGGGTGAAACGCTTAAAAAAAATGTTCAAACACGTTCATTTCTTCTTTTTAGAGGGAGTATAATAAGAACATGCGCAACTTAGCCCACTCTGTCAGGAATTATCATGAACTCCCTCCACACTGAAATTTCCAGATAGAACAGAGATTTATGTCTTGTAATAAAAACACAGAGTCTAGTTCAGCTTAATCTGCCTTTATTGAACTTAACTGAGTCTTGCCATTTTGGCTAAGGCAGTGTCACTTATTTATACAAAACATAAGACAAGGGAGATAATCGGGTTGTCTTACCACGTTCTCCCGGCTTTGTTTTCTCCTAGTCCGACACAAAATCATCCAGGTGACTCGATCTCTTGACAATTCTCTGGGGTCGCCTCGGTGGCAATTGATCTGGAATTTCAGGTGTTACGGGAACAGTCGGCCAGAAGTATTTCGTTTCGTATTGTTTTTGTCTCCTTCTTAGTAATTCTAAAAAAAATGATTATCAGAGTCTGCGGTAGTATGCTCTCGTTTTGAGGGAGATGTTCTTGTGTCAATCGCTGAATCGTCATTATCGGGGCATTCTTCCTTGGGAGAATACAGCGGCATTGTTTCGTCGTTACTATCAAAAGGGAGAGGTATTGCTTCAGAGAGAACTGCTCCTTTGGTTTGATAACTTGCTGGCAGGGGGGAAAGACTCTTCAGTTACGTTCAATAAATTATAATGGAAACTCGGGGTCTTGTTCGGTTTAATGTTTTATTGAACATAAATGAAAAATCTTGCCCTTTTGGCTAAGACGGCATGACTTATTTATGCAAATCATAAGACAGGGGAGGTAATCAGGTTGATTTACCACATGTCTCTTTTTTTATTCTTTGTCTGTTTCTTCCAACTAAGCGGAAGAAAAATTTTATTTTAAAAAGGGAGGCTTTTTTTTAAAAAAAAAAAAAAGTAACTGCGGTTTGCTTTCTGTGTGTCATTTGTATATTTTATTCTGTTTAGGCTGTTCCCACCAATAATAAGTCCAAACAGGACCTACAACTCTGTAAAGATCAACCCGCTGTACACTTGGTAATCATACTTATTATAAAACCCAGGTTTTGTGTGTGTGTGTGTGTGTGTGTGTGTGTGTGTACGTTTATATATTGGATCGGATTTTCTACAATTTTCAGCCGATTTCAACAAAACTTCACAGGACTACGTAAAATTACCTTGCGGTGGTTTTGACAGCGTCAAAAATTGGAAAAACACAATTGTTTTTGCACGAAATCAATTTGAAAACACGATTAAGAGGCATCGCGAGAATGAAAGGGGGACAACTCACATCGCGTTATACTTATTATAAAACCCAGGTTGTTTGTGTATGTGTATGTGTTCGTTTATATATGGGATCGGATTTCCTACATTTTTCAACCGATTTCAACAAAACTTCACTTTTTTTTGGCAGGTAGTGTTTCTTATTGTCTTGCACACTTTTTTCTTTATTTTTAAATTCGGAATGCTTTAAAAATTCCATTTACAAGACAATTGTTTATAATAAAATTCTATTCAATCGGTAGACTCATAACGATTGAAAACAATGTTTTTGTTTGAGTTTGGGTTTGACCAATTCGTAAAAAAAACAAAACAAAACAAAAAAAACTAATTAAGACATGCGTTAAACATTATTAAACAATAATCTTTGTCAATTTTATTTTTCAGTCTTTATGATGGTCGATACTTTATCTATCTCTTACTGTTACATCCCCGCGCAACGCCGGGCTCTACTGCTAGTAATTAATAAAATGTTGCTTTGAATTCAATAAATCATCGTTTTTTTTTTCTTTATCTGATGATCAACTTATCACATATCATTTTTAATAGATATAAGAAAAAATGTTTTTCCCACGAAGAAAGCAAAAGCATAGATATTAACTAACAATTTTATACAACATTCTCAGCAGTGAAAAGCTTAGTTCAGGAAGGGTGCTGAAAACTTCTCGACCTGAGCAAGAGCCCTCCAAAAACGCTTAGTTATTTAGTCAGATTTTGGTAAATGAGTGGGATCCGACCACCCTCCGATAGCCACTTAATTAAATATCTGAGTACTTCGGAACAGCAGGTATTGTGAGGAAGCTTACCAAATAAATATATATAACGTTCTAAACCCGTGATTCAATCTTTGTGGAAATGAAAAACATCCGATCGATGAATAAAGAAACAGTAAACACCTTAAATTAATTCTCGATCCCTTTTGACCATTTTAAAAGACTGCATACGGGGACAAAATTAAGTAAAAGACACCTTTTTTGGAATATACCAAATGATGTTAGGAAGTAATAAATAATGTTAAATCCAATACTCCATCGGTAAAACAGATTTCGACAGATTCAGTGGTGAGTATAAGATATGAGCTATCTAGGTAAATAAATAATAATTTTCCTTGTTTTTACTAAGAAGCTATAATTGTTCGACAAAGTATTTCCAGGGATATTAGCTGTGGTAATTTAGGAATTTAAGTCATGTTTCTATATTCGCATAAACATTTTAAACTAAAAAGACAAGATAAAGAGAGAAAACTTTAAGCAATATGATCATCTAACATTTCTTCAGACCTGTATCTTTGCTCATACTTGCCCTAGTTAACAACTGATTGGAAGTAGTTTTTCTTTATATCAGCTATCAGCTTTACTTATTTAGACCTATCGGACTTACTATTAAGACATGAGTAACTAACTCTCTTAGCAGCATAAATATTCAGTTAGGGACGAATGTTATCAAAAAGGCCGTTGATGAAAATAAGAGACAGTAGATTCAAAGAGATGAGTCCTGGGGCGCACTGCATGACTGCGAAAAGATCTAGAAGAGTGGGCGTTCAACACAACTTTCATTACACTATATGTTAAGATTGGATCGAGTCGAATATTTGATCAAAGACACCAAAACCCTTCAACTGAAAAAGGTCAACATGCGAAACTCTGTCAAACGTCTTCGAAATATCTAATGCCACTACTTCCGTTCTTATCTATCGCTTGATAGACATATTCAGTAAAAAACGGGAAAACTCGACGTGGCGTAATGGTTAGCAAGCTTGTCTCGCTAGAAAAGTTACGATGATCACTGAATACCCCATACTTTCGGCCTCGTGTTAAATGTATGGTATGCTTAGAAAAACACCAAATCAACGTGGTGTAATGGTTAACAAACATATCTTGCTAGAACAATTACGACTAAGTAGTGAGTTTGATCCTCACTCGGTGCCCCATATATTAGACCTTGAGCTACATTTATGGTATGCTTAGTAAAAGAGCATCTCGACGTGGTGTAATGGTTAGCAAGCTTGTCTCGTTATAACAATTATGACTGAGTAGTGAGTTCTATCCTCACTGGGTGTCCCATAATTTTGGCCTTGTGTTACATTTAAGCTACGCTTAGGAAAAGGCCACCCCGACGTGGTGTAATGGTTAACAAGCTTGTCTTGCTAGAACAATTATGAATGAGTAGTGAGTTCGATCCTTACTGGGTTCCCCATATTTTCGACCTTGTGCCACGTCTAAGCTACACATAGAAAAATCACAGGTGTAATGTTTAGCAAGCTTATCTCGCTAGAACAATTACGACTGACTAGTGAGTACGATTCTCACTGGATGCCCCATAATTTGGGCATTAGCTTAGAATACCATTTGGGCGCCTTGACGTGGTGTAATTGCTAGCAAGCTTGTCCCGCTGACACTATGACTGAATAGTGAGTCTTTCCTCACTGGATGCACATGCTTGCGCTTAGAAAATCACCAGTATATTTATATTCAGTCAAAACCGTCATCACATTTGGCTTTTAGTAATGCAATATACCGGTCAGTTTCCATCGATTTTTACCAAATTTCTTGTAGCGTTGCTTTTTATAACCCAAACCATTAAACCTGCATCACTGAATTTTACTGTCTTTCTTGTATATTTTGGATTGTTTCTTGTAGCAATTGGTCTCCCGATGCATTCTCTTGCATTATCTACTTCTCTTTTTCATATCCAAAAAAGGTTCTCAGTACCAACATGATTCTTCTAGATAACTTGGACTGCATTCCTTCTAAGCTCCTGTACCAAACTTACACTTTCCATTTTGAAATTTAAATCAAGTATACTAAAAAGACGAAAGTTGAAGTTTCCAGACTTTATGAAATCTATGTTTGATCATTTAACATGAGATATTTGTCTGTCTATCTTAATCTGGGATGATGTTTATCTTGAGAGGTGTCAAATGGCTTATAACTTTTGCTTCACTTATTTTCAGCTTCACGAGGCGTTCAGATCAGTATCATTCCTCGTATTGGGTTCATATAAATGCAGCATCTTGATTTACATTGCTGTCTGACCACAGACACTAAATTGTTGAACATTTCAAATATCTTTCTTTTTACAGTTAGTTCACCCAATACAAAGATCAAGAGCCTCTCAAGGTAGAGGGTTACTGAGTGAAATTGGAAGTAAGAGAATTTTACGAGGACGAAAAGGATAGATATCGATTGCTAAGGACTTAAAGAGACTACGATTGTGGTTATCAGGGAAACATTCACTCGGGAGTTTGTTTAACAAAGTAACATTTCTGAGGAGGAAGCTGTCTGGATGTCAAAGAAAAAACGAAGGGAATTGGGATAGTTTGCCATCGAGTACGTGGCATGGCGGCTCCAAGGTCTGAATTGTGGGAATCTAAGGAATTTAAGTCGCTCAAACATCTGCCATAGTAATAGGGATATAGTAGCGAAAGTCTACGTTTAGTCTCTGGGATAAAGAGGAAAATAATGCATCAGACCCATGATCGCGTAAGAACATTGGAATCGAGGCTGGACAGTAACGATTGGTTAACACCAACCCAGATATGTCAGCAATACTCCAAACTATGTCTGCTCCGACACTTGAATAAAAGTTAAGCAACATATTTTGGTTAGGCAGCACCTTTCTTTTGCTTCTTACTGTATTTTCAGTAATAAGTAAAAGAAAAAAAACAAACAAAAAAAAACAAAACAAAAAACTAAAAAACAAAACAAAAACATAAGTGCTTGATGCTTGATATGACTGAGAAGAAAAAGACTTTTAACGACGTCTCGCCTTGTCAGCTGAGAATATGTTAATTGACAAGCGTTCTCATATTGTAATCCTATTGGTTAATTCATAGAAGTCTGATATCTTTGAATTCCGTTAGAGGAATATGTGGTCTAGGATCCTGAACGTAGTTTGCAATATATATATATATATATATATATATATATATATATATATATGAAACAAATGAAACATATATATATATATATATATATATATATATATATATATATATATATATATATATATATATAGATAGCGATACATATTTTTATATATCAAGAACAATATTGGGAAAAATATATGACAAAGTGGAATACTTTTTAGTCCGATGAAGTTGTAAAGAATGCGTAACAAGAAATTTTTTCCGCTTTGTTTAAATCTCTCTCTCTCTCTCTCTCTCTCTCTATATATATATATATATATATATATATATATATATGAAAAATATAGTCTTAAGGTGTGCTATATTTATGGGATAAAGTGCTCAATATCAGAGATAGAGCGTGTGTAAATATAAAAAGTGAACATAGAAGTCAACACTTAGATGCAACAGTGGTTTGATACTTGATGCAGCATGAAACAGACTGTCGCATCTAAGTGTTGACTTTATGTTCACTTATATATATATATATATATATATATATATATATATATATATATATATATATATATATATATAAAGTTTTAATGGATTCTATTTTTAACCCGACATTTTATTACTTTATATCACATTTAGTGTATACCGGTGTTTGAAATAGACGCGCCGTTTTATTTTATTTTTTTATTGAAATATGAAATGTGTGCAAAAGTTTCTAAAGTTTTCATTTTAAGAAAAAGTTAGATTCCTACTATGTATTGAGTCTCTAGTCCTGAGAACTGTGGTTCAGAATTAATATATATTTCATTTTTTCTCTCCATTTATTATTAGGCTATTGAAAGTATAAATTGTTAAAAAAAGAAAAAAAAAGGTTTTTGACGGCCTCAAAATGACGCATGTACTTGTTCGGAATTTACATTAACAAATTGTAGCTTTCATCCAATAACTATTCTTAATGTAGAATAAATCGTGTGAAACTAGGGAAAAATAGACAAAGATATAGTCACGAATAAACATTTCATTATTTATCAACCAATGCAATGGAATTCAGACAAAAAAAAAAAAAAAGAAAGCAATCCAGTTTATGAGCCTGTGTTATATTTATCTTCAGAGTTCGAGCCCTGTTAAAAAAAAAAACACCATTCCTAACGCTTATTTTCAAGGCTGTTTGATTGACTCGCTATTACAGCTTATCAACCCTTCGTGAGTTATTTAAAGCCAGAATTTTTTTTTTCATTTTAACTATAATTCTATTTTTTTTTTTTTGCGATGGCATATTAAAAAAATTTTTGAGATACTTACGAGCAGGAGAAAACGGAGGAGAAGAGGTCCATAGGTCGATTAACTAACGAGAAGTGAGTCACATAGCCTCACGGAGCCGATGCCGGTTTTGAATTCAAAGTTTTTCCTTCTCCTAGACAGGTTGCCAACCAAGTGTATTTCCACGTAAATGAATGTAGTATATCCGACTTATATTCTAACTCGGCTCTCCGATTCCTCAGTCCGAGCCGCTATCAATTACTCAACCCTGCCTCCGTGCATAAAAATGATTTTCTTACTATTTAACCCATAACTTTGGGGAAGAATTAGAACTCTGCTTTCCGAGTTGTTATCCACACACACACACACACACACACACACACACACACACACACACACATATATATATATATATATATATATATATATATATATACTTTACCGATTTATACAGAGGAGCATTTCAGTTAGAAAGGTCGATTTTACTGTTTTAAACTACAATTCTCCATGATTTTCTCTCGTAAATTCATATCATATAAAAACAGTAAAATCGACCTTGCTAACCGAAATGCTCTTCTGTGGCTAAATCGGAAAAGCACGTCAGGCTATATGACGGCTCCGTGGAGTATATATATTATGTAAAACAAAGCATAATATTTTTTTCTAAATAAAACCACATTACAACCAAAAACATTTGCGGCACCTCTCTTCTCTTCTTTTTAATATACATACTTTTCTCTCGTTGGAACCACTACAACCTCTTTCTTTTTTTATATATATATATATATATATATATATATATATATATATATATATATATATATATATATATATGTGTGTGTGTGTGTGTGTGTGTGTGTGTGTGTGTATTCATCCACAGATAGAATTATTATGGCTAGACGTCCGATTGCTTCAAGTCTAGATCGAAATATATATATATATATATATATATATATATATATATACAGATCAACCTCGGTTCTCGAACGTCTTACATGTCGAAAAAATCGGTTTTCGACCCAAAAATTCGAGATTAAAATACCTCGGTTATCCAACAAAATTTCGGTTTTCGAACAACATTGCCGAACAGAGTCAAATCGAGTTAACCCGAACGGAATCATTTCTGAATCGACCACCGTGATGTATACATTCGAGTGCTGTTCTTTTCTTTACCAATTGTACTGTGCCTTTTTTTCTCTTCATTAGTCCTCAGTCATGGCTGCAAAGAAAGCTAGCAGTGATACTGAAAAAGGAAAAAGAAAAATTGAGAGAAAAACAATTGAAGTAAAGAAAGAAATCATCGCAAAACGCGAAAATGGCGTCCGTGTGTCAGATCTTGCTGTGCAGTACCGTATGCCTAAATCGTCAATGTTTACTATTCTAAAAAATAAGGAATTGATAAAAGCAACTGATCATGCAAAAGCAGTGACTATTATTAATAAACAAACACCAAAGATACTCGAAGAATTGGAAAAGTTATTGCTTATTTTTATAAATTAGAAAGTGTTAACAGCTGACAGTATTTATTTGTGAGAAAGCATTAGAAATTTATAATGGTGTAGTAAAGTGAACCCCTGGTACAAGAGCTGGTGGAAGAGCACGGTACTGAGTTTACCACTGAAGAGCTTGTACACCATCAAAATGAACAGCAAAAGACTGGCTGAGGAAATGTCTTCTGAGGAGGACGAAGGAAAGGGGCATATCCCAAGTTCTTTAATCAAAGAAATTTTGTGCTCTGTGGGTGTGAGGTGCAATTTTTTGTGGAAAAATATCACCCTGATACAGTGTTAGTAAATAGCACAGTAAACCTTCTCAATGACAATGTCATGTCTCATTTTAGAAAAAAAATTACAATGCAGGCAAAAACAACTAACATTGGACAGATTTTTAACTGAAAGAAAAAAGAAACCCCAGAGAAAGACTTATCTCAATATATAGTGTAAATATGTAAATAGCCATTCATCTGGTGCTTGGAAACGAATTCATATCTTTTACATTAATTGTAATGGAAAACATGATATGGTTCTCGAACAATTCGGTTTTAGAACAGAATTTCAGGACAAATTATGGTGGAGAACCGAGGTTGCTCTCTCTCTCTCTCTCTCTATATATATATATATATATATATATATATATATATATATATATATATATATATATATATACTAGCAGTAGAGCCGAGCCCGGCGTTGCCCGGGGATGTAACAGTAAGAGATAGATCAAGTATCGACCATCATAAAGACTGAAAAATAAAATTGACAAAGATTATTGTTTAAGGTTGACGGACACGCATGTCTTAATTAGTTTTTTTTTTTTTTTTACGAATTGGTCAAACCCAAACTCAAACAAAAGCATTGTTTTCAATCGTTATGAGTCTACCGATTGAACAGAATTTTATTATAAACAATTGTCTTGTAAATGGAATTTTTAAAGCATTCTGAATGTAAGAATAAAGAAAAAGTGTGCAAGACAATAAGAAACACTACCTGCCAAAAAAAAGTAAAGTTTTGTTGAAATCGGTTGAAAAATGAAGGAAATCCGATCCCATATATAAACGAACACACACACACACACACACACACACACACACACACACACACACACACACACACACACACAACCAACCTGGGTTTTATAATAAGTATAACTCGATATTAATAAGTATAACTCGATATGAGTTGTCCTCCTTTGATTAATGCCTCTTAATCGTGTTTTCAAATTGATTTCGTGCAAAAACAATTGTGTTTTTCCAATTTTTGGCGCTGTCAGAACCACCGCAAGATAATTTTACATAGTCCTGTGAAGTTAGCGTGGAAAACAGTTGAAAAATGTAGGAAATCCGATCCAATATATAAAGACACACACACATACACACACACACACAATCTGCGTGTTATCATAAGTAAGATATATATATATATATATATATAGTAATGTTCACTCTATAAAAGTCACAAGAGACACTCGATGTAGGGGTTTACTGTGAGCGGTAAGATGTAACAGGCACAGGTTATGAAGATACGTGGAATGTTAAAGGTGAAACATAGACGAACAGGTTATGATACAATATCTATTGTTATTGTTCTATTATTATTATCTATCTTTAATAATTTTTTATAATCTTTCACATTCAGTAACCTTCTTGCATCTTAATGATATAATAACCTTGTTTGTGTTGGAATGATTCAAAAAATAATTATTGCAGTCCCCGGGGAAGTATCCTCTTACAAGTAGCTTCCACAAAGCAGTAGTGGTGTACCTTGGGAAGGATAGCCAAACTCTAGACTGGTTTCCAAACAAGGCTAGAGGGCCCAGTCTGTAGCGATATTTACCCCTAGCTGAAAGGAGAAGATATAGATTTCTACCTTTCTCAAGTGTATTTGCGTGTATGGGAATATAAATAACTTGACTGAAATTCGAACTCGGCTCTTCGTTTTCACATCCCGATCAGCTATTTGCAATATTCAAACGTCTAGGTTCTATAGGCAGCACAATTTTCCAAACTTTGTTTTGCCGTATCAGACCAAGCTTAGTAAATCTAAATAAATAAACGGCAAATTTTGTCTGTTTGTCCTTGTGTCTGAGGCTATTCTAACTTGGGCCACAGTTGCTCTACATAGACATATACCTTTTTGAATCCGGGATTGAAAATCTGTCCTTTATCTGCTGCTTGAACATTCAGCATTGGGATTTGTGTTGTGTCCAGTTGAGGAGGGAAAACTTCAACATTTTAAAATAACTGAAAATTTACAAGATGGATTCTTGCCAGAATTTTATGGCACGAAACAGCGAACAAATATTCTTAGCAACAGACTTAGCTATTGATTTGATATAATCACTCCATTTCCTGTCACTGTAAAACGTAAAATCAAGAAGGCACAATGTATTAATCTCCTGGACATTAGGATCAACCATGATGAGGGAAGGCACAAAAGATTCTCTGTGACGATTAAATGATAGCATTTTTGTTTTAAAGCCTTTAGAATTTACAAGCCATTTATTGCCCCAATTAACAACTGACTGGAGGTCATTTTTGAGGGCAACTCTCAGTTTTACTTTGTCGGTACTATCGAACTTACTGAGACAGAAGTAAATAGTTGTGTCATCAGGATAAATACCAAGTTGAGAACTAAAGACCCCGGGAAGGTCGTTGATGAAGAGAGGAAACTGTTACGTACTCCCGCATTAATGTTAAATCATTATACGATTGGTTAAGAAAGATGGGATAAAGTCAAAGGTTCGGCCATAGCATTTGAGCTTGTTAAGAAAGCAAGCAAGCCAAACAATGTCAAATGCCTTAGAGATATCTACAGCGACAGACCGAGTCTGACCATTCTTATCTAAAGCTTGATAAGTTCAGTAGTAACCGTTGAAACTAGCAATGAGAGAAACGAAAGCCATATTATTTATCTGAAAGAACGCCGTCTGAAGTGACATGCTTAACCAATTCAGAGTTAAGATTGTTTTCTTGAAGTAATAAACATATCTGATTAAAATGAATCCATAAATTCTTTAGAAATTGTTTTGTTTACGAAATTGTTTTGTTTGGATATGAAACTGAGAAGTTATGGTTTCACGAGTAAAGTGACCTGAGTATATATATATATATATATATATATATATATATATATATATATATATATATATATATATATATATATATATAATGTATAATATATATAAATATATATATTATTCATATATTATATATATGTGGTACTTATTGGAAAGCGCTCAATATCAGTGATAGAGCTAATATATTTAGTTGGCTTAATGTGAGTTTGTGACCTGGTTTCACGTTATTTGCGATCGTCAGACGATCGCAAATAGTGTGAAACCCAGGGTCACAAACTCATCATCTAACTATATATATATATATATATATATATATATGGTTTATCAAAATCACACCAAAACAAGGACAAGGATGAGAAACACCGAATGTCTTCATGCACTACCTGCCTGATAAGAAACACAGATACTCCTGTGTACCTGGCTATTGTCTTGATTGATTTGAAAGGATTTCTATCAATTATAGCCTGGATATCACCAAGAAATTCGGAAATTCTTTTCTTATCAATACGATCATAATGAGTTTTCCGAGCTGCCGTACCTTCGTAATCACCATTAGACTCATCCAACTCTTTCTGAATCCTCTGCACTGTCCTCAGATTTACACCCAAATACTTTGAAATGTTCCTACTGGAGCTTCCGGTGAGAATGCCAAACACTACAGTATGTCGTTTCCAAATTTCTGGCGGAAGGAATTGCTCTTTTTCTCTAAGACGGCGCCCAACTGACCCTACTACACTGTGCAGTTGACCACTGGGCACATAATATATATATATATATATATATATTATGTGCCCAGAGATAACAGGCAGTTCATATATATATATATATATATATATATATATATATATATACATATACACATGCATATATATCCGTGTGTGTGTGTGTACTGCTGCTCAGACCTCGATTAGTAATTAAGTGTGGAGTAATGGATAGAGGCTTGGGTTGAGGAATCGAAGAGCCAAGTTTCAGTCGGATCTATTACATTCACTTATGTACTAATACCCTTGGTAAAGGTATGAATCCTCTTCTTTTTCCTCCCAGCTATGGGTAAATAGTAAGACTGCGGTGGCAACCGGTTTAGGAGGTGATAACTGTGAATTCAAAACCAGTCTGAAGAGTGTTGGTCTTCGTCAGGCTATCTTGCCCAAGAAACCATTTCTGCTGCGGCTGATGGGTCAGAGAATTCGCGATTGCAACCGAATTTAACCTAGCCCAGAATAAAACCCCGAAATATGGTCGAATCTAGCCTTTCATATTTAAGATATAAATAATAATAAAATTGCACTCGGATCATTTCTACGGGTACTATAAGTCGATCATCCGTTCATGCATTGAATATTCCTGTCACATCTGGTTTGCTGCCTCTGATAGAGATCCAATCATCGATCTATCGATATATCTACTCGTCTCTAATAAGAAAGAAAGTGTTTTCTAAATTACTTTATACCTAGTTTCCACCATTTACTTCGAAGTCTCCATGGTATCGTATGCCAATATGCTTAGATAACCTTTTTTGTCCCATTGCGCCTTCTCGGTCTAAAGTCTTTCGCTGACAACCGGAAAGTGGAAAGATTATATTGAATCAATTGCTAGGTCTGTTGATAGGATAGTTGGTCCAGTGTGCAGTGCTAAACACTTCTTCTCGTCAGAATCTATCTTATAAATTTTACTATCCAGAATCTATTTTGCACATATTGTCTGGTTTGGTGCTTCTGCTATGCATTTTAGAGCTTCTCGATAAAATCCAAATAAGAATCGTCAATGTTATCGCTCCTGACATGGCATCTCGCTTTCAGTTACGTTTCCACCGTTGTAACCTAGCTTCCCTCTGTCTTTTCTATAAATATTTTCATGGTAATTGTTCTGGTGAGCTGTCGTCTTTTTGGTACCCCAACTTCACGAATACAAGTACTAGATTGGCAGATAGGTCTCGTCATTATACAGTTTAAATTGCTAGATGTAACCGTAAGTTCTATGCTAACAGTTTCTTCTCACGCATTGCTCGCTTGTTGTTGTAGAGTAGTTTCACAGTTGAGGTATGTATTTGTACTAAGTCGGTCCTAAAATAGGTTCGACGTACAAAACGTTAGGAACTTGATATAATAGGTAATGACGCAGAGGAATTTAGTGGTGGTCGCTGATACTTGAGTATCCGACTAACGGTCGTCCGACATCGACTGACTCACCGACCCACTGAGCGACTCACCTCGTTACTATTACTACTCCTACTTATTATAGGTGGGAGAGTCTATTAACTATAGAATCGGTGTGTTCTACTAATAACACTTGTGGAACTGTTTCTCGCTTTCCGGCCAACTGTGATCTTCAAAGATTTAAATGAAATACCAAACGTTATTTTCTGTCTTCTTAATTCCTTTTCTTTTATTGTCCTTTCTCCTTAATAATGCTGTTCTGGTTCTCATATTCTTTACCACTCGATAATTCCTTGCATCTTAGTGGCTTTATTGCCTTACTTGGGGTGAAATGGTTAAAAGAAATATATGTGAATTTTGAACTAGGTTAGTTATATTCTACCCGAGTCATTTTTAATACCCAGGGATATAAGTTGGCATAACCAAACATACACTATGTGTTTTGAGAAACATTGAAGTGGTGTAATAGCAAACTTGTCTCCCTAAATCACTTACGAATGAATAGTGAATTCGATCCACATCTAAGATAACGCTTAGAAAATCTGGTGGGCACCTTGAGGTCGTGTAATGGTTAACAAGATTGTCTTGATAGAACAATTACGACTAAGTAGTAAGTTCGACCCTCACTGGATCCCCATACTTTCGGCCTTGTGCCACATCGAAGCTACGCTTAAGAAATCACCATACTCCTCGGGCATAAAACTGCGTAGCGTAGAAAAACCTCTGGTATCTGGAAAAACCTCTGGGTTCGAGGTATACTTTAGGCTAGATAGATAGCAGTTTATTCCCGGCAAGTATTTCTCAACCTTTTCAAGCAACGGCACAACTAGGAGCAAATGAAAATGTAACGGTACACTTAACAATTTTTGAAAGGGTATATATTTAAATGTTATGAAATAAAACCATAGTTAAAAATACACATCCAAATATAAACTGTCTTTATTTCAATGTTTCTATTCAACTATTTGTGCAGATTATTTAATGTGAGACCTGTGTCTGTTGCTTTTTTCGCGATTTCTTCAATGTTGGGTCGAATGTGTGTTAAGCAGACCCTCATTTCTTCTTCAGGTGAATGTTGTCTTTACTCGCTTCTTATTGTTGATGTTATTTAGGGTTGAGAAGCCTAATTCGCATAAATAAGAAATAGAAAATTACCGTGACAATATTTCACGGCACACTTAAGAGGATCGTGCGACACACCAGCTTGAAAAAAATCACCGGTCAAATAGTAGAAAATAAAACGATCAAGATATGGAAAGATCCTCTGAAAAAATGTTTTCAATATTTTTCACTGCGGACAGATGTCGGTGTTCAAGCCTAGTGTTTTTCAATTTACTTAACACCTAGTTTCCACCATTTACTTTGAAGTCTCCATAGCATTGTATACAACGATTACATCGTTTTATCACAATATGCTTAGATAACCTTTATTGCCAAGATTTCAAATGTTGACTTTTCTATGTAAGCAGGTCCTTCCTACTTGGAAGATCGACGTAACATAATCTTCTTTGCTCCATTTAATCTATTTACCATGCCCAGTTAAGCTTAGTAAATATCAGATTTAACTTTGAGTTCTACGGTCGATATGAACTGTAATCCGAGTAAATTTATCAGTGAGGAATAATTTGTTTTATTTCTTTTTTATTGGCTTCCACCATTTACTATATTCAAGTTACGTAACACGGTTTTAATGGCTGCAAAGATTAAAACATGACACAATATCAGCTTTGGTTTTGGAATATGCAAAAACATTTTATTATGATTTTGTTTTGTGTATGCAAGACATCGCATTACCCTGAGCTCTCAGCACTCTTATACAGTCCAGATTTCACTTTCATCGATTTCGATCTTTTCCCAAAGCTAAAATAACCGCAGACGACAACGACAACGACCCACACAGAGACAGGGAGAAGTGTGATGACACCGAACTTTACGGATGAAATGTCAAAATTAAAAACTTCGAAAACATAAACCAACCTTTTAAAAATATATTTATATTATTCTCCCTGCTTAATAAAATATTCAATTAATACCTGAAGGCATGTTTGAAAGATGAGGACAACTTAGTCTAAAACTAGTTGGAAAAGCATTCAGTATCCATCATATCTGAACAGGGTGCCTCGTCACTGGCGTGCCAGGATGGTTGATGGAGTGAACAAGGGAGCACTTGCGTAAACCATATCCCTATAGCTATTTGACCAACCGATCTCTTACACTCAGTATCCTCTAGGACCGCTAAGGATGTAGTAAGGACTTTTGAGGTTGCTATTTGTAAGCAGTACCTTACACGATACCGTTTTTGGAATGTCTGGCTGATAACTTTCTAGCATACCTTTTATGTGTATATCTAGGTATGTGTGTGGGGGGGCATTTACAATGTAAGGTAATTTTCTAAACATAGCTTAGATATGGCACAAGGCTGAAAATATGGGGCACCCAGTTACGATCGAACTTACTACTCAGTCGTAATTGTTCTAGCAAGACAAGCTTGTTAACCATTACACCACCTGGAGGTTCCCACCTGGAGGTGCTCACCTGGTTTTCTAAGCGTTATCTTAGGTGTGGCACAAGGCCGAAAGTAAAGGGCACTCAGTGAAGATCGATGTCACTACTCAGTTGTAATTGATCTAACAAGTCAAGCTTCTTAACCATTACACCAGCTTGAGACGGTTTCCTAAGCATTATCTTAGACGGGGCACCTAGTGAGGATCAAACTCGCTACTCAGTCGTAAGTGATCTAACAATTACACCACGTCGAAGTACCCAAACAGGAACAACGTAAGGCTAATAGCCACTTGCCTTAACAAGAATTACGATGATGTTGGGGTTAGAATGTGGGAAAAAAATGAAGAAACCATAAAACAAACAAATTCAACCATTTCTAACTTCCTCTTATATTTTGTCAGTTCTTTTAACAGCCTTCAACTACTACTGCCACAGCTGCTGTTTCTGATCTAATTCCTTTAACTGGCCTGCTTTTCTTTTGTATGTGCACCCCCCTTTTTTTTCCACCTCGGAGTCACCAAGTCGGTACATGGCAAGAGTTTTTTTCTTGAACTTTTTCTTTTTTTCGGCTATTGATTGTGCAGAGGAAGACATCCTTGTTGCCGGGGTTCTTTTATACTTACCACCGCTTTCGTTTGCAGACACGACAAAGATGGCGGCGTTTGGCACCTGCCATACACACATTAGACGTCACAGATTTGTTGTTACGAGAAATAAGCAGCGGTGGGGGTGAGCGAGTTATTGTTTTGATACGTTGTCACTTTTGTTTAGATGAGTATGATCGGGTTGGAAACGGGGTAGTTTATGGTTCTTATCCACTGTTCAAATCGCTTCCAGATTGAAGTGTCATCCTTTAGACCCCCACCCGATCCCAGAAGAGTTGCTTGAATTTCGGGCTTTTCTTTACTTTCTATCGTAATATCACTTTGTTTCACTCTTCCAGTAAAAACTTTCCAACTGTTTATTCAGTGAAAGAACATTTTCGAAGCTGAGATGCCAAACCACTGGGAAGAGGTTGTGGTGGTGGGTGGTGATGGCTGTGACTCATATAAAAGAAAATTAGTATAATTCCTATTTTATTCAAATTAATTCAATTTGGGAATGTTGGAACAAATTTTTTGATAGAAACAAAAGATTAAAAAAAAAACAGGTAAAATCATGACTGGAACTATGTAAAAACTAATCGTGTAAAATGGCTTTACTGTAGAAGAAAAAAAACGATAGAGATAGAAAATGAGAAGGAGACAACGCGTAAGAGAGAAAAGGAGGGAAAGAGATAAACTGAAGGCATGAACTCGTATATTTCTAATACACAAAATTCACCTAAAATCTCTATATGGATTCTATCATTCAAGTTACTCTTAAAGTAAAAAAAACAACCTTTTCATTCAGTGAAAGATACATTTTACAAGCTATCATGCCTACTCCTATGACAACCCGGTGAGAATGACGGCTGTAACTGATGTAAAAATTAATTGATATAATTCTCATTTCATTTAGATTAATTTATTAATAACACAAAACGAAATTACAGTCTTTTAATCATCAGAGGGAACAATTTTTGCCTTTCATCATCATGGCTGATATTAACCGCCAGGAGAGTGACTCATTGCGCCTTCTCGTGCTAAAGATTTCCGTTAATATGAATTAGAAAGATTATGTTGAATCAACTGCAAGACCTGCTAGAAAAAAGGTGGTTCACTGTGTCGTGTTAGACAATTTTTCGCCCTAAAATCTATCTTTCATAATTTTAAGTCTACCATTTGTCCATGCATTGGATACTATTGCCATATATAGTCTAGTGCATAGTTTTCCAATCAGCGCCCCCTTTGAGGACAACCTTTTTGTCAACGCCCCCGACCTGTCAAATTAAATTTTGAATATTATACTGAATTCATCTTTCATAGAAAGATAACACTCAAGTATTAAACAGTTACGGGGCATGCGTGATACACGTTTAGGCGATCATGTATCTTTCGATAGACCAGTTGCCATCCAAGGCTATAGAACCCAGTCTGTCTTGTTATTTACCCATAGGTAGGGGGAGAAGAAGACGATTCATATCTTTCCAAAGGAATTTAGCACGTAAGTGAATGTGATGGATTCGGCTGGGATTCGAACTTGGATCTCCGATTCCTGAACCTGAACCGCTATCCATAACTCCGTGCCTCCTTGAGTACTTAGGTATTAAGTACAAACATTTAATAGTGTTTTCATTTCTATTAGAAATACCAACGATTAAAATGCTAATAAAAACCTTTTACCTTTTATTTGATAGCTTATCTCAATGTTTACAATGCGATGGTTAACTTTGGTGCTTACTGGCTAAGGCTCTAGGGCCCATGCTGCTAATAATCGTAAAAGAATAATCGTAGATCTCTTTTTGTAATTTGTAAACGGTTTTTTGTTTGGTTAGAAGCTGTGTAACTGCGTTGAAACCATATTCAGTCATATAATAATTTGGAAAAGCAATGAAGAAAAGTTTGATAGCTTCCCACAGCTTTAGATACCTCTCAAAAACTTCCTTTTGTAACCAATATTGAATAATTTTTGAAAATTTGAAAAACAGTGCCCACCGTCCTCCTGAGTATGTTCATTGCCCCCCTAATGCAATAAAAACTCCCAGTACCCCTTTTAAACATAACAAAGCCTACAAGGGGGCACGAACGCCCAAATTGGGAAACACTGATCTAGTGCTTCTGCTATGCATTTAGATATTCTTGATAAAATATAAAAAAGAATTCGCAATGTTATTGGTCATGACCTGGCATCTCAGCTTTAGTCACTTTCTCACCGCTATAACCTAGTTTACCTCTACCTTTTTCATGGTAATTGTTCTGATGAACTTTCATTTATGGTACCGTGACTTTATAAACTTAAGCGCAGTACTAGATTGACAACTAGATGTAACCATCAGATCTATGCTAACAATTTCCTCTCTCGCACTTCCTGTTTGTGGAACTCCCTTCCGGCTTGTTGCATTCGAATCAAATTTGGTCTTCAAAAATTTAAATGCAATGTCAATCGTTTTCTTAATTTTTGTTCTTGTTCTTTCTTTTTTTTAAAAACATGTTTTCTTTTTCTCATATTCTTTCACATTCCATTGCGCTTTAGTGGCTTTATTGCCTTGCTTACGGTGAAATTATTAAAAAAAAAAGAATAAATTTCGTCACAAATCTTTTGATAAGCAAGAGAAAAAAAAAGTAGAATGAATATGTCTGGAACTATGTTAAAATAATTGTGTGTAAATAATTGTGTTGTAAAAAGAAAAATAAGAGAGACCAGAAGAGGAGAAAGAGAGAAAAATCGTAGGCATGAACTCAAATATATCTGACATACATAACACCATAATAGTAAGTTATAATGCAACTATGCTAAGCGGAACTTAGTTACGGTTTCTGAAAGAGATCGTATAATCTGGCGTGATCAACAATTTGAACGCTTGTACGCTAAAATCCTTGGTCAAGATGACTGTGTGATTTTGTTGTTAGCTTAACCTGTGACAGGTTAAATTAATTCCATAAGAACTGTGTACCTTCAGTTGAAATATTAGTTAGATGCAAATTTTTCAATATTTCAATAGATTCTTTTATACAGATAATTTTATAGCATCAGTATTCAGTTACCAAAATATTTTTCCATGCATTTCTATCACCTTGCTCTATGTTTCAGCAACAGTTTTATTCAATTATAAAATAAAGATATCGCATATGATTTTATGATTTTTTTCGGGGAATGTTTTTTTCCTACCTCTTGAATTTAAAAAAAAATGCTATTGAGTTTCAGCGCAGATGAAGAGATATGCAGATAGGCTGAGAATACCATGGACGGATCATATAATCAAGGAGGAAGTCTTAAAGAAAATGGAAACACAAAGGGTGTTTGTACTTAGAATGTTGAAGAAAGTTGAAAAGCCTAGAGCAGCGATTCACAATCATCTGACCACAGACCGATACCGGGTCGTAGAGCATTTTGTACCGCGCCGCACAGAAAGAATACAACTTTTTGATCAATTTTATTGACTATCGCGGACTTGTTTATTGTGTTTTGTTATGCGCATGACTCCCTCCCATCCCGGCACGTAAAAAAAAAATTGTCTGGCATGACACCAGACCCTACGGCAAAAAAAGTTAGGGTTTCGCCGATTTGGACCATATAATGTAGAAATGGGAGCTTGGAGAATTTTACACTCACAGGATATATTAAAGACAAGACAGGCAGAGGGAAACATCGATCATTCCACCTAAATGATCTAAATTGATGACAAAACAGGGCATGGGAGAGAGAGAGAGAGAGAGAGAGAGAGAGAGAGAGAGTAGGGACATACATTACTTAGGAAGTTGTGGAGAGTCATGATTTCCCACATCTTGAAAGGAAGCATTACACAAAAGAAAAAAGCCATCTAAATAAATAAGCATTTGATTATTATATTTTGGATAACTTTCTCTTTTAGGAGGAAACTAGGGTCATTACTTGACACCAATAAGGGAAGTGCCGAGGAGTCATGAACAATGTTTTGTCCACATCCACATGGGTTACCAACTCATTTTAAACTCCACCTTGCATCACGTTCCGCTCGAATAGGGGTGCGGTTAAATTTAATATTATTTGTTCAAACCGTAGCAGGCTGTCACTCAGGAAATACCTCTTTTTTGAGAGGGGCTAAAATCATGATGTGATCTGGTGTGCCCAAACGGGGAAGTGCTGAGGGAGCGTGAATAATTTTTTTGCCAACATCTATGTGGACTACCAACACATTTTAAAATCGACCTTGCATAAATCCCCGCTCGATTGGCAATTCGGTTAAATACCTACTGCAGAAAGAAAGGATCAGGCGGTTTAATTTTAAAATGCTATGCTCAAACCCCGTGTGGCTTTTCCACGAGTAATACCTCCCCTTCGCGAGGGAGCTGCGTTCATTACCTGAGTCGTTCCCAAAAGGAGAGGTGCTGAGGAGACTTGAGCAATGTTTTGCCCACAGTCCATACACGTGTGGGCTATCAGGCTATTTTCGACTCGACCTTACGTTACGTCCTGCTTGAATGTGCGTGCACTTAATTTACCACTGCTTATAAAAAGAATGTTATCGTTCACTTCATTGCACTTGTAACATGAAGGTGTGCATTGTCATGCAGCAAACCAGTCCTTGATGTCTTTGCCCAGGTAAGATAGACATTTTTTCTTTCAATGTGTCATTAAAAGGCGTTGGCTGATTCACTTGCAATGTTTTGCCTAGTTTTTTTCTCCAAATTGTCAAATTTAATATTTTAAAACAAAAACAAAAAACTAATTATTAGTTTGATGCAAAAGTTTCCCGCACTTTAAAAGAATCTTCGTGGAGACTTCTTCGAATCCATTAGGTTTCAAGGTTTTCATTTATCTTGAACTCATAATCGGTTTAAAACTTAACACATCCTTCTCAACATGCGTGTTTGTGACTGATAAATCATTAACATCAGCTTCAGTGACCCACTTCAGAGCTTAAACTGCATTTTTACAGATTAAGCATACAGAGTAAACAGTGTCGAATATTTACACAATTTACATTGTTCTGACTGTTGTCCTCATTTTTATTTCCATATTCACGCCGTTTCGGCTGTTGTACGCTGTAGGCTACAGCGTACAACAGCCGAAAGGTTTGGTTCGAAATTCCAATCTTCAGGTGATATACATTGCAATTTCGAATCGAACCTTTTATTTAGTCTACTGGGACAGATTACTCTCGTTCCACGTGCCATGCCTTTTCTGGATACTCCAGTTTCAGTTATTTCCCTTTAGTAACTCAACTCTCCAAGTTTTTCTCACCTCTGCTGTGGTCAGGTATTGAACTCACAACACTTTGACTGAAGTCACTGTTTGGATTACTACTTCCAACGC
Organism: Acanthosepion pharaonis; assembly: GCA_903632075.3. Taxonomy (NCBI): domain Eukaryota; kingdom Metazoa; phylum Mollusca; class Cephalopoda; order Sepiida; family Sepiidae; genus Acanthosepion; species Acanthosepion pharaonis. The sequence goes on from CAHIKZ030000691.1 coordinate 477,555, forward strand.
TTTTATCCACTGGGCCATAAGTTCTCAAGTAGTGACTTGACCCAAAGAGTTGTGAGTTCAATACCTGGCCACAGCATTTAGAAAAACCAACTGAATACTATAGGAATTAACCAAAACTGAGACAACCAGAAAAAGCATGACACGTGGAACCATAACAATATAGCCGAGTGGACTAAATAAAGAGTTCGGTTTGAAATTTCAAACATATCACCTGAAGAACATCGGAGCGTACGACAGCCGAAACGTCGGGGATACCTCATGTCTGCATGAAAATCCTAACTAGTACCCATATGTACAATTCATCCTGATGAAGAGCTCATCCGAACAGTTGCTATGGAAGTATTTATAGCAAAGGCAGTGGAAAAAGGGATGAGATGAGATACTAGATCTGGTCCAATAAGATTGCTGATTCTTTGTAAAAATTTAAAGGAAAAACATTTATTAGAAAACTCCGAAAAAAAATAAAATAAAAGGTTAACACAAAAATTTCCCTTTGTTCGTCTATTAAGGCTGGATAAGAAATTTCTGATAAAAAGGATGACCATCGAAAAATGGGAAAAAATTACGATTTAGGTTTTGAAGAATACAAGGATTTTGAAAATGACAAAATAAAAAAAAAACAATTCAAAGAGGCAAAAAGCAAAGGTGTAACGACCTTTCAGAAAGACCCCCCCCCAAAAAAAAATCAAAAACGGAAACACCTACTTTTACTTAATCTAAGAACGTCTCTGGGACATACCGTAATTTTAGAAAAGTCCCTTTTAAATTCCCAGTTCGGGCTTAGGATTTTTTAAAATTCTTTGTTGTCAAAGCGCAGGAGAAATTCCACTTGAACTTCAAAATTCTTTAGTCTCTCTGCAGATGGCTGGTAACCTTATGCCTTCTTGATGCTCTCTTCTTGATGTCAAATGCCTTCCTGCTCCTTGATGTTAATTTACCTTTTTCCCTTGCTATCTAAATATCTTCTTCCCTCGTCAACTGAGTTTTTATTCAGAAATTTAGGCCCACAAAGTCCTCATGCGGTTTCTGGAGATTACGTGCCTCATTGGTCAGTATATATGAATAAAATAATTTGCCGTAAACTGGAAACTGATCCTTTACAAATCTCAGCGGGTTTTAATCGCTGAGCCGAAAAAGTTATAGAAGTATAACAATTTTCTACACAAACCATTTGACCTTCCTAAAAATATACTTCTCACAAAAGAAAGGGTTCTGATAAAAAAAAACAAACAACCGGGACGATTAAATATTTATTCAAGACTAACATTTTTAAAGTAGGAAAATAACATTTTTATAAGCATTCATATGACCTTTTAGTCTACAAACAGAGGCACATTCTTTTTTGTACTCATGGCAAGTACAAATGCCATATACTGTATAGTGAATGACTTCTCTATGCGTGTGGGTTCTTTGATGATTTTTGAGGCGTGCCCTATTAGACAGATGCGAATACACTCATTATACGTCATATCAAATTCTGTGTCAGCATTCTCAGACAGCTTAATATCAAGATCCTTACGAACATTTCTCTTGGGTTTTTTCATGTTCAAATTCACTCTTATCATTACGGACTTCTTTCCTCCATGATGAACGACTTAGAGCGAGGTTTTCCAATTGACTTTTATGATATTGTCCAATATGCGTACAAAGGCACGCTCGTGATTATTACTGCGTTATAGTCTTTTCACTGTTCGTACTTCCTCTTTCCTTCAATATATATATATATATGTAGGACACGAAGTCAGTATGCTTTCGAAGTCAATAAACATAAGCACTACTTCAATTATCTATCACAAAGAGCCGTGTACTTGCTTGGACACTTGCTGTATTCAGAACTGGCCGTAATCACCGCCAGAAAGTTGTTCTGGAAAATGTAAAGTGTAGCTGTGAACAAGAGGCCCAGTCCAAGGTTGAAAACAAATTGAATCCCCTTCTGTCTTACTGAGCACAATCTCAGTAGTATTTTTATTACGCCCCGGGAAGTCTCAAGACTTATCAAAAGTCTTGACCCTAAGAAAGCCACTGGCCCAGACGAAATCCCAATAGATATATAAATATATCAACCCGGAATTATCCCCGATTTTAGCGAAATTATTTAACCGCTGCTTGACGAAAGAATACTTCCCAAGTCTGTGAAATATGCCAAGCGTATGCCCAGTTTAAGAACGCAGGTAAGCGCTCATTTCCCTCGCACGAAGTCAGTATGCTTTCGAAGTCAATAAACATAAGTTCTTTTTTTTCTGATTCTACTCTAGTTTCTGGATGGATCCTTTCTAGAATGGAGAGTTTTATGCCCGAAAAGATTCCAGCAAAAAGCGAACAGCCAGTCCTGGTTCCCAGTTGAATGCGCTGCAGCCATAGCTCACCGCAATCACTACTTCAATATCTATCGCAAAGAGCGGTGTACTTGCTGGGACACTTGCTGCATTCAGAACTGTCCGTAATCGCCGCCAGAAGGTTGTTCTGGAAAATGTGAAGTGTCGCTGTGTACAAGAGGCCCAGTCCAAGTTTGAAAACAAATAGATTGAATCCCGAGTGTTCTGGAAGATATATGTATCATCAGCATAGATATTCACAAATAATCGGTGTATACCGTGAGGAAAGACTTTATAATTGAGAAGACACTTCCAATGATTTCCATAACTAGAGGGCTTGTGTAGCAATCCTTTACGCCACACCTTGTCATAATCCTTTGAAATATCTAATGCTATAATCCATGAATGTATTTGTTGTCTAGTATCTCACCGATTCTGTGAGTAGTGAAAGTTAGGATATCAGCAGTGGATCGGGCCTGTCGAAACCCGTACTGCTTGTCGCTCAAGACGTTACCCCTATTTAAGTGATCAACAACCTTGTTGATAATAGCCTCAAAAAGCTTGCTAATGACACTAAGGAGACTGATGGGTCTATAGTGCGAGGGAAATGAGCGCTCACCTGCATACGCTTGGCATATTTCAGACTTAGGAAGTATTCTTCCGTCAAGCAGCGGTTGTGATTTAATTTTCCGTGGTTTTGAGTTTTGAGGTTTTGGGGTTCTGGCTACCCCCCTCCCTCAATTTCTTCCAGTTTATTATTTCAATTCTTTCATTGACTTTCTTTTGAGGTTCAGTCTGCGCCATCTCCTTGCAGGTAGTTCTAAAATTTGGTCCAGTCATTTGTTCCTAGGTGTACGAGCTTCTGTATTTGTCAGGTTGACTGGTATTCGTTGTCGTCTACCTTGCGTAATATTTGCATAGGAAGAGCCTTTCGGAGTCTGTCTATATTTCTGAGATGAGATGTACATTATTTACATTATTCGGACTATTGTCCTCATCTTCGTCGCCATATTTATCACAACGTTTCGGCCGTTGTACGCTCCGGCCTTCTTCAGGTGGTTGGAATGTCGAACTGAACCCTTTATAAACATGCAATGATAACAGCAAAAATTGCAATATGAGCACTGGTAAAAATTGTTGCTGATGGCATTAGATGTATAATACCCAGAAATTCATGCCCTCAAGGACACATGGCACAGTGGATAAAGGTGTTGGTTAGATCCAGTGACAGGACCCAAAGAGTGTGAGTTCAATACCCGGTTAAGGCAGTGGAGAACTTTCAGAGGGAAATTAACAGGAGATAACTGATAGCTGACATCCATCAAACATGGCACGTGGAACTAGAACAGTCTACCCCAGTGAGCGAAATAAAGGGTTCATTCGACCTTTAATATGTCCTGCAACTGTCAAATTTTCCAAGCACGCTTTTCTTTAAAATATCATGTATTACCGAGTGAGTTTAATGTTTACAGGTCACCTATACATGTAGTCTAGTACTCGTTCAAGATAAGTTAAACTTAGTGAATATTATGGTACAACAGCACCCCATTAATATGGCCTTGTGTCAGATTAGGTAAAGTTTAGTAAATGAAGAGAGTAGTGTGAGTAGCATATTTGCACCGAATGACGTTTAATTATATTTTATCATAATGACCTTGACCTTTGCTTAACAATATTAACTGTTTATATCATTAAATATAATTCTAAGTGGTAACAAGTAATAAAATTTTTTTTAAAGAAGCTTGATTGATGATGCACATCGAATCGACTTTTACGTTTTAAGCGGCACTATACCGGGAGAGGCCCGACATTTATATACATACATGTCAATATGTGTATTGCATCTATGGGGGACATAAGTACGCAAGCAATTTGTCTTTAGTGTAGCTCTCCTCTGTCAATCTCGTACATTTCATTTTCCCCTCCTCCTCCTATCTCTCATTTCATCTCTCTCCCACTTTGTTTCTTGCATTTTTTTCTTTCTCTCTGTCTCTGTCTCTCTCTCTCTCTCTCTCTCTATATATATATATATATATATATATATATATATATATATGTATAAATATAGGTAACTATACTCTGTCTCGAAAAACCTTCGCTTAGTGATACCTGTGTAGGTTTGTCTGGCTCACTAGGTTTAACTATATATATATATATATATATATATATATATATATATATATATATATATATATATATATATCAGATAATCATAATTAAGAAATTCATCGAGTCTAGAAGAAACCTCAACAACGAATTAGACTCGATATAACGGCGCTCTTCACAAGTTCCGTGGTTTCCCTTACCCATGGGACGGTGCCCCCACGAGCCACGATTGCTATCCCCAAGCCACACCATCCAGAGCTTCAGAAGCTGGTTCAAACAGGATATACAAGGAATAGATATTATTAGAAGGATTTGAGATAATCATAATATATATATATATATATATATATATATATATATATATATATATATATATATATATATATATATATATACTGGGCACTGAACAAGGCTGCAGTGGAAACCGACCGAAATCTGTAATTTCAACGAATTTTATTATCCTAATGATAATGTGAAAAGTTGTGGCCGAATGCGCTTGGGACAATGGACAATACGGATAATTTTTCCACTTCCTTGCTACCACCAGACAGAAAAAACTGTAAGAACGCTGGAAAAACAATACAAAATATTAATTAAATTTTCTTGTCTGTCACGTTCAACAGAATATGTTTAAAAGAAAATAAAAATTTAATGGTCAGATTTAAAATAGAAAAGGAAACAGTAGCATTAAAAAGTGCTCAATGCACATATAAACAGATAAAGATCAAACATGTAGAGCTTTTAAATATAGAAAATAAGGAAATGAGTTGATTTCGCTACCTTGGTTTCAATATTTCGATTTCTTCAGGCTATTTCGGTCAATTGATTTCATAATGCTTTATTTTTTAAAAGAATAATAAACAATTATGACCGCTATATCTTTTTATACTTCCTCTCCTTCTGTTCATGTTTTTCCCTCATCCTTCTTCAAGCGACAAAACAGTCAACAGTTATGACGTACGCCATTTCTTCATTGCGTCTGATTTTTGTCTGATCCTTCCTTAAGCCAAATTTTCTCACCCGGTGGGATTAAATTAGTTCCCTGTTCAGTGATAGACATTTTTTTTTCACCCGAATCTTTCTTAAACATTTATAAGTCTTCTGTGCATTGAATGTTGTTCCCGTGATTCTAGACAAAACTCAAAGAATACTCTGCAAATTTATCAGTCCTGATTTGGCATATCGGCTTCAGTTAATTTTCCTTCCGATTACTTGAATCTTTTAAAAATATTTTCGTGGCAATTATTCCGATGAGCTTTCCTCTTTGGTACCTGGACTTCATAAAGTGAAGTGTAGCTTGACTGTTAGGTTTTATTATTTTAGTCTTGATATTCATCTTTCATGCTAATATTTTCTTCGCTCGCATTTCTCACCTACAGAATTCTCTTAGAGCTTCTTGCTTTCCCGTCAACTACAATCCAAAATTTAAATACATAGTCAATCTGTCTCTTTGAATACTGTTCTTTTTATTGTCCTTTCTCCACAGTAGTAATTGTTCATTTTTCTTTAAACTTGTAACCCCTTGTGTCTTAGTAATTTTATCAACTTTCTTGAGGTGGAATAATTAAAAACAAATCTTGACCCCGATGTAACAGTGTATTTTTCTACTGGAGTCGCTCATCGTACTTGCTATTGGTTTGGTTGTTTTTACGGTATATCAACCTCAAATGGGTTATTTAATGCCAAACAAAATTTTTATTTCTGGTAATATCTTTTTTTTCAAAAAATGTATAGCTGGTAATATCTTTTATTTTCAAAAAAATGTATTGCAGGTAATATTTTTTACAAAGTATTTCTGGTATTAAAACCTATTTTTACACTTACATAGTGTTTTGACCCCAGTTTGGGGGTTAACTATTTACCCATAGTTGGGGCCCTAACAAGAGTTACCACCCCGGGTCAGGGTGGACCTGGGAACATCAGCAATAAAGAGGTGGTTCCACGCTTCTCAAAAGATCCTGATCAGACGCCTTGTCATTGGACGTAGTTTATCGTCATACCCAGGACACCTCATCATACTTGGGGTGCATAAATAAGTTAAATTAGGAACGAAACTGTTACTGGTTACTGTGTAGACAAGGAATGGGCAACTTTTTTCAAACTGTAGGCTGCATGATCTATGGCTCACAAGATATACTGCACTACTAAAAAGATTAAAGATAATTTTTCATAGTCGGTAGTTCAGCTATTTTCACTACAGGAAACCATATGCGTTAGAAATATGGGAAAAGGTTATTTTTTTTTCTTTCTGAGGAAAGATTTTCTAAAAAGAAAATGAAGTCTTGGTATAATATTACCATTGATGACAGTATGATTAACATATGTCGCTGCATGTGATTTATTTCTAATTGATTCATTTGAAAATAAAAACCATATATGTCTTCTTTAGAGAAAAAAAATTATTATGGATGTTTTCTGTGTCAAAAGCAAAAAGATGTTTACATGTATGACCTTCCTTAGTGAAAATTGCCAATGGTTTAAAATGTAAGTGGGTATGTATGAGAGAGTCTGTGAGTGAACAAGTGAGAACGAAACAAAACAAAATTTTAAGAAGTGTTATTTTCCTTATGAAATTAAGCGTACCATTAAGAAAGACCAAAAGAGCCGCATGCGTTATCCGGGCCGCATTTTGCCCATGATTGGTGTATAAGGACCGACTGACTCAATTAAATTAGACGTCCCACGCTATTATGGAAACACAATCAGCCTACACTTTGTCTTGTTAACAAGAGGACTTCTATGGCCTCCTATGGTTTGCACTAAACACAAATACTACCATCAACCCTAAAGAAAACAAACTGTGTTTAAAGGATTCCATCTCACCTTGCCAAATCTTCAGGTAAGAAGGAGATAAGAAGTGTAGATTATGAAAATATGTAGGATAGATAACGGATGACTAAAAACGGTTATGATATAGTGATCTAGGAAAGCATCATCTCAGGAGTCTGTTCCATAAAATATCGCTTCCCGAGAAAAATCCGAAATTTCTTGATTACCAATGAAACAAAAAAAAAACAACTAAGAATGATTCTACCTGGTGTACATGACATGACACGTCCTAGCTGTAAACGAGAGATGGTGGAACAATGAAATATATCCTGTCAGAACACTTTCCATGATAATAGCGATAAAGTAGTGATATAACTGCGACAATTCATTTTTAGTTAAGGGTAAAGGGGCTGTAGAGTCGAAAATTATTCCAACAAAGTCACGTAAACGTTTTGAAACCTGTTATGTAAAGTGGAAATTTAGCCAGTTATATCAACAGTACTCCATTTTTTGTTCCGGTCTGATTCTTGTATACCACACAATTTTTGTATATATTGATTCGACAAATATAAACCTGGGATGTGTAAAGTTCCAAGACGCCAAAAAGTACAATAACTTATGATTTGCGAAAATAAACAAGAAGTATTCATAAGTGTATCTGGGGAGAGACATTAAAATAGAGGCATATAGACCCTAAATCTTGGGTCATCTACCAGCACTAACTGCTTCTCTTTGAATTCTTCATTAATGCTGTTTTCGCGCCATTCTTCAAATATTCGGGAGCGATTTCAGCACGAACACTGAAGTTCACATTAATGTTAACATATTCAGAATAGAAGCATGACTAAAAAATAAAATAAAACAATCTCTGCTGGGCTGGCCATAGATAAACGACAATTGACTTCCGAGGGAAATGGTAGAAACAAGGAAGTTGATAAATAATGTTTTCCATGTGAAATTCATATAGCTAGCAACGCGTATATATATATATATATATATATATATATATATATATATATATATATAAGCAAGTGTAAATGGATATAAATCCGACAGAATGAAGAACTTTTGAAAAAACAAACAAAAATCCTTAAATGTAGTTAAAATGAAAGAAATGTCGACGTTGAAAATTCACTCATCAGCGCAAAATGACACCTCAAAGGCCACTACAACTAGATCAATGAAAGATACAATTTCTCTGCCTCTGATAATATTTCGTTTGGTCGCATCTTTTTACCAAATAACCATTTGACCGAACGTATCTCTCATAATCTAAATGCATTAAAAATTAGAACTACTATATTACCTACTAGGACTATCCGTAGTTTATTAAATAGCACCAGCAGACAACATATTACATCCGATGCTTGCATCTATCAAATATCATGCAAAAATTGTGACCTAAAATATGTGGGTGAAACAGGTAGGTCCTTAAAATCTCGTGTTTTCGAACATAAACGAGATATTCGTCTCGGTAATTTAACAATGCTTTAGTTGTACACACAACTAAAGCAGATCATAATTTCGATTTCGATTCCGTGAAAGTATTAAAATATTTTCATAATAAAAAATCTCAGGAGGATTTATGAAGCAGGTATAATATCCATCTCACGCACGGTGAATACTAGACCTGGTTTCTTTAATATTTCCCTTTTTAGCGAGATTGATGCTCGACAAGCATACATAAGAATTTTAGAACCTAATAGAATTCTTTTCATTTTCTTTTCATTTCAAAATAATCACAAACTTTTAGGAATACGTTATGAAAGCGTCGCCCATGTGACGACGGCGTGACCATGTTAGACGGAAGGCTGATCATTTTAAAATTTTCAGTTATCTGTTCTGAATAAGACTTGTGTTTTTATGTCCATCGTATTTGTCATATTGAACTGAATTGTATTTTGATGAATATTGTCTTGAAAAAGGTTTATTAAACCGAAACGTCAGACGTCGACATTTCTTTCATTTTAACTACATTTAAGGATTTTTGTTTGTTTTTTCAAAATTTCTTCATATATATATATATATATATATATATATATATATCCCGGGCTGTTTAACATGAGTTGGGGTTTATGCCTTGTTTACATTTTAGGAGTGCGTTTCCCGCCTCTTCACTTCTGTCCTTCTGACGTCTCCGCTGTAAATCAGAGATTTTATTCAGTAATTATTATTTTTCCTCTCTAAGAAGTAGACAGATTTGGCTGTAGATAGTTTTTTTTTCTGGTTCACACTCCTCTCCGGTCGACTTCACCTCTATACTCAGTCTGAACACTGAAATTTTATTATCTAATTAAGTCTTGACCTCTAAAAGTCTAGAATTAGAGAGCGAGCGAGCGAGCGCCCGCGCACGCGAGTGAGAGAGAGGAAGAGAGTGAGAGAGAGAGACATATATATGTGTGTGTGTGTGATTGCGTATACAAATGACTTACCAAAAGTAGCTTAGTTGCTTATAATGTAAGTTGTTTAGGCACAATGAATGAACTAAATAAACAGTACGTGTCCCACTACATCCACCACGTGATAAAATCGAATATTCACAGTATCTATCTATCTATCTATCTATCTATCTATCTATCTATCTATCTTTTTAATCATTTTACCCAAGCTAGGCAATAAACCCACTAATACGCATGGTATTACTGCGTGTGAGAGAATATGAGGAAAAATTAATTATTTACCCGTGTTTTAATAATAGGTATGGAGGCACGGTGGAATAATAGATAGCGACTCGGAAAGACATCAGTATCTAGGAGAGCTCGATTCGATGTAGAAGAGCATTGCATTAGTAGCAGCCATTGTTTTTAATATATATATATATATATATATATATATATATATATATGTGTGTGTGTGTGTGTGTGTGTGTGTGTAATTTTCACAGACTGCACAAATAATACGTTCCACTTAAACTTAAATTTTGATCATCAGTACATTGTGACCGTGTCAGAAATATCAATACATGCATGATGACGTTATATTTGATAAGTACTATTATATTCTTAAATTGTCTTGTTAAATCGAGACTTTCATATAGATGTCATAGGAAACTCGTTCAGAAATATCTTAATTATCAGCTGTATATAACCGCTTTCTCAGATCGATGGTTAAAGTTGGCTTCGAGTGATAAAAGAATCACAAAAAATTGTACCAAATAACAGAAACCACATCACTTGAGGACTACCAACAGTAGCAACAACTAAAATGGATAGCACATATAATATAAATAGAAAATAAGGATATAATCAAAATGTTGTTATTCCACACTACATCAAACAAAAGGTTAAAAAGGAAACGTCAATCAATATCAATGACAGTTAACCCGAGAAAACTATTTTCCTGAAAAATTGTTTCAACAGAAAGATTTTATAAATTTCAACCGATTGATGCTCTGTTAATAAATGCCGAATTTTTCCTTATAAAAGAACGAATATTATTATCATTATCATTGCCATCAGATTATAGAAATATCGGAAAATATTAATAACGTATTCGATGAATTCACCTCTTCTATCACAGCTATGGTTACGTGTGGAGTAATGGATAGCGCTGATTTCGAATTTCAGTCGAATCCATTGCATTCACTTATGTGTTAATACCATTGGGAAAGGTATGAATCCTCTTCTTCTCTCACCAGCTATGTGTAAATAGCAGGACAGACCGGGTTCTATAGCCTTGGATGGCGACTGGTGTACGCAGAAGGAAATGAAAATGGAAGAGAATTGCCTTGTCAGTCATATATCGAAAGATACATGATCTCCTAAGCGTATATCACGCATGGCACATAACTGATTGAGGAATCGGAGAGCAGAATTCGAATTCCAGTCGAATCCATTATATTCACTTACGTGGGAAAGGTATGAATTCTCTTCTCCTACCAGCTATGGGTAAAAAGCAGGACAGACCGGGTTCTATAGCCTTGGATCTCAACTGGTCTACCGCAAAAAGAAATGGCAACCTACTATGGGAAAAAATCTACCTCATTAGTAATGTATCAAAAGATACATGATTGCCTACGCGTGTATCACACGTGGCACATAACTGAATGTCTGACATCCTAATACCCTTGGAAAATGTATGAATCCTCTTCTCCCTCAAGCTATGGGCAAATAGCAGGACAGACTGCGTTGTATAGACCTGGATGACAGCTGATCTATCGCAGAAAGAAATGGCAACCTACTGCGGGAAAAAAAATCTGCCTCGTAAGTCATGTATCGAGAAGTACATGATCACCTAAGAGTATTTCACGCATGGCACATCACTGACTGTCTGACGCGCTAATACATTTTGTAAAGGTATGAATCCTCTTCTTCTCCCACCAGCTATGGATAAATAGCAGGACAGACCTTGAATAGAAATTGGTCTACCGCAGAAAGAAATGGCAACCTACTGCAGGAAAAAATCTGCCTTGTTAGTCATGTATCGAAAGCCTGTATCACGCATAGCACATAACTGATCGGCACGATAAAGTCAAATTGGCAGCTGACTTAAAAATGGCCTGCAATCTGTTGTTAAATATGGGAAGGAGTGGCTTGTTAATTTTAAAGCCACAAAAGCGAAACTGCTTTCATTTATCCATGCTAACTCCTAGGAAAGTGACTCGTTGCCTCTTCACGGACCGGGAAACCGGAAGAGGAATAAAAACAGGAAGCAATAAGTGCGAGAGAAGTAACAGTATAAAACTTACAGCCACTACAAATGTAAAATGGTGAGACCTTACTGCCAATCTAGTAGTGCACTTAAATTCAGAAAGTCTAGGAACCATAGAGGAATATTCATCAGAACAATTAATATCAAAGTATTTATAGAAAAAGCACAGGGAAGCTACATTACAGAGATTGGAAAATGGCTGAAGATGAGATGCCAGGTCAGGACCAATAATATTGCAGAATATTCTTTGAATCTTTAAATACATAGCAGGAGCACCAGACCAGGAATATTCAAAGCATGGACGAACAGCAGACTTCGAAATATGTAAGATAGATTCTAGCGAAAAAAATGTCTAGCACGATACAATGAAGCAACTTTCATTGAAGCAGACCTAGCAATTGATTCATTATACTTTTTCAGCATCCTGTCAACGGAAAAGGTAGGCCCGATGAGGTGCAATGAGTCGCTCATCTGGAGGTTAGCATCACCTATGCTAAAGTAAGTTAAAAATTATTCTCTCCGATGATTAATAGAGAGCAGTTTCGTTTTGGAGGCGTTAAAATTAACATACATCATACGTTGCCCCAGCTACCAATATATCTTAGTTCATTTCTTTTTTAGATCAGATGACATTTTGACCTTAACGAAGCGATCTGGTTTACTATTAAAACAAGAGTAAATAGTTGTGCTATCAGCATAGTGTCATGGGTCCTTACCTATAACTACAGAATGAACTCTTCCTAACACTATGTATACTACGCCTCTAAAGAGAGAGCGACGAATCAAGCCGATCTTTTCGACTTGATGGTCTAACTCTCTGCTTTTGAGCAGAAAGGAACCCGGACGAGGTTCCGCCGAAGGGCAGAATCTCGTTCGGGGTGAATGACCTACCCTGATCTCGTTTTTACGAGTCATACGGGCATATTTTTGGCTGAGCCTACGGGCTCAGGAAACCCACGATAAAAATGACCTTGTGTCGCATGCAACCCTCGTGGGGGTGGCTAGATATGAATCAAGCCGATCTTTTCGACTTGACGGTCTAACTCTGCTTTTGGACGAGGTTCCGCCGAAGGGCAGAATCTCGTTGGGGGATTTTTTTGGCTGAGCCTGCGGGCTCAGGAAACCCACGATAAAAATGACCTTGTGTCGCATGCAACCCTCGTGGGGGGGTGGCTAGATACCGAATCAAGCCGATCTTTTCGACTTGACGGTCTAACTCTCTGCTCTTGAGCAGAAAGGAACCCGGACGAGGTTCCGCCGAAGGGCAGAATCTCGTTCGGGGTGAATGACCTACCCTGATCTCGTTTTTACGAGTCATACGGGCATATTTTTGGCTGAGCCTACGGGCTCAGGAAACCCACGATAAAAAATGACCTTGTGTCGCATGCAACCCTCGTGGGGGGTGGCTAGATACTGAATCAAGCCGAGCTTCTCGACTTGACGGTCGAACTCTCTGCTTTTGAGCAGAAAGGAACCCGGACGAGGTTCCGCCGAAGGGCAGAATCTCGTTCGGGGTGAATGACCTACCCTGATCTCGTTTTTACGAGTCATACGGGCATATTTTTTGGCTGAGCCTATGGGCTCAGGAAACCCACGATAAAAATGACCTTGTGTCGCATGCAACCCACGTGGGGGGTGGCTAGATACCGAATCAAGCCGAGCTTCTCGACTTGACGGTCGAACTCTCTGCTTTTGAGCAGAAAGGAACCCGGACGAGAGGTTCCGCCGAAGGGCAGAATCTCGTTCGGGGTGAATGACCTACCCTGATCTCGTTTTTACGAGTAATACGGGCATATTTTTGGCTGAGCCTACGGGCTCAGGAAACCCACGATAAAAATGACCTTGTGTCGCATGCAACCCTCGTGGGGGGGGTGGCTAGATACTGAATCAAGCCGATCTTTTCGACTTGACGGTCTAACTCTCTGCTTTTGAGCAGAAAGGAACCCGGACGAGGTTCCGCCGAAGGGCAGAATCTCGTTCGGGGTGAATGACCTACCCTATCTCGTTTTTACGAGTTATACGGGCATATTTTTGGCTGAGCCTACGGGATCAGGAAACCCACGATAAAAATGACCTTGTGTCGCATGCAACCCGCGTGGGGGGGTGGCTAGATACTGAATCAAGCCGATCTTTTCGACTTGACGGTCTAACTCTCTGCTTTTGAGCAGAAAGGAACCGGACGAGGTTCCGCCGAAGGGCAGAATCTCGTTCGGGGTGAATGACCTACACTGATCTCGTTTTTACGAGTCATACGGGCATATTTTGGCTGAGCCTACGGGCTCAGGAAACCCACGATAAAAATGACCTTGTGTCGCATGCAACCCTCGTGGGGGGTGGCTAGATACTGAATCAAGCCGATCTTCTCGACTTGACGGTCGAACTCTCTGCTTTTAAGCAGAAAGGAACCCGGACGAGGTTCCGCCGAAGGGCAGAATCTCGTTCGGGGTGAATGACCTACCCTATCTCGTTTTTACGAGTTATACGGGCATATTTTTTGGCTGAGCCTACGGGCTCAGGAAACCCACGATAAAAATGACCTTGTGTCGCATGCAACCCTCGTGGGGGTGGCTAGATACTGAATCAAGCCGATCTTCTCGACTTGACGGTCGAACTCTCTGCTTTTAAGCAGAAAGGAACCCGGACGAGGTTCCGCCGAAGGGCAGAATCTCGTTCGGGGTGAATGACCTACCCTGATCTCGTTTTTACGAGTCATACGGGCATATTTTGGCTGAGCCTACGGGCTCAGGGAAACCCACGATAAAAATGACCTTGTGTCGCATGCAACCCTCGTGGGGGGGTGGCTAGATACTGAATCAAGCCGATCTTTTCGACTTGATGGTCGAACTCTCTGCTTTTGAGCAGAAAGGAACCCGGACGAGGTTCCGCCGAAGGGCAGAATCTCGTTCGGGGTAAATGACCTACCCTGATCTCGTTTTACGAGTCATACGGGCATATTTTTGGCTGATCCTACGGGCTCAGGAAACCCACGATAAAAATGACCTTGTGTCGCATGCAACCCTCGTGGGGGTGGCTAGATACTGAATCAAGCCGATCTTTTCGACTTGACGGTCTAACTCTCTGCTTTTGAGCAGAAAGGAACCCGGACGAGGTTCCGCCGAAGGGCAGAATCTCGTTCAGGGGTGAATGACCTACCCTGATCTCGTTTTTACGAGTAATACGGGCATATTTTTGGCTGAGCCTACGGGCTCAGGAAACACACGATAAAAATGACCTTGTGTCGCATGCAACCCTCGTGGGGGGTGGTGGCTAGATACTGAATCATGCCGATCTTTTCGACTTGACGGTCTAACTCTCTGCTTTTGAGCAGAAAGGAACCCGGACGAGGTTCCGCCGAAGGGCAGAATCTCGTTCGGGGTGAATGACCTACCCTATCTCGTTTTTACGAGTTATACGGGCATATTTTTGGCTGAGCCTACGGGCTCAGGAAACCCACGATAAAAATGACCTTGTGTCGCATGCAACCCTCGTGGGGGTGGCTAGATACTGAATCAAGCCGATCTTTTCGACTTGACGGTCTAACTCTCTGCTTTTGAGCAGAAAGGAACCGGACGAGGTTCCGCCGAAGGGCAGAATCTCGTTCGGGGTGAATGACCTACCCTGATCTCGTTTTTACGAGTCATACGGGCATATTTTTGGCTGAGCCTACGGGCTCAGGAAACCCACGATAAAAATGACCTTGTGTCGCATGCAACCCTCGTGGGGGGGTGGCTAGATACTGAATCAAGCCGATCTTCTCGACTTGACGGTCGAACTCTCTGCTTTTAAGCAGAAAGGAACCCGGACGAGGTTCCGCCGAAGGGCAGAATCTCGTTCGGGGTGAATGACCTACCCTATCTCGTTTTTACGAGTTATACGGGCATATTTTTGGCTGAGCCTACGGGCTCAGGAAACCCACGATAAAAATGACCTTGTGTCGCATGCAACCCTCGTGGGGGGGTGGCTAGATACTGAATCAAGCCGATCTTCTCGACTTGACGGTCGAACTCTCTGCTTTTAAGCAGAAAGGAACCCGGACGAGGTTCCGCCGAAGGGCAGAATCTCGTTCGGGGTGAATGACCTACCCTATCTCGTTTTTACGAGTTATACGGGCATATTTTTGGCTGAGCCTACGGGCTCAGGAAACCCACGATAAAAATGACCTTGTGTCGCATGCAACCCTCGTGGGGGGTGGCTAGATACTGAATCAAGCCGATCTTTTCGACTTGACGGTCGAACTCTCTGCTCTTGAGCAGAAAAGGAACCCGGACGAGGTTCCGCCGAAGGGCAGAATCTCGTTCGGGGTGAATGACCTACCCTGATCTCGTTTTTTACGAGTCATACGGGCATATTTTTGGCTGAGCCTACGGGCTCAGGAAACCCACGATAAAAATGACCTTGTGTCGCATGCAACCCTCGTGGGGGGTGGCTAGATACTGAATCAAGCCGATCTTTTCGACTTGACGGTCGAACTCTCTGCTTTTTAGCAGAAAGGAACCCGGACGAGGTTCCGCCGAAGGGCAGAATCTCGTTCGGGGTGAATGACCTACCCTATCTCGTTTTTACGAGTCATACGGACATATTTTTGGCTGAGCCTACGGGCTCGGGAAACCCACGATAAAAAAAATGACCTTGTGTCGCATGCAACCCTCGTGGGGGGTGGCTAGATACTGAATCAAGCCGATCTTTTCGACTTGACGGTCGAACTCTCTGCTTTTTAGCAGAAAGGAACCCGGAGGAGGTTCCGCCGAAGGGCAGAATCTCGTTCGGGGTGAATGACCCACCCTATCTCGTTTTTACGAGTCATACGGGCATATTTTTTTGGCTGAGCCTACGGGCTCAGGAAACCCACGATAAAAATGACCTTGTGTCACATGCAACCCTCGTGGGGGGTGGCTAGATACTGAATCAAGCCGATCATTTCGACTTGACGGTCGAACTCTCTGCTTTTGAGCAGAAAGGAACCCGGACGAGGTTCCGCCGAAGGGCAGAATCTCGTTCGGGGTGAATGACCTACCCTGATCTCGTTTTTACGAGTCATACGGGCATATTTTGGCTGAGCCTACGGGCTCAGGAAACCCACGATAAAATGACCTTGTGTCGCATGCAACCCCTCGTGGGGGTGGCTAGATACTGAATCAAGCCGATCATTTCGACTTGACGGTCGAACTCTCTGCTTTTGAGCAGAAAGGAACCCGGACGAGGTTCCGCCGAAGGGCAGAATCTCGTTCGGGGTGAATGACCTACCCTATCTCGTTTTTACGAGTCATACGGGCATATTTTGGCTGAGCCTACGGGCTCAGGAAACCCACGATAAAAATGACCTTGTGTCGCATGCAACCCTCGTGGGGGGTGGCTAGATACTGAATCAAGCCGATCATTTCGACTTGACGGTCGAACTCTCTGCTTTTGAGCGAAAGGAACCCGGACGAGGTTCCGCCGAAGGGCAGAATCTCGTTCAGGGGGTGAATGACCTACCCTATCTCGTTTTACGAGTCATACGGGCATATTTTGGCTGAGCCTACGGGCTCAGGAAACCCCGATAAAAATGACCTTGTGTCGCATGCAACCCTCGTGGGGGTGGCTAGATACTGAATCAAGCCGATCATTTCGACTTGACGGTCGAACTCTCTGCTTTTGAGCAGAAAGGAACCCGGACGAGGTTCCGCCGAAGGGCAGAATCTCGTTCGGGGTGAATGACCTACCCTGATCTCGTTTTTACGAGTCATACGGGCATATTTTTGGCTGAGCCTACGGGCTCAGGAAACCCACGATAAAAAATGACCTTGTGTCGCATGCAACCCTCGTGGGGGGTGGCTAGATACTGAATCAAGCCGATCATTTCGACTTGACGGTCGAACTCTCTGCTTTTGAGCAGAAAGGAACCCGGACGAGGTTCCGCCGAAGGGCAGAATCTCGTTCGGGGTGAATGACCTACCCTATCTCGTTTTTTACGAGTCATACGGGCATATTTTGGCTGAGCCTACGGGCTCAGGAAACCCACGATAAAAATGACCTTGTGTCGCATGCAACCCTCGTGGGGGGTGGCTAGATACTGAATCAAGCCGATCATTTCGACTTGACGGTCGAACTCTCTGCTTTTGAGCAGAAAGGAACCCGGACGAGGTTCCGCCGAAGGGCAGAATCTCGTTCGGGGTGAATGACCTACCCTATCTCGTTTTACGAGTCATACGGGCATATTTTTGGCTGAGCCTACGGGCTCAGGAAACCCACGATAAAAATGACCTAGTGTCGCATGCAACCCTCGTGGGGGGGGTGGCTAGATACTGAATCAAGCCGATCATTTCGACTTGACGGTCGAACTCTCTGCTTTTTGAGCAGAAAGGAACCCGGACGAGGTTCCGCCGAAGGGCAGAATCTCGTGGGGGGGGTGAATGACCTACCCTATCTCGTTTTTACGAGTCATACGGGCATATTTTTGGCTGAGCCTACGGGCTCAGGAAACCCACGATAAAAATGACCTTGTGTCGCATGCAACCCTCGTGGGGGTGGCTAGATACTGAATCAAGCCGATCATTTCGACTTGACGGTCGAACTCTCTGCTTTTGAGCAGAAAGGAACCCGGACGAGGTTCCGCCGAAGGGCAGAATCTCGTTCGGGGTGAATGACCCACCCTGATCTCGTTTTTACGAGTCATACGGGCATATTTTTTGGCTGAGCCTACGGGCTCAGGAAACCCACGATAAAAATGACCTTGTGTCGCATGCAACCCTCGTGGGGGTGGCTAGATACTGAATCAAGCCGATCTTTTCGACTTGATGGTCGAACTCTCTGCTTTTGAGCAGAAAGGAACCCGGACGAGGTTCCGCCGAAGGGCAGAATCTCGTTCGGGGTGAATGATCTACCCTGATCTCGTTTTTACGAGATATACGGGCATATTTTTTTGGCTGAGCCTACGGGCTCAGGAAACCCACGATAAAAAATGACCTTGTGTCGCATGCAACCCTCGTGGGGGGTGGCTAGATACTGAATCAAGCCGATCTTTTCGACTTGATGGTCGAACTCTCTGCTTTTGAGCAGAAAGGAACCCGGACGAGGTTCCGCCGAAGGGCAGAATCTCGTTCGGGGTGAATGACCTACCCTGATCTCGTTTTTTTACGAGTCATACGGGCATATTTTTGGCTGAGCCTACGGGCTCAGGAAACCCACGATAAAAATGACCTTGTGTCGCATGCAACCCTCGTGGGGGTGGCTAGATACTGAATCAAGCCGATCTTTTCGACTTGACGGTCGAACTCTCTGCTTTTGAGCAGAAAGGAACCCGGACGAGGTTCCGCCGAAGGGCAGAATCTCGTTCGGGGTGAATGACCTACCCTGATCTCGTTTTTTACGAGTCATACGGGCATATTTTTTGGCTGAGCCTACGGGCTCAGGAAACCCACGATAAAAATGACCTTGTGTCGCATGCAACCCTCGTGGGGGGTGGCTGATACTGAATCAAGCCGATCTTTTCGACTTGACGGTCGAACTCTCTGCTTTTGAGCAGAAAGGAACCCGGACGAGGTTCCGCCGAAGGGCAGGATCTCGTTCGGGGTGAATGACCTACCCTGATCTCGTTTTTACGAGTCATACGGGCATATTTTTGGCTGAGCCTACGGGCTCAGGAAACCCACGATAAAAAACGCCCTTGTGTCACATGCAACCCTCGTGGGGGTGGCTAGATACTGAATCAAGCCGATCATTTCGACTTGACGGTCGAACTCTCTGCTTTTTGAGCAGAAAGGAACCCGGACGAGGTTCCGCCGAAGGCAGAATCGTTCGGGGTGAATGACCTACCCTATCTCGTTTTTACGAGTCATACGCGCATATTTTTGGCTGAGCCTACGGGCTCAGGAAACCACGATAAAAATGACCTTGTGTCGCATGCAACCCTCGTGGGGGTGGCTAGATACTGAATCAAGCCGATCTTTTCGACTTGACGGTCGAACTCTCTGCTTTTGAGCAGAAAGGAACCCGGACGAGGTTCCGCCGAAGGGCAGAATCTCGTTCAGGGGTGAATGACCTACCCTATCTCGTTTTTACGAGTCATACGGGCATATTTTTTGGCTGAGCCTACGGGCTCAGGAAACCCACGATAAAATGACCTAGTGTCGCATGCAACCCTCGTGGGGGGGTGGCTAGATACTGAATCAAGCCGATCATTTCGACTTGACGGTCGAACTCTCTGCTTTTGAGCAGAAAGGGAACCCGGACGAGGTTCCGCCGAAGGGCAGAATCTCGTTCGGGGTGAATGACCTACCCGATCTCGTTTTTACGAGTCATACGGGCATATTTTTGGCTGAGCCTACGGGCTCAGGAAACCCACGATAAAAATGACCTTGTGTCGCATGCAACCCTCGTGGGGGGTGGCTAGATACTGAATCAAGCCGATCTTTTCGACTTGACGGTCGAACTCTCTGCTTTTGAGCAGAAAGGAACCCGGACGAGGTTCCGCCGAAGGGCAGAATCTCGTTCGGGGTGAATGACCTACCCTGATCTCGTTTTTACGAGTCATACGGGCATATTTTGGCTGAGCCTACGGGCTCCAGGAAACCCACGATAAAAATGACCTTGTGTCGCATGCAACCCTCGTGGGGGGTGGCTAGATACCTGAATCAAGCCGATCTTTTCGACTTGATGGTCGAACTCTCTGCTTTTGAGCAGAAAGGAACCCGGACGAGGTTCCGCCGAAGGGCAGAATCTCGTTCGGGGTGAATGACCTACCCTGATCTCGTTTTTACGAGATATACGGGCATATTTTTGGCTGAGCCTACGGGCTCAGGAAACCCACGATAAAAATGACCTTGTGTCGCATGCAACCCTCGTGGGGGTGGCTAGATACTGAATCAAGCCGATCTTTTCGACTTGATGGTCGAACTCTGCTTTTGAGCAGAAAGGAACCCGGACGAGGTTCCGCCGAAGGGCAGAATCTCGTTCGGGGTAAATGACCTACCCTGATCTCGTTTTTACGAGTCATACGGGCATATTTTTTGGCTGAGCCTACGGGCTCAGGAAACCCACGATAAAATGACCTTGTGTCGCATGCAACCCTCGTGGGGGGTGGCTAGATACTGAATCAAGCCGATCTTTTCGACTTGATGGTCGAACTCTGCTTTTGAGCGAAAGGGAACCCGGACGAGGTTCCGCCGAAGGGCAGAATCTCGTTGGGGTGAAAGACCTACCCTGATCTCGTTTTTACGAGTTATACGGGCATATTTTTGGCTGAGCCTACGGGCTCAGGAAACCCACGATAAAAATGACCTTGTGTCGCATGCAACCCTCGTGGGGGGTGGCTAGATACTGAATCAAGCCGAGCTTCTCGACTTGACGGTCGAACTCTCTGCTTTTGAGCAGAAAGGAACCCGGACGAGGTTCCGCCGAAGGGCAGGATCTCGTTCGGGGTGAATGACCTACCCTGATCTCGTTTTTACGAGTCATACGGGCATATTTTTGGCTGAGCCTACGGGCTCAGGGAAACCCAAGATAAAAATGCCCTTGTGTCGCATGCAACCCTCGTGGGGGTGGCTAGATACCGAATCAAGCCGATCTTTTCGACTTGACGGTCGAACTCTCTGCTTTTGAGCAGAAAGGAACCCGGACGAGGTTCCGCCGAAGGGCAGAATCTCGTTCGGGGTGAAAGACCTACCCTATCTCGTTTTTACGAGTCATACGGGCATATTTTTGGCTGAGCCTACGGGCTCAGGAAACCCACGATAAAAATGACCTTGTGTCGCATGCAACCCTCGTGGGGGGGGTGGCTAGATACTGAATCAAGCCGAGCTTCTCGACTTGACGGTCGAACTCTCTGCTTTTGAGCAGAAAGGAACCCGGACGAGGTTCCGCCGAAGGGCAGAATCTCGTTCGGGGTGAATGACCTACCCTGATCTCGTTTTTACGAGTCATACGGGCATATTTTTGGCTGAGCCTACGGGCTCAGGAAACCCACGATAAAATGACCTTGTGTCGCATGCAACCCTCGTGGGGGGTGGCTGA
Source organism: Acanthosepion pharaonis (assembly GCA_903632075.3). NCBI lineage: Eukaryota > Metazoa > Mollusca > Cephalopoda > Sepiida > Sepiidae > Acanthosepion > Acanthosepion pharaonis. Next base: position 499,385 of record CAHIKZ030000691.1, read on the forward strand.
ATGCTGAATCAAGCCGATGTTCTCGGCTTGACGGTCGAACTCTCTGCTTTTGAGCAGAAAGGAACCCGGACGAGGTTCCGCCGAAGGGCAGAATCTCGTTCGGGGTGAATGACCTACCCTGATCTCGTTTTTACGAGTCATACGGGCATATTTTTGGCTGAGCCTACGGGCTCAGGAAACCCACGATAAAAATGACCTTGTTTCGCATGCAACCCTCGGGGGGGTGGCTAGATACTGAATCAAGCCGATCTTTTCGACTTGATGGTCGAACTCTCTGCTTTTGAGCAGAAAGGAACCCGGACGAGGTTCCGCCGAAGGGGCAGAATCTCGTTCGGGGTGAATGACCTACCCGATCTCGTTTTTACGAGTTATACGGGCATATTTTTGGCTGAGCCTACGGGCTCAGGAAACCCACGATAAAAATGACCTTGTGTCGCATGCAACCCTCGTGGGGGGGTGGCTAGATACTGAATCAAGCCGATCTTCTCGGCTTGACGGTCGAACTCTCTGCTTTTGAGCAGAAAGGAACCCGGACGAGGTTCCGCCGAAGGGCAGAATCTCGTTCGGGGTGAATGACCTACCCTGATCTCGTTTTTTACGAGTCATACGGGCATATTTTTTGGCTGAGCCTACGGGCTCAGGAAACCCACGATAAAAAATGACCTTGTGTCGCATGCAACCCTCGTGGGGGGGGTGGCTAGATACTGAATCAAGCCGATCTTTTCGACTTGATGGTCGAACTCTCTGCTTTTGAGCAGAAAGGAACCCGGACGAGGTTCCGCCGAAGGGCAGAATCACGTTCGGGGTGAAAGACCTACCCTATCTCGTTATTACGAGTTATACGGGCATATTTTTGGCTGAGCCTACGGGCTCAGGAAACCCACGATAAAAATGACCTTGTGTCGCATGCAACCCTCGTGGGGGGGGGGCTAGATACTGAATCAAGCCGAGCTTCTCGACTTGACGGTCGAACTCTCTGCTTTTAAGCAGAAAGGAACCCGGACGAGGTTCCGCCGAAGGGCAGAATCTCGTTCGGGGTGAATGACCTAACCTGATCTCGTTTTTACGAGTCATGCGGGCATATTTTTGGCTGAGCCTACGGGCTCGGGAAACCCACGATAAAAATGACCTTGTGTCGCATGCAACCCTCGTGGGGGTGGCTAGATACTGAATCAAGCCGAGCTTCTCGACTTGACGGTCGAACTCTCTGCTTTTGAGCAGAAAGGAACCCGGACGAGGTTCCGCCGAAGGGCAGAATCTCGTTCGGGGTGAATGACCTACCCTGATCTCGTTTTTACGAGTCATACGGGCATATTTTTGGCTGAGCCTACGGGCTCAGGAAACCCACGATAAAACGACCTTGTGTCGCATGCAACCCTCGTGGGGTGGTTAGATACCGAATCAAGCCGATCTTTTCGACTTGACGGTCGAACTCTGCTTTTGAGCAGAAAGGAACCCGGACGAGGTTCCGCCGAAGGGCAGAATCTCGTTCGGGGTGAAAGACCTACCCTATCTCGTTTTTACGAGTCATACGGGCATATTTTTTTGGCTGAGCCTACGGGCCCAGGAAACCCACGATAAAAATGACCTTGTGTCGCATGCAACCCTCGTGGGGGTGGCTAGATACTGAATCAAGCCGATCTTTTCGGCTTGACGGTCGAACTCTCTGCTTTTGAGCAGAAAGGAACCCGGACGAGGTTCCGCCGAAGGGCAGAATCTCGTTCGGGGTGAATGACCTACCCGATCTCGTTTTTACGAGTCATACGGGCATATTTTTGGCTGAGCCTACGGGCTCAGGAAACCCACGATAAAAATGACCTTGTGTCGCATGCAACCCTCGTTGGGGGGTGGCTAGATACCGAATCAAGCCGATGTTCTCGGCTTGACGGTCGAACTCTCTGCTTTTGAGCAGAAAGGAACCCGGACGAGGTTCCGCCGAAGGGCAGAATCTCGTTCGGGGTGAATGACCTACCCTGATCTCGTTTTTACGAGTCATACGGGCATATTTTTGGCTGAGCCTACGGGCTCAGGAAACCCACGATAAAAATGACCTTGTGTCGCATGCAACCCTCGTGGGGGGGGGGTGGCTAGATACTGAATCAAGCCGATCTTTTCGACTTGATGGTCGAACTCTCTGCTTTTGAGCAGAAAGGAACCCGGACGAGGTTCCGCCGAAGGGCAGAATCTCGTTCGGGGTGAATGACCTACCCGATCTCGTTTTTACGAGTTATACGGGCATATTTTTGGCTGAGCCTACGGGCTCAGGAAACCCACGATAAAAATGACCTTGTGTCGCATGCAACCCTCGTGGGGGTGGCTAGATACTGAATCAAGCCGATCTTCTCGACTTGACGGTCGAACTCTCTGCTTTTGAGCGAAAGGAACCCGGACGAGGTTCCGCCGAAGGGCAGAATCTCGTTCAGGGGTGAATGACCCAACCTGATCTCGTTTTTACGAGTCATACGGGCATATTTTGGCTGAGCCTACGGGCTCAGGAAACCCACGATAAAAATGACCTTGTGTCGCATGCAACCCTCGTGGGGGGGGTGGAGATACTGAATCAAGCCGAGCTTCTCGACTTGACGGTCGAACTCTCTGCTTTTGAGCAGAAAGGAACCCGGACGAGGTTCCGCCGAAGGGCAGAATCTCGTTCGGGGTGATGACCTACCCTATCTCGTTTTTACGAGTTATACGGGCATATTTTTGGCTGAGCCTACGGGCTCAGGAAACCCACGATAAAAAATGACCTTGTGTCGCATGCAACCCTCGTGGGGGTGGCTAGATACTGAATCAAGCCGAGCTTCTCGACTTGACGGTCGAACTCTCTGCTTTTAAGCAGAAAGGAACCCGGACGAGGTTCCGCCGAAGGGCAGAATCTCGTTCGGGGTGAATGACCTAACCTGATCTCGTTTTTACGAGTCATGCGGGCATATTTTTGGCTGAGCCTACGGGCTCAGGAAACCCACGATAAAAATGACCTTGTGTCACATGCAACCCTCGTGGGGGTGGCTAGATACTGAATAAAGCCGGGCTTTTCGACTTGACGGTCGAACTCTCTGCTTTTGAGCAGAAAGGAACCCGGACGAGGTTCCGCCGAAGGGCAGAATCTCGTTCAGGGGTGAATGACCTAACCTGATCTCGTTTTTACAGTCGAGTCATACGGGCATATTTTTGGCTGAGCCTACGGGCTCAGGAAACCCACGATGAAAAAAAATGACCTTGTGTCGCATGCAACCCTCGTGGGGGGGTGGCTAGATACTGAATCAAGCCGATCTTTTCGGCTTGACGGTCGAACTCTCTGCTTTTGAGCAGAAAGGAACCCGGACGAGGTTCCGCCGAAGGCAGAATCTCGTTCGGGGTGAATGACCTACCCGATCTCGTTTTTACGAGTCATACGGGCATATTTTTGGCTGAGCCTACGGGCTCAGGAACCCACGATAAAAATGACCTTGTGTCGCATGCAACCCTCGTGGGGGGTGGCTAGATACTGAATCAAGCCGAGCTTTTCGACTTGACGGTCGAACTCTCTGCTTTTGAGCAGAAAGGACCCCGGACGAGGTTCCGCCGAAGGGCAGAATCTCGTTCGGGTGAATGACCTACCCTGATCTCGTTTTACGAGTCATACGGGCATATTTTTGGCTGAGCCTACGGGCTCAGGGAAACCCACGATAAAAAATGACCTTGTGTCGCATGCAACCCTCGTGGGGGGGTGGCTAGATACTGAATCAAGCCGATCTTTTCGACTTGACGGTCGAACTCTCTGCTTTTGAGCAGAAAGGAACCCGGACGAGGTTCCGCCGAAGGGCAGAATCTCGTTCGGGGTGAATGACCTACCCTGATCTCGTTTTTACGAGTCATACGGGCATATTTTTGGCTGAGCCTACGGGCTCAGGGAAACCCACGATAAAAATGACCTTGTGTCGCATGCAACCCCTCGTGGGGGGGGCTAGATACTGAATCAAGCCGATCTTTTCGGCTTGACGGTCGAACTCTCTGCTTTTTGAGCAGAAAGGAACCCGGACGAGGTTCCGCCGAAGGGCAGAATCTCGTTCGGGGTGAATGACCTACCCTGATCTCGTTTTTACGAGTCATGCGGGAATATTTTTGGCTGAGCCTACGGGCTCAGGAAACCCACGATAAAAATGACCTTGTGTCGCATGCAACCCTCGTGGGGGTGGCTAGATACTGAATCAAGCCGATCTTTCTCGACTTGACGGTCGAACTCTCTGCTTTTGAGCAGAAAGGAACCCGGACGAGGTTCCGCCGAAGGGCAGAATCTCGTTCGGGGTGAATGACTACCCTGATCTCGTTTTTACGAGTTATACGGGCATTTTTTTGGCTGAGCCTACGGGCTCAGGAAACCCACGATAAAAATGACCTTGTGTCGCATGCAACCCTCGTGGGGGGGTGGCTAGATACTGAATCAAGCCGAGCTTCTCGACTTGACGGTCGAACTCTGCTTTTGAGCAGAAAGGAACCCGGACGAGGTTCCGCCGAAGGGCAGAATCTCGTTCGGGGTGAATGACTTACCCTGATCTCGTTTTTACGAGTCATACGGGCATATTTTTGGCTGAGCCTACGGGCTCAGGAAACCCACGATAAAAACGACCTTGTGTCACATGCAACCCTCGTGGGGGGGGTGGCTAGATACTGAATCAAGCCGATCTTTTCGACTTGACGGTCGAACTCTCTGCTTTTGAGCGGAAAAGGAACCCGGACGAGGTTCCGCCGAAGGGCAGAATCTCGTTCGGGGTGAATGACCTAACCTGATCTCGTTTTTACGAGTCATACGGGCATATTTTTGGCTGAGCCTACTGGGCTCAGGAAACCCACGATAAAAATGACCTTGTGTCGCATGCAACCCTCGTGGGGGGTGGCTAGATACCGAATCAAGCCGAGCTTCTCGGCTTGACGGTCGAACTCTCTGCTTTTGAGCAGAAAGGAACCCGGACGAGGTTCCGCCGAAGGCAGAATCTCGTTCAGGGGTGAATGACCTACCCTGATCTCGTTTTTACGAGTCATACGGGCATATTTTTGGCTGAGCCTACGGGCTCCAGGAAAACCCACGATAAAAAATGACCTTGTGTCGCATGCAACCCTCGTGGGGGGTGGCTGAATACTGAATCAAGCCGATCTTTTTCGACTTGACGGTCGAACTCTCTGCTTTTGAGCGAAAGGAACCCGGACGAGGTTCCGCCGAAGGGCAGAATCTCGTTCGGGGTGAATGACCCTACCCGATCTGGTTTTTACGAGTTATACGGGCATATTTTTGGCTGAGCCTACGGGCTCAGGAAACCCACGATAAAATGACCTTGTGTCGCATGCAACCCTCGTGGGGGTGGCTAGATACTGAATCAAGCCGATCTTCTCGGCTTGACGGTCGAACTCTCTGCTTTTGAGCAGAAAGGAACCCGGACGAGGTTCCGCCGAAGGCAGAATCTCGTTCGGGGTGAATGACCTACCCTGATCTCGTTTTACGAGTCATACGGGCATATTTTGGCTGAGCCTACGGGCTCAGGGAAACCCGATAAAAATGACCTTGTGTCGCATGCAACCCTCGTGGGGGGGTGGCTGATATGAATCAAGCCGATCTTTTCGACTTGATGGTCGAACTCTCTGCTTTTGAGCAGAAAGGAACCCGGACGAGGTTCCGCCGAAGGCAGAATCTCGTTCGGGTTGAATGACCCTACCCTATCTCGTTTTTACGAGTTATACGGGCATATTTTTGGCTGAGCCTACGGGCTCAGGAAACCCACGATAAAAATGACCTTGTGTCGCATGCAACCCTCGTGGGGGGGTGGCTAGATACTGAATCAAGCTGAGCTTCTCGACTTGACGGTCGAACTCTCTGCTTTTGAGCAGAAAGGAACCCGGACGAGGTTCCGCCGAAGGGCAGAATCTCGTTCGGGGTGAATGACCTACCCTGATCTCATTTTTTACGAGTCATACGGGCATATTTTGGCTGAGCCTACGGGCTCAGGAAACCCACGATAAAAATGACCTTGTGTCGCATGCAACCCTCGTGGGGGGTGGCTAGATACTGAATAAAGCCGAGCTTTCTCGACTTGACGGTCGAACTCTCTGCTTTTAAGCAGAAAGGAACCCGGACGAGGTTCCGCCGAAGGCAGAATCTCGTTCGGGTGAATGACCTACCCTGATCTCGTTTTTACGAGTCATACGGGCATATTTTGGCTGAGCCTACGGGCTCAGGAAACCCACGATAAAAATGACCTTGTGTCGCATGCAACCCTCGTGGGTGGGTGGCTAGTCGAATCAAGCCGATCTTTTCGGCTTGACGGTCGAACTCTCTGCTTTTAAGCGAAAGGAACGGACGAGGTTCCGCCGAAGGGCAGAATCTCGTTCGGGGTGAATGACCCTACCGATCTCGTTTTTACCGAGTCATACGGGCATATTTTTGGCTGAGCCTACGGGCTGTGGGAAACCCACGATAAAAATGACCTTGTGTCGCATGCAACCCTCGTGGGGGTGGCTAGATACTGAATCAAGCCGAGCTTCTCGACTTGACGGTCGAACTCTCTGCTTTTGAGCAGAAAGGAACCCGGACGAGGTTCCGCCGAAGGGCAGAATCTCGTTCGGGGTGAATGACCTACCCTGATCTCGTTTTTACGAATACGGGCATATTTTTGGCTGAGCCTACGGGCTCAGGAAACCCACGATAAAATGACCTTGTGTCGCATGCAACCCTCGTGGGGGGGTGGCTGATACTGAATCAAGCCGGGCTTCTCGACTTGACGGTCGAACTCTCTGCTTTTCAGCAGAAAGGAACCCGGACGAGGTTCCGCCGAAGGGCAGAATCTCGTTCGGGGTGAATGACCTACCCTGATCTCGTTTTTACGAGTCATACGGGCATATTTTTGGCTGAGCCTACGGGCTCAGGAAACCCACGATAAAAATGACCTTGTGTCGCATGCAGCCCTCGTGGGGGGGTGGCTAGATACTGAATCAAGCCGAGCTTCTCGACTTGACGGTCGAACTCTCTGCTTTTCAGCAGAAAGGAACCCGGACGAGGTTCCGCCGAAGGGCAGAAACTCGTTCGGGGTGTATGGCCTACCCTATCTCGTTTTTTACGAGTCATACGGGCATATTTTGGCTGAGCCTACGGGCTCAGGAAACCCCGATAAAAATGACCTTGTGTCGCATGCAACCCTCGTGGGGGGGTGGCTAGATACTGAATCAAGCCGGCTTCTCGACTTGACGGTCGAACTCTCTTCTTTTCAGCAGAAAGGAACCCGGACGAGGTTCCGCCGAAGGGCAGAATCTCGTTCGTGGGGGGTGAATCTACCCTGATCTCGTTTTTTACGAGTCATACGGGCATATTTTTGGCTGAGCCTACGGGCTCAGGGAAACCCACGATAAAAATGACCTTGTGTCGCATGCAACCCTCGTGGGGGGGTGGCTAGATACTGAATCAAGCCGATCTTTTCGACTTGACGGTCGAACTCTCTGCTTTTGAGCAGAAAGGAACAAGGACGAGGTTCCGCCGAAGGGCAGAATCTCGTTCGGGGTGAAAGACCTACCCTATCTCGTTTTTACGAGTCATATGGGCATATTTTGGCTGAGCCTACGGGCTCAGGAAACCCACGATAAAAATGACCTTGTGTCGCATGCAACCCTCGTGGGGGGTGGCTGAATACTGAATCAAGCCGGCTTCTCGACTTGACGGTCGAACTCTCTGCTTTTCAGCAGAAAGGAACCCGGACGAGGTTCCGCCGAAGGGCAGAATCTCGTTCGGGGTGAATGACCCCCCCTGATCTGTTTTTTACGAGTCATACGGGCATATTTTTGGCTGAGCCTACGGGCTCAGGAAACCCACGATAAAAATGACCTTGTGTCGCATGCAACCCTCGTGGGGGGTGGCTAGATACTGAATCAAGCCGAGCTTTCGACTTGACGGTCGAACTCTCTGCTTTTTGAGCGAAAGGAACCCGGACGAGGTTCCGCCGAAGGGCAGAATCTCGTTCGGGGTGAATGACCCTACTGGATCTCGTTTTTACGAGTCATACGGGCATATTTTTGGCTGAGCCTACGGGCTCAGGAAACCCGATAAAAAATGACCTTGTGTCGCATGCAACCCTCGTGGGGGGTGGCTGAATACTGAATCAAGCCGAGCTTCTCGACTTGACGGTCGAACTCTCTGCTTTTGAGCAGAAAGGAACCCGGACGAGGTTCCGCCGAAGGGCAGAATCTCGTTCAGGGGTGAATGACCTACCCGGTCTCGTTTTTACGAGTCATACGGAAGGGCATATTTTTGGCTGAGCCTACGGGCTCAGGAAACCCACGATAAAAAATGACCTTGTGTCGCATGCAACCCTCGGGGGTGGCTAGATACTGAATCAAGCCGAGCTTCTCGACTTGACGGTCGAACTCTCTGCTTTTCAGCAGAAAGGAACCCGGACGAGGTTCCGCCGAAGGGCAGAATCTCGTTCGGGGTGAATGACCTACCCGGTCTCGTTTTACGAGTCATACGGGCATATTTTGGCTGAGCCTACGGGCTCAGGAATCCACGATAAAAATGACCTTGTGTCGCATGCAACCCCTCGTGGGGGGGGTGGCTAGATACTGAATCAAGCCGAGCTTCTCGACTTGACGGTCGAACTCTCTGCTTTTGAGCAGAAAGTAACCCGGACGAGGTTCCGCCGAAGGGCAGAATCTCGTTCGGGGTGAATGGCCTACCCTATCTCGTTTTTACGAGTCATACGGGCATATTTTTGGCTGAGCCTACGGGCTCAGGAAACCCACGATAAAAATGACCTTGTGTCGCATGCAACCCTCGTGGGGGGTGGCTAGATACTGAATCAAGCCGAGCTTCTCGACTTGACGGTCGAACTCTCTGCTTTTGAGCAGAAAGGAACCGGGACGAGGTTCCGCCGAAGGGCAGAATCTCGTTCGGGGTGAATGACCTAACCTGATCTCGTTTTTACGAGTTATACGGGCATATTTTTGGCTGAGCCTACGGGCTCAGGAAACCCACGATAAAAATGACCTTGTGTCGCATGCAACCCTCGTGGGGGGTTGCTAGATACTGAATCAAGCCGATCTTCTCGACTTGACGGTAGAACTCTGCTTTTGAGCAGAAAGGGAACCCGGACGAGGTTCCGCCGAAGGGCAGAATCTCGTTCGGGGTGAATGGCCTACCCTATCTCGTTTTTACGAGTCATACGGGCATATTTTTGGCTGAGCCTACGGGCTCAGGAAACCCCGATAAAAATGACCTTGTGTCGCATGCAACCCTCGTGGGGGGTGGCTAGATACTGAATCAAGCCGAGCTTCTCGACTTGACCGTCGAACTCTCTGCTTTTGAGCAGAAAGGAACCCGGACGAGGTTCCGCCGAAGGGCAGAATCTCGTTCGGGGTGAATGACCTACCCTGATCTCGTTTTTACGAGTCATACGGGCATATTTTTGGCTGAGCCTACGGGCTCAGGAAACCCACGATAAAAAAATGACCTTGTGTCGCATGCAACCCTCGTGGGGGTGGCTAGATACTGAATCAAGCCGAGCTTCTCGACTTGACGGTCGAACTCTCTGCTTTTGAGCAGAAAGGAACCCGGACGAGGTTCCGCCGAAGGGCAGAATCTCGTTCGGGGTGAATGACCTACCCTGATCTCGTTTTTACGAGTCATACGGGCATATTTTTTGGCTGAGCCTACGGGCTCAGGAATCCCACGATAAAAATGACCTTGTGTCGCATGCAACCCTCGTGGGGGGTGGCTAGATACTGAATCAAGCCGAGCTTCTCGACTTGACGGTCGAACTCTGCTTTTGAGCAGAAAGGAACCAGGACGAGGTTCCGCCGAAGGGCAGAATCTCGTTCGGGGTGAATGACCTACCCTGATCTCGTTTTTACGAGTCATACGGGCATATTTTGGCTGAGCCTATGGGCTCAGGAAACCCACGATAAAAATGACCTTGTGTCGCATGCAACCCTCGTGGGGGGTGGCTAGATACTGAATCAAGCCGAGCTTCTCGACTTGACGGTCGAACTCTCTGCTTTTGAGCAGAAAGGAACCCGGACGAGGTTCCGCCGAAGGGCAGAATCTCGTTCGGGGTGAATGACCTACCCTGATCTCGTTTTTACGAGTCATACGGGCATATTTTGGCTGAGCCTACGGGCCCAGGAAACCCACGATAAAAATGACCTTGTGTCGCATGCAACCCTCGTGGGGGTGTGGCTAGATACCGAATCAAGCCGATCTTTTCGACTTGATGGTCGAACTCTGCTTTTGAGCAGAAAGGAACCCGGACGAGGTTCCGCCGAAGGGCAGAATCTCGTTCGGGGTGAATGACCCTACCCTGATCTCGTTTTTACGAGTCATACGGGCATATTTTGGCTGAGCCTACGGGCCCAGGAAACCCACGATAAAAATGACCTTGTGTCGCATGCAACCCTCGTGGGCGGGTGGCTAGATACTGAATCAAGCCGAGCTTCTCGACTTGACGGTCGAACTCTCTGCTTTTGAGCAGAAAGGAACCCGGACGAGGTTCCGCCGAAGGGCAGAATCTCGTTCGGGGTGAATGGCCTACCCTATCTCGTTTTTACGAGTCATACGGGCATATTTTTGGCTGAGCCTACGGGCTCAGGAAAACCACGATAAAAATGACCTTGTGTCGCATGCAACCCTCGTGGGGGGGGGTGGCTAGATACTGAATCAAGCCGAGCTTCTCGACTTGACGGTCTAACTCTCTGCTCTTGAGCAGAAAGGAACCCGGACGAGGTTCCGCCGAAGGGCAGAATCTCGTTCGGTGTGAAAGACCTACCCGATCTCGTTTTTACGAGTTATACGGGCATATTTTTGGCTGAGCCTACGGGCTCAGGAAACCCACGATAAAAAATGACCTTGTGTCGCATGCAACCCCTCGTGGGGGCGTGGCTAGATACTGAATCAAGCCGAGCTTCTCGACTTGACGGTCGAACTCTCTGCTTTTGAGCAGAAAGGAACCCGGACGAGGTTCCGCCGAAGGGCAGAATCTCGTTCGGGGTGAATGGCCTACCCTATCTCGTTTTTACGAGTCATACGGGCATATTTTTGGCTGAGCCTACGGGCTCAGGAAACCCACGATAAAAAATGACCTTGTGTCGCATGCAACCCTCGTGGGGGGTGGCTAGATACTGAATCAAGCCGAGCTTCTCGACTTGACGGTCGAACTCTCTGCTTTTGAGCAGAAAGGAACCCGGACGAGGTTCCGCCGAAGGGCAGAATCTCGTTCGGGGTGAATGACCTACCCTGATCTCGTTTTTACGAGTCATACGGGCATATTTTTGGCTGAGCCTACGGGCTCAGGAAACCCACGATAAAAATGACCTTGTGTCGCATGCAACCCTCGTGGGGGGTGGGTAGATACTGAATCAAGCCGAGCTTTCGACTTGACGGTCGAACTCTCTGCTTTTGAGCAGAAAGGAACCCGGACGAGGTTCCGCCGAAGGGCAGAATCTCGTTCGGGTGAATGACCTACCCTGATCTCGTTTTTACGAGTCATACGGGCATATTTTTGGCTGAGCCTACGGGCTCAGGAAACCCACGATAAAAATGACCTTGTGTCGCATGCAACCCTCGTGGGGGTGGCTAGATACTGAATCAAGCCGAGCTTTCGACTTGACGGTCGAACTCTCTGCTTTTGACCAGAAAGGAACCCGGACGAGGTTCCGCCGAAGGCAGAATCTCGTTCGGGGTGAATGACCTACCCTGATCTCGTTTTTACGAGTCATACGGGCATATTTTTGGCTGAGCCTACGGGCTCCAGGAAACCCACGATAAAATGACCTTGTGTCGCATGCAACCCTCGTGGGGGGGTGGCTAGATACCGAATCAAGCCGATCTTTTTTCGACTTGATGGTCGAACTCTCTGCTTTTGAGCGAAAGGAACCCGGACGAGGTTCCGCCGAAGGGCAGAATCTCGTTCGGGGTGAATGACCTACCCGATCTCGTTTTTACGAATCATACGGGCATATTTTTGGCTGAGCCTACGGGCTCAGGAAACCCACGATAAAAACGACCTTGTGTCACATGCCACCCTCGTGGGGGGGTGGCTAGATACTGAATCAAGCCGATCTTTTCGACTTGATGGTCGAACTCTCTGCTTTTGAGCAGAAAGGAACCCGGACGAGGTTCCGCCGAAGGGCAGAATCTCGTTCGGGGTGAATGACCTACCCTGATCTCGTTTTACGAGTCATACGGGCATATTTTTGGCTGAGCCTACGGGCTCAGGAAACCCACGATAAAAATGACCTTGTGTCGCATGCAACCCTCGTGGGGGGTGGCTAGATACTGAATCAAGCCGATCTTTTCGACTTGATGGTCGAACTCTCTGCTTTTGAGCAGAAAGGAACCCGGACGAGGTTCCGCCGAAGGGCAGAATCTCGTTCGGGGTGAATGACCTACCCTGATCTCGTTTTTACGAGTCATACGGGCATATTTTTTTGGCTGAGCCTACGGGCTCAGGAAACCCACGATAAAAAATGACCTTGTGTCGCATGCAACCCTCGTGGGGGTGGCTAGATACTGAATCAAGCCGATCTTTTCGACTTGACGGTCGAACTCTCTGCTTTTGAGCGAAAGGAACCCGGACGAGGTTCCGCCGAAGGGCAGAATCTCGTTCGGGGTGAATGACCTACCCTGATCTCGTTTTACGAGTCATACGGGCATATTTTTTGGCTGAGCCTACGGGCTCAGGGAAACCCACGATAAAAAAATGACCTTGTGTCGCATGCAACCCTCGTGGGGGGTGGCTAGATACTGAATCAAGCCGAGCTTCTCGACTTGACGGTCGAACTCTGCTTTTGAGCAGAAAAGGAACCCGGACGAGGTTCCGCCGAAGGGCAGAATCTCGTTCCGGGGTGAATGACCTACCCCTGATCTCGTTTTTACGAGTCATACGGGCATATTTTTGGCTGAGCCTACGGGCTCCAGGAAACCCACGATAAAAATGACCTTGTGTCGCATGCAACCCTCGTGGGGGGTGGCTAGATACTGAATCAAGCCGAGCTTTTCGACTTGACGGTCGAACTCTCTGCTTTTGAGCAGAAAGGAACCCGGACGAGGTTCCGCCGAAGGGCAGAATCTCGTTCGGGGTGAATGACCTACCCTGATCTCGTTTTACGAGTCATACGGGCATATTTTGGCTGAGCCTACGGGCTCGGGAAACCCACGATAAAAACGACCTTGTGTCGCATGCAACCCTCGTGGGGGTGGCTGATACTGAATCAAGCCGATCTTTTCGACTTGATGGTCGAACTCTCTGCTTTTGAGCAGAAAGGAACCCGGACGAGGTTCCGCCGAAGGGCAGAATCTCGTTCGGGGTGAATGACCTACCCTGATCTCGTTTTTACGAGTCATACGGGCATATTTTTGGCTGAGCCTACGGGCCCAGGAAACCCACGATAAAAATGACCTTGTGTCGCATGCAACCCTCGTGGGGGGTGGCTAGATACTGAATCAAGCCGATCTTTTCGACTTGATGGTCGAACTCTCTGCGTTTGAGCAGAAAGGAACCGGACGAGGTTCCGCCGAAGGCAGAATCTCGTTCGGGGTGAATGACCTACCCTGATCTCGTTTTTACGAGTCATACGGGCATATTTTGGCTGAGCCTACGGGCTCAGGAAACCCACGATAAAATGACCTTGTGTCGCATGCAACCCTCGTGGGGGGTGGCTAGATACTGAATCAAGCCGATCTTTTCGACTTGACGGTCGAACTCTCTGCTTTTGAGCAGAAAGGAACCCGGACGAGGTTCCGCCGAAGGGCAGAATCTCGTTCGGGGGTGAATGACCTACCCGATCTCGTTTTTACGAGTCATACGGGCATATTTTGGCTGAGCCTACGGGCTCAGGAAACCCACGATAAAAATGACCTTGTGTCGCATGCAACCCCTCGTGGGGGGTGGCTAGATACTGAATCAAGCCGATCTTTTCGACTTGACGGTCGAACTCTGCTTTTGAGCGAAAGGAACCCGGACGAGGTTCCGCCGAAGGCAGAATCTCGTTCGGGGTGAATGACCTACCTGATCTCGTTTTTACGAGTCATACGGGCATATTTTGGCTGAGCCTACGGGCTCAGGAAACCCACGATAAAAATGACCTTGTGTCGCATGCAACCCTCGTGGGGGTGGCTAGATACTGAATCAAGCCGATCTTTTCGACTTGATGGTCGAACTCTCTGCTTTTAAGCAGAAAGGAACCCGGACGAGGTTCCGCCGAAGGGCAGAATCTCGTTCGGGGTGAATGACCTACCCGATCTCGTTTTTACGAGTCATACGGGCATATTTTTGGCTGAGCCTACGGGCTCAGGAAATCCACGATAAAAATGACCTTGTGTCGCATGCCAACCCTCGTGGGGGTGGCTAGATACTGAATCAAGCCGATCTTTTCGACTTGACGGTCGAACTCTGCTTTTGAGCAGAAAGGAACCCGGACGAGGTTCCGCCGAAGGGCAGAATCTCGTTCGGGGTGAATGACCTACCCTATCTCGTTTTTACGTGTCATACGGGCATATTTTTGGCTGAGCCTACGGGCTCAGGAAACCCACGATAAAAATGACCTTGTGTCGCATGCAACCCTCGTGGGGGGATGGCTAGATACTGAATCAAGCCGATCTTTTCGACTTGATGGTCGAACTCTCTGCGTTTGAGCAGAAAGGAACCCGGACGAGGTTCCGCCGAAGGGCAGAATCTCGTTCGGGGTGAATGACCTACCCTATCTCGTTTTACGAGTCATACGGGCATATTTTTGGCTGAGCCTACGGGCTCAGGAAACCCATGATAAAAACGACCTTGTGTCACATGCAACCCTCGTGGGGGGTGGCTAGATACTGAATCAAGCCGAGCTTCTCGACTTGACGGTCGAACTCTCTGCTTTTGAGCAGAAAGGAACCCGGACGAGGTTCCGCCGAAGGGCAGAATCTCGTTCGGGGTGAAAGACCTACCCTATCTCGTTTTTACGAGTCATACGGGCATATTTTTGGCTGAGCCTACGGGCTCAGGAAACCCACGATAAAAACGACCTTGTGTCGCATGCAACCCCTCGTGGGGGATGGCTAGATACTGAATCAAGCCGATCTTTTCGACTTGATGGTCGAACTCTCTGCGTTTGAGCAGAAAGGAACCCGGACGAGGTTCCGCCGAAGGCAGAATCTCGTTCGGGGTGAAAGACCTACCCTATCTCATTTTTACGAGTCATACGGGCATATTTTTGGCTGAGCCTACGGGCTCAGGAAACCCACGATAAAAACGACCTTGTGTCGCATGCAACCCTCGTGGGGGGGTGGCTAGATACTGAATCAAGCCGAGCTTCTCGACTTGACGGTCGACTCTCTGCTTTTTGAGCAGAAAGGAACCCGGACGAGGTTCCGCCGAAGGGCAGAATCTCGTTCGGGGTGAATGACCTACCCTATCTCGTTTTACGAGTCATACGGGCATATTTTTTGGCTGAGCCTACGGGCTCAGGAAACCCACGATAAAAACGACCTTGTGTCACATGCAACCCTCGTGGGGGGTGGCTAGATACTGAATCAAGCCGAGCTTCTCGACTTGACGGTCGAACTCTCTGCTTTTGAGCAGAAAGGAACCCGGACGAGGTTCCGCCGAAGGGCAGAATCTCGTTCGGGGTGAAAGACCTACCCTGATCTCGTTTTTTACGAGTCATACGGGCATATTTTTGGCTGAGCCTACGGCTCAGGAAACCCCACGATAAAAATGACCTTGTGTCGCATGCAACCCTCGTGGGGGGGTGGCTAGATACTGAATCAAGCCGATCTTTTCGGCTTGACGGTCGAACTCTCTGCTTTTGAGCAGAAAGGAACGGACGACGAGGTTCCGCCGAAGGGCAGAATCTCGTTCGGGGTGAAAGACCTACCCTATCTCGTTTTTACGAGTCATACGGGCATATTTTTGGCTGAGCCTACGGGCTCAGGAAACCCACGATAAAAATGACCTTGTGTCGCATGCAACTTTCGTGGGGGGTGGCTAGATACCGAATCAAGCCGATCTTTTTCGACTTGACGGTCGAACTCTCTGCTTTTGAGCAGAAAGGAACCCGGACGAGGTTCTGCCGAAGGGCAGAATCTGGTTCGGGGTGAATGACCTACCCTGATCTCGTTTTTACGAATCATACGGGCATATTTTGGCTGAGCCTACGGGCTCAGGGAAACCCACGATAAAAATGACCTTGTGTCGCATGCAACCCTCGTGGGGGTGGCTAGATACTGAATCAAGCCAAGCTTCCCGACTTGACGGTCGAACTCTCTGCTTTTTGAGCAGAAAGGAACCCGGACGAGGTTCCGCCGAAGGGCAGTATCTCGTTCGGGGTGAATGACCTACCCTGATCTCGTTTTACGAGTTATACGGGCATATTTTTGGCTGAGCCTACGGGCTTAGGGAAACCCACGATAAAAATGACCTTGTGTCACATGCAACCCTCGTGGGGGTGGCTAGATACTGAATCAAGCCAAGCTTTCCGACTTGACGGTCGAACTCTCTGCTTTTGAGCAGAAAGGAACCCGGACGAGGTTCCGCCGAAGGCAGAATCTCGTTCGGGGTCAATGGCCTACCCTGATCTCGTTTTTACGAGTCATACGGGCATATTTTGGCTGAGCCTACACGGGCTCAGGAAACCCACGATAAAATGACCTTGTGTCGCATGCAACCCTCGTGGGGGGGTGGCTAGATACCGAATCAAGCCGAGCTTCTCGACTTGACGGTCGAACTCTCTGCTTTTCAGCAGAGGGGAACCCGGACGAGGTTCCGCCGAAGGGCAGAATCTCGTTCGGGGGTGAATGACCCTACCCGATCTCGTTTTACGAGTCACGGGCATATTTTTGGCTGAGCCTACGGGCTCAGGAAACCCACGATAAAAACGACCTTGTGTCACATGCAACCCTCGTGGGGGTGGCTAGATACCGAATCAAGCCGAGCTTCTCGACTTGACGGTCGAACTCTCTGCTTTTGAGCAGAGAGAACCGGACAGATTCCGCCGAAGGGCAGAATCTCGTTCGGGGTGAATGACCTACCCGATCTCGTTTTACGAGTCATACGGGCATATTTTTGGCTGAGCCTACGGGCTCGGGAAACCCACGATAAAAACGACCTTGTGTCATGCAACCCCTGGTGGGGGGTGGCTAGAATGCCGAATCAAGCCGAGCTTCTCGACTTGACGGTTGAACTCTGCTTTTGAGCAGAAAGGAACCCGGACGAGGCTCCGCCGAAGGGCAGAGCCTCTTTCGGGGAGGTTGACCAACCCGATCCCGTTTATACGGGTTCTACGGGCATTTTTTGGCCGAGCCTACGGGCTCGGAAAACCCACGTTAAGTCCGGCCTTGTGCTATATGCAACCCTCGTGGAGGGGTGACTTTCATTTCGCGACTTGATAAAAATGACTGAACGAGTTCAACTGTTCGTCCATAAATGCTTTAACCCCGTGAAGAAGAGAAGCATGTCAAACCCAGGCAAATATTTTGAGATATCAAAAGCAACAGCTTGAGCTTTACCATTCTACAGTACAGAAATTGGTAAGGCATACAATGAATTTTAGAGAAAGAAAGGCTGAATGGTTCAGGCGATTTTTTTTGTTTATTTTCTTTAAGAAGCAAAAGGCGAAAATATCTATTAAAGACATTTTTATGTTTAACATTCTTTTAATAGATACAAGTATTTAAGTAAATGCTCTGTTTATAATAAACAGTATTAAATAACATTTACCGGCCTGAATGTCCGAGAAATTTTCATAGAAAATATTCGTCCTTTGACAGGATTCGAACCTGCATCCTATACGGAACTGTCATTTAGCTTGACGTGCCTAACCTCTCGGCCACAAATGACGGTTCCGTATAGGATGCAAGTTCGAATCCTGTCAAAGGACGAATATTTTCTATGATAGTAAATTCTATCTATCTATCTATCTATCTATCTATCTATCTATCTATCTATCTATCTCAATCGATCGATCGATCTATCTCTCTATCTATCTATCTATCTACCTACCTACCTACCTAATATTCAGGTGTTGGATCTGTCATAAAAGTATTTTCTTTAAGAAGAAAAAAGCTAAAATAGTTATCTATCTATCTATCTATCTATCTATCTATCTATCTATCTATCTATCTATCT
>CAHIKZ030000691.1:520000-615000 GCA_903632075.3 Acanthosepion pharaonis
TGTAGCGTGCTTTTCGAAGGCAATTCGACATTAGTCCGCCTTCTTCTAAGAACATTCGAAAGTGGTTTAAACAGTTTCAAGAGTGGATGTCTGTGTAAAAGAAAACATCCAGGACGACCAGCAGTCTCGAAGCAACAAGTGGCAAGAATCCGTGCTGCGTTTGAGGTGAGTCTACGGAAGTTTACAAATCGAGATAGCCGTGAGCTTGCGACCTCTCAATCCATTATCTGTGCATTTGAAACCCTACAGACTACGCCTCGTCCAGGCACTTACCAAGACCTTGCTCATTGTGCTTGGTCTACGAGAATCCCAGACCACACCGTTTGTGATCTTCTCTTGTGGGGTTACGTAAATGATTGCTTTTATGTTCCACCGCTATCCGCTAACCTCGATGCACTTAAACATTGAATAACAACAGCGATCAACTCAGTGGATCGTGATATGCTGATACGCGTGTGGGAGGAATTCTCTTATCGCATTGATGTTGCCCGTGCTTTAGGTGGTGGCCAAATTGAACACTTGTAAGGCAGAAAATAAAAGTTGTTTGTGATTAGAATACTTGTGAATTAGCTGGAGTTTTCTATAGATTTTCCTTATTAAAATATTGCGTAATGAAATCGGTTCATTCTTTTTGGATAACCCTATATATATATATATATATATATATATATATATATATATATATACTAGCAGCATGGCCCGGCGTTGCCTGTGCTTGATTCAAAAATCGTACGACTCATACAGCAATCGCTATCACTTGACTTAAAATATTTTTTCCCTTCCTTGCCTTTAAAGGAGTGCCCTTTGCCGTGCTGATGTTGCTACATGCCTTACTTCTTGCCTATCTCACACTGCGAATTTTAAGTTCTATACTTAACATTAAATCTGTTACGAAAAAAGAACTAAACAAAATGAACACAAAACGATCAGCTTTAAAAAAGGACTCGTAACTGGAAAAACCGAATGAAAAAAGAATGTTAACAACAATTATTTATTCACACCCAACCCAGTTCTGCGGAATCAAAATCAACGTTGAGTTTAAGCAAGCGAATGAGCCAATTGGAGTAAAGTGCCATGCAGATTTAAATTTTTCCCACTTGTGACGAATGCAGCTATCGAATTTTTGCATGCTAGCATGCTAGTTAACTTTCGTATCAGTCAGCTGTTGGCTCTCACGCTGGCCAATAGAATCTTCCTGCCTATTCGTGTCAGCCAGCTATTGGCTCTCACTCTGGCCAGTAGAAAATGGCCGCAAGCTACATGAAAAGTGCCGTAGAAGCATGAAAAAATCGATTATTTCCACTATCGATGGGAGTTGGGAAATGCAATGTCGGTCTTGGCCTTCCCGCTAACTTGGAGCATGTGCATATACATTTTGGTGCAAATCCGTCGAAAATTGCGGCCGTGCATTCTTTACGCACACACACATACATCCTGCCTCATATATATATATATATATATATATATATATATATTTGGTTGGATAGATGTGAGCTTGTGACCCTGGGTTTCACACTTTAGCGATCGTCAGACAATTTTGTTTGTCTGACGATCCTAAAGCGTGAACCCCAGGGTCAGAAACTCACATCTATCCAACCAAATATGTTAGCTCTATCTCTGATTAGAAATTAAGTACTGCGCATATAATATATAAATAATTATACATATATATATTTATTTATATTTATATGCACTTTTCACACACACACACACACACAGACAGACACACACACACACATATATATATATATATAATTATTTATTTAAAAATATGATTGATGCTCTACTTTTGTATAGATCACTATTTTTTTAAAATAATAACAAAAATACTAAAGAACTTTGGATTATTTACCTAACCAGTTCTTTCCCATTTTCAATATATTTTTACACACACACACACACACACACACACACACACACACATATATATATATATATATATATATATATATATATATATATCAGGCAGCGCGCACAAGCTAATAGACATATGTACAAACATAACATGCACGCATATTGACATGACAGATTCGGCTTTAATGTCCCACGCCCTGATGAAACTATGTATGGTGTTTATTCTTCGTCTTCATTTTTTAAGTGAACGCGTTTACCTTATCTGGACGAGTTATTTTATTTTCGGGTCTTTTAGTATGAATCCAAACGAGGAAAGATTTCTAGACGAATCATAACTGATAATAACCTTACGCTTAAATGACCCGTTGGTTGTCTTTTATGACCAATCTCTAAAATCTTGACATCTTTCAAGTGTCAATGTCTTCACTGATTAGAAATTAAATATGCATTGGTTTAGGCAAATTTATTCTTGACTATTCAAAAGTCCTTGTGTACATACCCCTCTCTTTCTATGTCTCTATCTACTGATCTATCTATATATCTTTGACTATTCAAATGTCTTTGTGTATATACGCCTCTCTTTCTCTCTCTATTTACTGATCTATCTGTGACAATTCAAATGTCATTGTGTAGATACCCGTCTCTTTCTCTTGATCTATCTATCTATCTATCTATCTTTGACTATTCAAATGTCTTTGTGTACATATCTATCTATCTATCTGTGACAATTCAAATGTCTTTATGTATATACCCTTCTCTTTCTCTTGATTAGTCTATCTATCTATCTATCTATCTATCTATCTATCTATCTTTGACTATTCAAATGTCTTTGTGTACATATCTATCTATCTATCTATCTATCTATCTATCTATCTATCAAGCGATTTACTCAGTGTAACTTAGATGTGGCACAAAGCCGAAAGTATGCAGCACACATTGAGGACCGAACTCACTACTCAGTTGTAATTGATATCGCACGACAAAGATGCGAAGCATGACACCAAGTCGAATTACCCAAAGATAATAATGATTTATTAAGCGTAGCTCAGATGTGACACAAGGCAGCAAGTATAGAGCATCCAGTGAGGATCGAACTCATTACTCATTCGTAATCTAGGGAGACAAATGATAATCATAATAATGATTTATTAAGCGTAGCTCAGATGTGACACAAGGCAGCAAGTATAGAGCATCCAGTGAGGATCGAACTCATTACTCATTCGTAATCTAGGAAGACAAATTACATGGAAGTGCTCGCTCTATCTATCTATCTATCTATCTATCTATCTATCTATCTATCTATCTATCTGACCATGTTTATTCAAATCATTTATCTCAATTTGTTTATTATCTATCTATCTATCTATCTATCTATCTATCTATCTATCTATCTATCTATTTGTGTTTCAGAAGCAGAATTTGCCAGCCATGTCTTTTCAAAAAGGTCTTTAACTCTTGAATCCTCGAAACTACATTTTCAGTCATTTTATCTTGAAGAATAATATTAATGAAACAAAACTTCCATTGAAACGTAAAAAGTTAAATTTATTCCTTCATTTCTGTTGCAGGCACACACAAATAAACACACACACAAATACACACACACACAGACACAGACACACACAAATACAAACACACGATACGTCGCAGCCTTTTTAACGGTAAATTCTTTACATTTTCACATAAACAAATTCAATAAAAGAATAGTCTTCCATTTCTTTAATGGATGTCACTGTCAGTTTAGTAACAAGCCAGCTTGACATGTCAGTCTTTGTTTGTCTTTTTCGTTTCGTTTCTTTTCTTTTCTTTTTTAGTCTCTAAATATTTACATAATGGCATTCTATTCGATGGTTCTCTTGCCTAGGCCGCTGGGAAATTTGAGGGAAGGTGGTGCTTCACGAAACACTTCTGGGGAGCCATTTATAAATAGTTGTTTTTTTTTGTCTTGAATCGTCTGAAGGCCCGATCGATAACTGATAATATCTTCAAAGATCAAATGATCAGTTAAATCAGATGTGAAGTTTTTCTTTTCTTTGTGTATGCCATATTTAGCAAGTGCTATCCTACACCACCTAATAAAGTGTTTAACTGTTTCGATCATCACGCATAAAAGAGAAAAATGGATGCACTTCGGTGTACGTTAAATTATATATATATATATATATACATATATATATATATATATATATATTAAAGAGAAAGTACAGATAGATATATAATCAAGTGTTCTTATTAATATTTTTATTTTTACAAAACAGTGCACATTGCAAATCTACAGAGTATAAATATTATAAATTTACTTATTTGAAAATATGGTTCCATCGCTACACAGGAATTACCATGTTTCAAAAACAGAAGCTACAAACTTCAAATTCAATTAAAGAATTAAATTAAATTAAAGTCCCTAGTTCTGTTTCATTTTCAAGTGAATTTTGGAATCAAAATTTTGGTTTCAAAATTCACGACAATTTGCAGACAAACGTCTAGATCGGACGTAAATTTTATTAAAATCCAATTGTTATTTGATTTTTGCAAGAGTTCCAAAATCAATGTGTTTTTAATAGCAAAAAAAGCTAAAATTTCCTTTTACCAATTTATGGTGATTCGCTGACCCAAGAAAAATAAGGATTAAAAATATAATTTAATAATAAAAAAAATCCTCTGGTCTGTAGAAAAATCACGTGGTAGAGATAAACACTCAGTTGTGGAGCAAGCTAAGTGAATAATCATCCAACCTTTAAAAAGAGAGCTATTTATGTTGCCATGGAGCATCTCATTGTGCTAAAGTGGGATAGTCCATTGCTTGGGCTGTGATTGGCTGCTGGTACCTGAGTGGAGGTATTTCTATATAAATACCAGCTTGATTCATCAGTTAGTTTGCAGGGTTTGTATTAAGTTACAACCTGCTTTATTTTTGTCTGCCAGCTGGACGCTAGCTGGGACCTTTACACCGGTAAGTGCTGTTTATTATTGTTATTCTACATGGTCTTTCTTCTTAATAATAAGATAAAAGATTTTGACTAAGTTTGAGACGTTTTCTTCATGTAGACACATTTTTAGCGAGTCTTTGGGGATATCTAATTATACATTATATGTGTGTGTAACTGTGCATGTATATATATATTTATATTATATATATATATATATATATATATATATATGTGTGTGTGTGTGTGTGTGTGTGTGTGTGTGTGTGTGAGTTTATATATATGTGTGTAAGTATGTGTAAATTTCACTACTTTTATCGAAAATGGGCAATGTTCCTTTAAAGTACCCGAAAAATCTCTTTAGAATTTCCACCAGACATCAAATGAAATGTACGATTTCAATAATAAAACATGTCTACTAAACGAAGGCTTGCTGCATCAGTATATTATTTTAATATATATATATATAATATATATATATATACATATATATATATATATATATATATATATATATATATATATATATATCGAGAGAGAGAGGAGAGAAGAGAGAGAGAGAAATGTATTAAACAAGACGATAATGCCACTAAGACACAGGAGACTGCTGCGAGTGAAAGACAATAGGAAGATTTTAGAAGGAATCGGAGGCCCAATTCTCCACAGAAAACAACGGATAAACATCTACTCCTGTTCAAAAGAACTGGAGGAGTGTGAACCGAAAGATAGGCGAGTATTACCGTTCGGCTACGGAGAACACTATAAAGAAAAAAAATCTCGAATTTAAGTGCATTCATTTCCCTTACACACACACACACACACACACACACACACACACACACACACACATATATATATATATATATATATATATATATATATATAATTGTGCATTTGGAGAGCAGTCTCTTTTTGATATAAGTTCCATGACATAATTTCATGGGGGATATATACAACGTTCGGGCAGTGCTTACAATCTTTTTGCCCAGAAAAACAGCACTTGTACGAATACAAGAAAAATGTTAAATTGCAGTAACTATATATATATAATGAAATATATGGGAGGATATGATGTATAAATTTTCGTCTACATTATGAAAAAATGAAAATAATACTGCCATCTCATTTTCACGGATATATTCACCAAAATAATAAAAATATATCTTGAAACATTAAAGAGTAAATTTATTCAATAAAATCGCCATTGGCTTCAGCCCCGGCCTCCAGACGACTTCGGAATCTCCTGCAACTCTTCTTGGCGGTCTCCTTGTTTAAGGTGGTGAACGCTCTCATAATCCTTGCCTTCTGTTCATCTTTTGTGTTCGAAGAAGTTTTCACGCTCAACTGCGACACACACACAATAAATCAAGGGGTTGCAGTCTGGACATTTTAGGTGGCCAGATGTAAGGAGTGATGTCGTCACAGAAATTTCTGATCGCCACGACTGGGTTCTGCTGCTTGTGTGGCATGATTTAGAGTCCTGTTGCCAGAAATAGGGTCTTCCAACAGCCACCCTCTTTAATAGTAGCGTTACCTCCTCGAGATACTTGATGTAGGCCTCCGTGTTGAGACTGAAGTCCGGTGGAAGGATGAATGGAAGCATAACGTCGCTATCACTAGTGATCACTCTAAACACCTTCTTAATCATCATTAGACTCATCGAACTCTTTCCGAATCTTCTGCATTGTCCTCAGATTGACACCTAAACAATACTATTATTGAAGCTTCCGGCGTGAATTTCAAGCAGTACAGCATGCCGTTTCCAAATTTCTGGCGGAGTGAATTGTGTCATGGTGTTCTTTTTCTCACAGATGGTGCCCAACTGACCCTACAATACTGTGCAGTTGACAAAATCAAAAACAAACAAAACACATGAGCGAAATAAAAAATATAAAATGGCGACTATTGCCGACAATTCACCATTTATATAATTGTGTATTTGCAAAGCAATCCATTTTTCATACAAATTCTATTATATATATATATATATATATATATATATATATATATATAGAGAGAGAGAGAGAGAGAGAGAGAGAGTTTCATGACGAGTATATAGAACATTCGGACAGTCTTTACAAACGTTATGTCCAGAAAACAAAGCACTTGTACGAACACAAGTAAAAAATGTTTAATCGTAGTAACTTGATAGTCGTCTTTAATTTTAATTTTGTATATACATACACGCACACACACACATATATATATATATTCTGTTTATATTTTAATAGATGCAATTTATTTACGTAAAAGCTCTTTTTATAAATAAACAGTATTAATTAGATTTACTTAAATGTTCAAGAAATTTTGCAGCACTTCCTCCGATAGGAATCGAACCTGTGTCCTATACGGAACCGTCAATTGATGTGACGTACCATTCCTATCTGAGAAGCACATATTTTCCACGAAATTCCTGAACATTTAGGCCGGTAAACGTCATTAGAGAATATAATTAAATAAATTATATCTATTAAAATAATTTATAAACAGAAAATATATTAAATAATTATCAGGCTTAATCCATTTCATAATATGTTGCCAATGTTCACGTTAAGGTACATTGTGTGAGCAGATATGATCGTTCGGGAAAGATCGTCGAAGATTTGTTGTTTAAAAACAGTAATTTGGATTTAGCTAAGCAGACGCTTCTCTATAGCCGAGTGGTATAGCACGTCAGATCAATTGGATGTTCCATATAGAACACAGCTTCGATTCCTGTCAGATAACGCGTATTTTCTACAAAAGTTCTCGAACATTAAGACCGGTAAATGTAATTAATATTATATATTTAAAAAACAGAGTATCAAATAAATTGTCTCTATTAAAATAACGTATAAACAGAAAAATATATTAAATAATTGTCGGATTTAATCTATTTCATAATATATATATATATATATATATATATATATATATATATATATATATATATATACAAGTTTCCTTATGTTAGAATTTTTGGGTACTTTAGTACTAGTGAGCTAGCCAAAATGAGCTGACTCATTTTATAGTTCACCAATTAGAAGAGTTAACCAATCAGAAGGCTCAGAATATTCAATGCGACGTGTATAAAGGCGGCCATGTTTTTTTTTCCGAATATTAGTTGCCAACCTCTGATATCGAAGACCTGAAGAATTACTTAACAGCTGCTACTTTCTCCGAATATTCACTGCCAACCTCTGATATCGAAGACCTGAAGAATTATTGAACAGCTGCTACAAGTTATATTGGCGTTGTTTCATTGAATACATTACGTACTACACTGGATTCTATATTCAAAGACTACGGAAAACATGGTTAACACCATAAAGACGACTGGCAAGATACTGTAATTAAGTTTTCTATTTAATTTTTCTTGTGTTAGTAAAGTATTTTCTTATCTGGATGCAAAGTGTGTAAAAACTATCCAAAAGTTTTGAATATCCGAGTGCTTCTGTCTATTCTTTTAGCCATTATCAAGGACGATTTTTATTTTTATTTTTTTAACGCAATGTGTGATTTTTATGTATGTGTCTGAAATTATAGGAATGTTTTATTTTTCAAACACATCGGAGGCATTAAAATTTACATGCCATTTCCTGCTCCAGTTAACAACTGATTGGATGTTCCTTTCAAGAGCATCAGCCAGGTTAAATTTGCCAGTTCTGATGGATTTGCTAGTGGGAGGGTGGTAGTGTCATCTGCATAAATGCCTACTTAGGAACTGATGGCAGGAATATCATTAATGAAGATCAAAAGCAGCGTAGGACCAAGAATAGATCCTTGGAAGACAACCACATTCGTGTGAAAGATCTGGAAGTGAGCCCGCTCAAAATGACATTCATTTCACGATTTCGATAGGAACGATTAGATTAAATCAAACAATAATCTTGTAATACCGTAGCCCTGGAGCTTGTGTAGAAGACCAGCGTGCCAAACCCTTCGAGATACATAAAGCCACAGCTCGAGCTTCGAGGTTATTATTATTGATATGCGTATTCAGTGATGCCCGTTAGCACATCAGCGGTTGAGCAGGTAAAATAGAAGCCATATTTTTCCAGAGAGCGGTAAGATGCTTAACCACTTCAGCATTGATTAAAGAATCAACTTGCCGAAAAGCGGTAACAGTCTAATAGGGCGATAGTCAGAGGTGTCATAATGTTCTCCAGAGTTATTAAAAACAGGAAGTTCGGAGGAAGCAGCGAGGCAATAGTTGTAGATTTTGGAGAGAACTGGAGCCAGCTCGGGAGAACATTTCTTTAGGGCGACGGCTGGGATCTCATATCCTCCGCTAACCTTATGGGAGTCTTATTTAGATATGATGTCCGAGACCAATGATGGGATTATGTGTATATCACTATCCTCTATTCTAGGAAGAAATCACTCGAGTGATGAGTTGGAAGAGAATTTCCTAGCAAAGCATCCAAACTTATCTACTGCAGAGTCAATGCTAATTAATGTTATTGAGTGCTGGCTTTTCCTTTTTTTATCATTTGGGTTTCCATATATTTTTAATCCTTTTTACATTGGATGAGGCTATTACACTTTTATTTTCTAATACTATGTTTCGGATGGTTTTAGTAAGTTTTTGCGTGTGTTTAAATGAATCTTATTTGAGGTATATTCGGGTAGGTGTAACGTGAGTCTTCAAGATAAATAGGTAGTAGTATGACCAATATAATTATTTATGAGTTTAGCGAGACCAGGGACACAGTTCCTTAGGGGGACATTTGAACACGCAAATAATATTTATTCTTTCTAGTTCATTTTTTGCAGGTATGTTATTTTTATGGAAAGGTTAGCTATTTTAAATTTTTTGTAATAGATAATTTAATTTCCTTGTTCTGGTCAACAGGGGTTATTTCTATAAGACACGTTCAAAAATATCTCAGCTGTTAGCTGTATCGATCTATTTTCTCAGATCAATGGTAAATATATATATATATATATATATTAAATAAAAACAGACCACTTTAAGGTTCCATGTAATAAATTATTTCACCACAGCCCTTTTAAAAGGACCGCGGATCCTCCTTAGGTTTACTCATACGGATTACCTAGTTTTTCATAAACTATATATATATATATATATATATATATATATATATATATATATTATAATTGATGTTTTTTTTAAATAATCGAAAAACAAATAATAAAAGCAAACTTATATAAAGGCAAAATAATATATTTGATAATAATTTTATATTTTTTTATTTTAATTCATTAATATTATTTAATATATATATATATATATATATATATATATATATATATATATATATATATTGTATCTTTTACTTTTATGTGAGTTTCTTCTTCCCCTTACCCATCTATATCTAAAGATAACATTAACGTTAAATTAAGCGATGTCTGGCCCACACCAAGTGAGCTTAAGGATAAAGAATTGAAATGGTACATCTAACTCATTCATGTCTTCTCTCCCCCCTCACTTCCTCACTTAGTTAATTTACATATGCTTAATACGGCCCGTCAAAAATGTGTAAATTTCTTTTCATTTTTCATTTCAACCTTTAGAAGTAAAGTCTGATGATCCAGAGCCCTTTAATGGGGCTGTGGTGGAATAATTTATTACATAGAACCTTAAAGTGGTCTGTTTTTATTCAAATATATATATATATATATATATATATATATATAAATATAGCAATATATTGACACATTTAATGTCGAAGTGTTTACTCCGACATACAATCTATAGAAAAAGAAGTTTTTTATGTGCATAGGGGGCATTGGGTAGAAGTAGTACCTTTGTTGCTCGTCTGCTGTACTTTATTTTTAAGACGAACGGGCATAACTGGACTTTACCCATCCTATAAATCTCTCATATATATATATATATATATATATGTGTGTGTGTGTGTGTGTGTGTGTGTGTGTGTGTGTGTAATGTCCTGGGTATGACGATAAATTACATCTATTAGCAAGATTTGAGGAGCGTGCAACCACCTTTTAATTGCTGTTGTTCCCAGGTCCACCCTGATGCGGAGTGGTAGCACCTGTTAGGGTCACAGTTAGTGACAAATAGTGCCTACCAGAGCTGACCGGGTTCTTTAGTGTTAGAGAACAAGTCTGGTCTTGGAGATGGAAAACTTTTATATGAAAAGCCTGAGGACTATTGTCTGCTTCGTCTGTGGCATTTATTTGCACCGACTGACTGCATCAGTAGTTCCGAAAAGTGTGGATGGTTCTGCACAAGCCCTCGCCACTTTAATCAAATCACTCGTGTGGGTCTTCTGGTGGTACAGGAGTTGTAAATGATGTCTATGGACTTGACTTTGACACTGTGAATCTAGAGTCTGTTTGGCAAGTCTTGAAGAAATTCGGCATCCCAGAAAACATGCTAAAGGTAATCATTTCCTTTCATGAAGGAATGAAATCTAATACCGTGTCTGATGATATGATGTCAGAAGCCTTTGATGTCACGAACGGCACCAAGCAAGGGTGTGTCATGGCCCTGTCCTTTTTGCCCTTTTCTTCTCGGTGATTCTGAAATATGCATTCGCAGACTCAGAGAGCGGCGTCAAGTTTCAGTTTCGGACAACTGGTGGACTCTTTAATCCTCAGCGCTTCAAAGCCAAGACCCACCTTCGTACGCAAATTATTCGTGATTTGTTGTTTGCTGCTGCTGATGCTCTTGTTGCGACATCCTTTGAGGAGGCCCAACATCTAATAAATTGTTTCTCTGCTGCATGTAAAGCCTTTGGTCTTACATTTAGCATAAAGAAAACTGAAGTAGTGCACCAACTTTGTCCTACTCCGAAGCAATTCTGTGGTGAGAAACAAAAACGACCACTCTACAAATTTCCAGAGAGACCATTGAAAGTAGAAGACAAAGCCCTGAACTATGTAAAGTCTTTCACTTACATTGGTAGCAAAGTCAAGTACAGTGGATCTTTAGATGATGAAATCATGCATCGGATTGCTAAGGCTACTTTTGGTAAACTTCGCCATCGCTTATGGAATGAGCGGGGTATTCGACTGGATACGAAAATTTAGGTTTACAGAGCTGTTGTCCTTGCCATCCTTTTGTACGGCTCAGAGTCGTGGACTCCATACAGGTACTATATACGCCAGCTGGATGTTTTCCATTAGAGATGTCTGCGTACTATCTTTGGAGTTAGCCTTCAAGATAGGACATCTAACTTGATGTTTAGACCTGTTTAATAGGTGTAATATTGGAGGAATTGACACTTTCCTCACACAATCTCAGTTACGGTAGACTGGTCATGTCTTGAGAATGTCTGATGACAGGATACACAAGAACCTAATGTACAGCCAGTTAGATCAGAGCTACAGGAATGTAGAATGCCCATGGCTTAGATACCAGGACAAGCTGAAGAGCAACTAGTCAGCTGTCAATATACCACATAACACCCTTGAGCGCTTAGCCTTGGAGCGGGTAGAGTGGAGATCAAAGTGTTTTAGTGGAATTGTCTTCAAGAAGAGAGAGAAAGATCAAAAAGGTCAGCCAAACTAACAGTGATCTCATCCCATAATCCTCACTCTTGCTCCATATGCGGCCTCATTTGTAAATCACTAGCGGGTCTTATCGCACAAAATTTCATAATTGAATCAATGATTAAGTTGTCAAATCCTCATACGTCGAAACCGACGGGAGAGTCCATTAACATCAAATGATATAACATTAAATATATTTCAATAAAAAAGTAGACACGAACTATCACGGTAATATGCGTAACAGGATTAAAGCCAAAAATTACACAGACGACATCAGAAATACAGAATGAAGAAATAAAACAAATCAAGATTATTTTGTTGTTTTTTAAATCAACTTGCATAAATGAAGAAATCCTGTAAAATACACGCGTGCGCACACACAAACACACACACACACACACACACACACACACACACACATATATATATATATATATATATATATATATATATATATATATATATATATATATATATATATATTGTTAAATTCTCAGATCAATTCTGTGGACAAGAGAAATTGGTATAAGATGACAATTGGAAAAAAAAAAATATTAGTTTTGCCGACGCGTTTCGTCTTCCGACATTTTCCTTGGGCTTTCTGCGTCTCTTCTATTTGTCTTCTGGTATTTTCGATGGGTTTTATCTTCTTTTTCGTGGACTATTCTAATCCAAATGGTGCAAGGAAGAAAAGACTTTGAGCATGAAAGCCGTGGCTGCGAATTGTTTGAGATGATCCATGGCACACACATCAGCTGACACCATTCGTTGCGGCAAACCAGGGCTTGACAAAAACATTAGAAAATCAGACAAATTACGAGATAGTACATAAATAAACAAACAAAAATATCGGAAAGTTTGTTCATTTTAGAAACAGACAGCAGAAACAAACAAACAAAAATGAAAATATATATCGGGATTTAAGCCTAAAATACTCGCAAATTAGTCATTATTTAACGTACAATAAAGTCATTTATATGCCTTTTTGACAGTAATAGCGCCTAAACTATCAATTGATTAAAATAAACTCGATTAGAAAATGCAAAGTTGATAAATATAACTTTAGGTACATATATAACATCAAACAATAATAATAATCATAATTTATATATATAGTCATCCACAGACAGACTGTTTCGCTGTATCACATCTCATCAGTGTGGCTAGACGTCCGGTTGCCTCTAGGTAGGATCGAAACACGACTGAATTGGAGTCAGTCACACGGCAGAGATGAAGATCAATTTAAGCGTATTTATTTTTAGATAAACACACAGTGACTGAGAGAACTCGATTCGATTTACCGAAGAGTCTTGCATTATTAGTCGTAATAGTCACTGTTAAAAAGCCACAATTCCTCCCCAGAGAGCTCAACCGAAATAAATTTTTCAGTAGCATATATATTGTCGTCAACAGACAGATTGTTTCGCTGTATCACAGCTCATCAGTGTGGCTAGACGTCCGGTTGCCTCTAGCTAGGATCGAAACACGACTGAATTGAGTCGGTCGGCGATCCTACTACTAAGCCGTTGGCGCACGGCAGGGATGAAGGTGAATTTAAGCGTATTTATTTTTAGATAAACACACAGTGACAGAGAATTCGATTCGATTTACCGAAGAGTCTTGCATTATGAGCCGTAATAGTCACTGTTTACAAACCCACACTTCCTCCCCAGAGAGCTCAACCAAAATAAATTTTCAGGAGTATATATATTGAATGAAATAAATAATAACTGAAAATTATAAAAAAATATTACTTTTAGTAATATTTACATTTTTCATTTAAACTTAAAAGCCGTCATTTTTTGAGCTTCGTCAAAACGCGTCCTCTTTCCTTTTCAGAACACAGTCATATATATATATATATATATATATATATATATATATATATAGAGAGAGAGAGAGAGAGAGAGAGAGAGGGAGAGGGAGAGGGAGAGGGAGAGAGAGAGGGAAAAATCTTTTGAATAATGGTTAGTAAACTATTTACGTCTACCACTACTATTAAAGGTAGTTCGTACCTCACTACGTGCCCCACAATTGTAGTTTCGTGTCAAGACACGGCTAGGTATGAATATACTAGTACAGGTATATTATAGATAGATATATATGAAGAGGCTAAGAAAAGAAAGAAAAAGAAAGAAAGAAAGAAAAGGAACCAGGATTGAAAAAACTGATTTTTTAAAATCGATGTGAAGAGACGATGATGATAGATAGATAGATAGATAGATGAATAGATAGTCTCATAGTTATTACAGATTTAAAATGCACAGGATAAAAATACATACGTATTATGGAAAATTGAAAACTGGAAAAAGTCCGATTGTTTTCATGTTCCCGTTTTAACAACAACTGACAGTAAACAACACACACACACACACACACACACACACACACACATATATATATATATATATATATATCCCAAGTTAAATCTGAGAAAGACGTGCTTCAGATTCCTATTCAAGAAAAATCATTTGCAGAGAAAATATTTTGAAACCTCACAAATCCGTAGTCACTGCAATAAAAACTCTAAAACTTACAAGTTTACAGTTCAAAAAAACGGATTCGTATAAAAATGAGTTCAGCTGTCGGTAACTCGCCTGCAGAACACCAGATGGCATTGTACACTAATTCATCTCTGAGGTTGCAGAGTGATAAATCCGTACTTATAAACAAATTTATAGAACTTTGGACCTATGTGTTTCGGTTTAAAACTACCTATGAATTACTTTTTATGCGATCCAACCCTCTTTATTGTCTTATTATATGGTATTTTAAAGGGCATGAAGACTAAGAAGAAGGTTGTATGACCAACTATTGAAACATGTTTTCTGTCAGAAGTGATCTTACTAATGCACAATAACTTATACAGTGTTAACATTGCTGTTCCAGAAGATATATATATATATATATATATATATATATATATATATATATATATATATATATATATATATATATATATATAAATTTGTGTATTTAGGCAGCAAATACTCTTTTACGCATGCCTGATTAAATAACTTACAAACATTATGTCTTCTTATTTTTAGCATAATCCGTTCATATTCACGGATATTTTTTCGTTGAATTACAATCAAATGATGCAAGAAATGCACTGTAACAGTGAAAATTTGGAAATAAAAGTGATTTTCACTATTATAGTGCATTTCTTGCATCATTTAATAGTAATACACGGAAAAATATCCGTGAGTACGAGCGGATTATGCTAAAAATAAACAGGCACAATTTTTTTATAATTTATTTAATCAGACATATATATATATATATATATATATATATATATATATATTAACACTTGAAAATGTTGGAGGCCATTTATATTTTATCGTTGAAGCCCTCTCAGTGTAAACAGAAGGAATTCGTACTGGGCCTCCAACTAATTTACACCTAAGAAATAGTTTTTTTGTCCAATACATATTGTCTATTTTAAGTGATAATTCTGTTTAATTTATTAACCTCGATTTACCTCTGTTGAGCGAGGTTCGAAACCAGTTAGCTAACTCGTTTTTCAGTTGTACTTTTATCTATTATCATCATGAATGGTAATAAAATTATTTTCGTCTTTTATGGCAGTCATAAAGTTTTATACCACAAAAAACATATATTTATATATATATATATATATATATATATATAAAGGAGAACCGCAAATATTTTTGGCTATAATGTGGATTTGTTTTAATGTATATATTATGTTTTATTCTTCATATTTTTGCTACACGTGTTTTATCTCGTGACCTTCTTCAAGCAAATAAAGGAATCAATTTTAATGTTTTAAAACAGTGAGGCCTAGTAGCACGCTTAAATCCACACGAATCAAGAAGGAGAGTTCATTAGAACAATTTCCTTAAAAATATTTAAAGAAAAGACTGAGGAATGTCACGTCAGAGGGAAAATGACTGAAGTCGAGACGCCAAGGTCAGTAACAATAACATTGCAAACCTTTATTTAGATTTTTTGTCGAGAAACACGAGAGCCGACGTACCAGATCAGATAGTGCGGGAATATTCGATGCACAGACGAATTTATAAATGTGTAACATGGTTTCTGACGAAAAACATTGTCTAGCATGACACAGTGAACCAATCATCTGAGCAACACCTACAACTGATTCAATATAATCGTTCCACTTCAAGCCTGTAGAAAAAAGTGAGGTGAAGAAGATGCAATGATTTTTTCTCATCTAGAGGTTAGCACCAGCCATGCTTATTGACTGAACAAATAATGATTGAAAGATAGCAGCCTCGTTTTGGAGGCGTTAAAATTTAAACCATTTCTTGCCCCATTTAACATCTGGTTGATGATATGATGTCGTTTCCGTCGCCTACTCTACGGTTTTAAATTTAGATTTTTCTTTTTCTTAGTCTGGTTACCACACCGAATGATAGAGAGCCCTGTAAATCCTGCTATTTGCCGTGTTTGTCCAGGACGTGTCTTATCATAGCTCTTCACAACTTCTTATCGCCTGTAGCTATTAATAACGTTACCGATCTATTCACACAAGCACGTCGGATAGGTGGCTCGCAGCCCCTGTCAGTTTCTTTTGGTTTCGATATATCATGTGAGTGTCAAATTCTCTAAGTACTCTTTCCTTACTATTTCCAAGAATTTTCAGTTGTCTCTTTCTGATTCTGAATGTCTTTATAAGTGCCATTTTCCTCCCTATTTTCCTCGTTTCGAATGGTATCCTCAGCATTCTTTTGTAAAAACACATCTAAATGCAATAAGTTTTTATTCATTTCTGAGGATATTGTCCAACATTCACAGTCTTACAAGAGGATTGATCATTTACACTAATTACATTGTTCGGACTGTTCTTCTCATCTTTGTTGCCATATTCACCACGTTTCGGACGTTGAACGCTCCGGCCTTCTTCAAGCGATTAAATTTTGAACTGAAACCTTTATTTCGTCCACCGTAGGGAGAGGATTTTTCTAGTTCCACGTGCCATGCCTCTTCCGCAAGAAACGGCCGAAACGGGAATATGTCAACAAATATGGGGACAGTAGTCCAAACAATGTAAATAATGTAAATAATCACAATACCTTATCTCAGAAATATAGAGAGCTATAGGAGGATTACTGTTACATAGCAGTCGAGCACTCGACGAAATTTCTGTTTCATAATATGGTGTATAGTTTCTGGTAGATATCTGTATTTGGATTTCCCTGTTTCATTTCCTTTTTCTCTTATAGTAGATAGTTAACTTTTTTGTATTTGCGGGATTGTGTCGTCTCTAATTTGTAACTCGCATCTTGGAATGCCCCCCCCCTTGCTAATGACAATATATTTTTACTTATATTTGATAATACATTCTTCTAACTTTTCCTTTACTACCTTATCCAGGAAGCACCTACAGTTTTCTCTCGGCGTCTATCCTCAATACTACTAGGACCAATAGTAGTAGTAAAGCACGGTACCTTGAGAGAATATTGAGCCTGAAACTTACACCCGACCTCAAGTGGAACTCTTATGTACGATCCATTGCTAAAGATGCAGGTAAAATAATCAACTTTCTGTTCTGTTTCAGTAAGTACCTGACTCCTCATGCTATCTTCTAGCTTTATATGAGCCAGATCAGATAGAAAAATGGTGTACCGTTGTCATAATTGGGTGGTAACTGGCCAGACCTCACTTTTCAGTCTTGATAGAGTTCAAAAGCGTCTCCGGGTCCTTGTTAGAGAATAATTATTTCCCACCCTCCACAGGCGGAATTTGGCGAGTCTCTCGCTGCTCTATCGCTTCTTCCATGGAAAACAACTCGACGAACTACATACCTTGGTTCTGCCAGGTTTAACCTTCACGGCTGGGACCCGCCACGCCACTTACATAGTAGCAGACCACCCACATTCCCTCTGTCTTCCATTGGCGAAAAAGTAAGCTCCACGCACAGCTTCTTTCCGCAAACCACTGCTCTGTGGAACAGACTCACAAAAGGGCGTTTCCTCAAACACTACAATCTTAAACTGTTCAAGTCTAAAATTAACCGTTGTCTTCCATATATTGTCTTTTTATCCATATAAACTACCCTTAACGTAACCCTCTCCCTCGAGTGGCCTCCGGGCCTTGTACAAGTGAACCTTACTGTAAAAAGACAAAATAAAACTACTACTCGTGTAAATAAAGCAACGAAAAACAAGATGAAAGAAATTCTAGTAAAAAAAAAAAAATATTAATTGGTAATGGTTTTTTCAGAAAAATTCAGTATAATATAAACATCGTAAACTTTTCATGGACTACCAACGAAGATGTTATTTTTGGTCTTTGCACTGAATGACATTATACAGAATAAATGTTAATTCTTTTATATCGTAGATTATAAAAAAAAAACAATGTTGCAGAGAAAACTTTAGTACAAACTAACGGACTTTTTTTTTTCTTAAATTAAATATTCGTTTGAATTCACGCTAACCTACTTTCATGTAGTGATTAGATTAAACCAGCGTGTTTACACAACTGCTATAAATACTGGTAGAGTGTAAAATTGACACAAGGAACATCGACGTGCAGCGACTAAGATTGCACAAAAAAATAACCAACAATGGAACGCTTATGTAAACAATAACCTCAGAAGTAACAGCAGAATAGAATCAGCAGAAATGTAATGAATTCTTTGGTTAAAGTGTCTGTATGTGTGTGCGTGTGTGTAGGGGGATGAAAGCAACTAAAATGGTTGAGTCTTAGCAGCGTGAATAGTTGACTGGAATGAGCAGCATTCACTTCCGAAATATCAAGGTCATCGTTTCTCGACGTTATACGTAAATAGAGAAAAACTGCCACAAGTTCGTCTTAAAGATTATATAGCGACGAGTTAGTATATGAACAGTAATAATTAAACATCTGAGCCAGCAGGTCGAATGGGTTGTATCCCAAGATACAGTGACCCATTATACAATTACTGCCTTTAGTTACTTTGAATGAGTGTCAGTTATGCTGAGAATAAATAGACAAACCAGGCAAGGAAGTACGTGATGCTGGCGACTGCTTGGTGAATTGAAATAGGGAAAATATGCCTTACAAAAGCTAAGCGAAGTACTAAGAAACAAGAAAATTTCGTTAGAAACAAAGAAAAAAACTGGTGCCGACTGTTGTCATATCAATCCTCCTCCCTGACAGTAAATGCTGGACTCTTTTCTCGCAGATGAGAAGAAGACAGGAGGCAACAGAAATGTGGTTCTACAGAAAGATTCTGAGAATATCATGGACGTGTGTAAACGTAATGTTGGTTAGTTGATTTTGTTTAGCGGCATATCAACGTTTATGGGTAAAGTGTTGGAGGCCATTTATATTTTATCGTTGAAGCCCTCTCTGTGTAAACAGAAGGAATTCCTACTGGGTCTCCAACTAATTTACACCTAAGAAATATTTATTTTTGTCCAATACATATTGTCTATTTTTAGTGATAATTCTGTTTAATTTATTAACCTTGATTTAGCTCTGTTGAGCTAACTCGTTTTTCAGTTTTACTTTTTATCTATTTTGATCATGAGTGGTAATAAAAATAATTTTTGTCTTTTATGGCAGTCATAAAGTTTTGTACCACAAAACATATATTTATATATATATATATATATATATATATATATATATATATTATATTTCATTCTTCATATTTTTGCTACGTGTTTTTTCAGCCTCGTGACCTTCTTCAAGCAAATTAAAGGAATCAATTTTTAATGTTTAAAACTGTGAGGCCTAGTAGCACGCTTAAATCCACACGAATAAAAAAGGAGAGTTCATTAGAACAATTTTCAAGAAAATATTTAAAGAAAAGACAGAGAAATGTCACGTCACAGGAAAATGACTGAAGTTGAGACGCCAAGGTCAGTAACAATAACATTGCAAACCTTTATTTAGATTCTTGTCGAGAAACTCGGAAGCCGAAGTACCAGATCAGATTTAATACCGAAATCTAAACATTTTGAACAAAATTATATGCCTTCAACTAAATATATTTTGAGTGCAATTGTGTACCTTAAACGAGAGACAGAATTTATTGTTGATAATTCTGCTATAAATAGGTATTATTGCTAGTTTTACTATAAGTAGGTATTGATAGTAATTTTAATATTTATAGGTATCGCTGGTAATTTTAATATACATGGTAATTTTATTATAAAAATATATTTTGATACTTACATAATGTTTTGTATTTGTTTTGTGGGGTTCACATTTTGCCCATAGCTGGGATCCTATCAGGTGCTACCACCCCAGGGACGTAAGGCGGTACGGATATAAAAAAGGCAAACGTTGATAGAACGTAAAAAATGTAGGCAGTTGTGGAGAGCCGTAATCGTCCATATTAGAAAGGAACATTGACGCTTGGAACAACATAAAATTCAAAAACGTATTTGCCCTGATCTTCTAAGCTGCTGAAATATTAACTGATTTTAATTTCAAGTATGGCCGGTCATCATTATACAAAATGAGAGTGCGACATAATCTTCTTATCAATATTTCCCAAACCTGTGTTTGATTTTCTGCTGTAGCAAAGGGTGTGTGGTGGTGTAACGGACATCAGAAAGTAAAACCGGCGAGACGAGTTCAAATTCCAAGCTAATATTTAACGCTCACTCTCACACAAAGGACCTACCGAATCAAATGTCCTTTCATTGCTAAAAAAAGTGTTTTGTTGCATTTTCGGAATCAAGCGTGTGGTATTACCACAACAATTGAATGCACAATATATATATATATATATATATATATATATATATATATATATATATATATATATATGCATATGTATATAGGCATATCTTCATTTAAAGATTTTTCGTTGAATAATATAGACATAGTGTACATATTTATTTTTATACTGATCTTTTACAGTTGTCTAGTCAGTTTCTTGATGTTGAGATGAAATCCCTCGAGGAAGGTGCTGTAATTTTTTTTAACCCAAGTACTTTCGACCTTTTCTAAGGTCTTTTCAGGAGTTAATTACAAAGACAAACATACTATTGTAACTGCGATAAAATTTGCGTTCCGTTGTCATAGTGATTTTGTAAATATTTGATATTTTATATCTATCTATCTATCTATCTATCTATCTATCTATGATGTATTTTATTAGTACCATAAAAATGAACATAACAAAAACATAACATAAATTCATAACAAAAACAGGAGCAATTCATCAAAAACAGAAGTAAAAAAGTATATTACCCTAAAAATGCTAATACTGAAAAGTAACAATTATTAAATAAAGCAAAACTAATTCCGTGTATCACTTAAAAGTTTTCAAATCTGTGTGCATTAAGTCCTACCAGCCATTTCTTTGTAAGAAGAAGGTGTAGTTGGTTGGCTTAAAGGTAACTAACCTTTAGATGTTATACTTTATTGCATATAACATTTATTTTGGGAGGGATATTTTTCATTGCTGTGTGCAGTCAGTTTCCTCGACATCTCCTCTGTTGAAAAAGTGAGTGCCGAAGAACTGGTTTAACTGTTTTTAAGTAGTTATTATTTTTCGGTTATCACCATTTTTACGGTAATATATCACTTTTTTGTTATGATGTGCTTTTTTAATAGGTCTATTTTTATCACACTAATTATATATATATGAAGTAGTCATAATTAAATATATATTCACATGAAGCCCATCGCAGCATGAAAACGCGATATGCAAAAACTACCAATGAAACAAACTAACCACACATAGCCACAATCTTATCAATACAGAAAAAAGTAATTTGATCAACGATCAGAAGACAATGGAAATTTATGTTAGAATTTCCCACCAAATGCGGAAAAATTGTCTGAACCTTTAAGGAAAATAAAAAAAAAATTGCGTTGTCTATAACCACACACACACACACACACACACACACACACACACACACACACACACACACACAATGTATGTATCTATCTATCTATCTATCTATCTATATGGAAAAAACGAAATATAATTTTCCTAACTAAAGAAAAACTAGAACGCTCAAAAACTAAAAACTACATATCTAGAAAATATAACGGGAATCAAATAGCAACAAATTAAAATAAAAGAGGAAAAAGCTAAAGAGTGGTGTAAAGTGAAAAAAAAAACGAGAAAAAACACGAAGTAAAGAAGAAATAATCACGACTCCCTACATGTACGCACATCCGCGCAGACAAGCGTGTATGCGTACGCACATTCGCGCGGACGGACGCATGGGCGCACACACAAACTATGAAAACTTGCAACAATGATAAGTGGATATAGAGAATATCGAAAAGTATACTATGAAAACTTGCAACAATGATAAGTGGATATAGAGAATATCGAAAAGTATAAACAGTCCATTCCTGACACCCCCTCGAGCGGTGGACGGACGGGTGCGTCTGTACGAAACTCTACAGTCGGAAAGCTGAAGGTGACATCAATTAGCTAAGTGACAAACCTTTTACGTATATTAATTCTTTCTCTCTCTCTCTCTCTTATATATATATATATATATATATATATATATATATATATATATATATACTGAAACTTTTCTGGTGCATTCAAACTTCGTTGAGTTGGTCATGTTTTTTTATAATGAGTGATGAAAGAAGATCTATGGTCCTCATGTATAGCCAGCATGTCAATGGACAAAGGATTATTAGACGGCTGTGGTTCAGGTGTAAAGACAAGCTAAAGAATAACCTCTCATCTGTCAATGTGTCTCATACTAACTTCGAGTGAGTTACCCTGGATAGAAACAATTTGAGTCATTTGTGCCGGTGTTATCTAAAATTTAGAAGTCAGTAGTATTGTCCGGCTAAGAGACGAAAGACAACGACGAAAAGCTTCAGAAAATATTCGTGTTGCTATGTCCCGAGATCCTTCCTATTTCACAATATGCGGACCAATATGCAGGTTACTAGCGGGACCGAAGTGTCATATACGACACAAATATAAAAACTAAATGAGGTTGTCGGATACTCATACGTTGAAACCGATGAGAGAGTTAATCATATATATATATATATATATATAATATATATATAATGGACTCTCCCGTCGGATTCGACGTATGAGGATCTGATAGCTTATTGATTCAGTTATGAAAGTTTGTGCGATAATCTTAAGTGGTTTACAAAGGAGGCCACATATGGAGAAAGGGTGAGGATTGTGAGATGAGATCACTGTTTGATTGCCTGACTTTTTAGATCTTGCTCTCGTTTCTTGAAGATGATTCAGACAAGCAGATTGAAAATTGCTGAGTCCACTAAAACGTTGACCTCCATATATATATATATACACACACACACACACATATATATATATGTATGTATATATGTGTATATATATATATGTATATATATATGTATGTATGTATCGAGAGAGAGAGAGAGAGAGAGAGATCCTTATATATATATATATATATATATATATATATATATATATATATATATAAAGGAGAGTTATAGTTGTTCTAACGAGAGAAAAGCGTATATTTTAAAGAGATAACAGTAGCAAGCTTACAAACGTAGTTTTCTTTTTAAATATATATTTTACTTTTTATTTTTTTGCTACACGAGTTTCGAGTCTTGTTAACTTAATCAGGCGAAGAATGGTTATTTCCACATATTATTTAAAGGAATTATTTT
Organism: Acanthosepion pharaonis; assembly: GCA_903632075.3. Classification (NCBI taxonomy): domain Eukaryota; kingdom Metazoa; phylum Mollusca; class Cephalopoda; order Sepiida; family Sepiidae; genus Acanthosepion; species Acanthosepion pharaonis. Next base: position 543,838 of record CAHIKZ030000691.1, read on the forward strand.
TTATGGTGAGTCTTTTATGGTGAGTCTTTTAAACATTGTTCAGTAGTAATCCAGAAATCATGTTTGACTGGCGGAAGAATACGCCGTTGCTTAAGGGGCAATAAAGCAATTAGGACTGGTCAGAGAAAGGGGAAGTGGTAAGGTCATTGTTATTAGCTTTTGATGTCCTGTGTATCTTTTTAGATCTTTTTCCATTCTTGTGTATTTTGTGTGTATTTGCTAGTATATGTATATATATATATATATATATTCCTTCTCCTTTAAATAGATATAATCTAAGACAGAGAGACATAAATAATAAACTGTTACTAGTTTTACACGATGATGCCATTTTCAGATGGTTCAGGGAACGAAAACTGGAAACAACATAGTAAATGTATTCCTAATCCAAGTCATTTTACTAGGGTGTTTCCTCGTTTTCTTTCGAAACCAACTGAGGACACCTTCATCGCATGAGCCCTAATTCTAACGATGTGATTCTTGTCTTTGACTTTCTGAGATTCTATTTCAGCCCTATTCTAGGTTGATATCTATTTTAAAAATTCTGTTCTAGATCATTAACCAACCGTTACCATCTTGAAATTGCTCAGGTAGGCTTTTGCATTCTTTCTTTCTTTCTTTCTCTTTGGTAGTTTAAGCCCGTATTCGTATGTTTTATTTATTCTGTATTTGTTCGTATTCTTTTATTTATTTTTGGAATTTCAACTGTCTCTTTCTGCTTCTAACTTGTTACTTGGCGAAATAAGGATTTCGAGAGATAGCAAAAATTCAAACTCTGCTGACAGCTACAAAGTACAGAAAGATGCAGAAAGACATGATCGCTAAGGCAGGGTACGCAAATTACGTTTCGGGTACGCAAATATCCCAGAAAAAGGTATAAATACGTTTGGGGTACGCAAATATCCTAGAGAAAGGTATAAATACGTTTGGGGTACGCAAATATCCTAGAGAAAGGTATAAATACGTTTGGGGTACGCAAATATCCTAGAGAAAGGTATAAATACGTTTGGAGTACGCAAATATCCTCGAGAAAGGTATAAATCCACTAATTCTACCCCAAGCTATAGATTAATTATTAATAACTATCAGTAAATCATTATTATCTTCGCCCCCTCCACCAATTCTTTATTCTGATGTTTGTTTATTTTAATTTTGGGACCCACCCCCCTCCAAAAAAAAAAAAAAAGCAAAAACTGTTTCTATTCTATGGCGCGCTTTCTGAGCACGGCTTTGTGTTTATTTTTTCTTCTGGTATTTGACTTTCTTTCCCCACGTAATTGATATTTTCGAAAATAAAAATAAAAATGTTTCTCGTAGTATTCCGTAGATTACTTTCTAATGTACACGAATGACAAATGTAACCTAGTCTATATATCAACGCAGCGCGATCTACCATAAGGTTTCTTTAAACTTAACACAAAAACGAAGGATTTTCGGACATATGTATATATGAACTTTTGTCCTTCCTTCAGCGTAGGGGACCTACCAAAGTTTGTAAAAGTACTTTTGTTACAATCTATATTTAAAGTGATTATAATATGTAAAAAGGTGTATGTATGTTATTTATTTTCGTTTAAAATGAAAAAAAACCAAAAAAACAAAACAAAAAAAAACGAAAAGAAAAACCTCTCAGATATTCACCTTTCACAAATAATAACTGGTAGGTATATATCTTAGCTCTACCTGCTACACACCACGAATTATAAAGACCTCAGTGATGCTCAGACTCATTACGCAATACTAATATATTGCTAAACTATCTTGCTGACCACTGTATAATGGTCTGTGATTTTTTTTTAAATGTATACGTGAATGCTTATAGCTAGATCTAGACAACAAATTGTTGTGTGATTTTATAAATTATAAATTATATACTAGTTAACAATTTGGTATATTTTATATCTTAATTAAATAATTGCTGTTAGCGGAGAAAGTTTTATTTTTAACTTTTTGTTATCTTATCAACGACATTTTCGTACGAATTATAAATTTAGTAAAATCTAAGTCTATACTGGTCAGACGCTCCAGGTATAAACAAATAAAAATTAACGTTGGAATTATGAAGTCCGGGTATTATCTTTAACTTTTTTATATATTTGTTGCTCATAGGGGGAAAATGCGTCTTCGGACGAAATTAACACCAAAACAAACCTATTTACTTTTAAAAGCACTCTTTTTTCCCTCTGTTTATTGTTTATTATAAAATAACCAGCAGGACTATTTGGCATTACCAGGGACTTTGGAATTTGTAAAAGGGTGGATTAATAAGTGCGCAGATACATAGATATTAACTCAATTTTGATTTGAATTTTTCCTGTATAATGTTCGACCACTATGAGGATTATCCACAATTGGACAAAGTGCCTTTTTAACGCTACTTGCATGAAGACTATTGTCCTCATCTTTGTTGTTTTTATTTTCGGTCGTTACACCCCGCGGGTGTTCGTACAACGGTCGAAACGTTGTGACCCTGGAAACAATGATGAGAACCATAATCCACATATAAATAGTGTAAATAATATTAACTCCTCATCTCAGAAATTCGATGTGCGACGAAGCAGATTATGTCGGAAAAAAAAACTAATATTTTCTGTAAAGGGAATGCTACGACTCGAACATTCGCGAATAAATTTAGTACAGCCATTACGTTATAACCGTTATCCCACTCACACCTCTGCAAATTGACGAGCTGTTAAATACGTAACCCATATCACGCGAAGGATTTGTGAAACAAATGCGTTAGAACTTCAATGAACTAAAAGTTAGACATATATATTTCTGAGAGACAAGAAGTCTTTGTAATTAAACTATACAATATCAAGTTTCAGAGCGTTAATAATAACAAATGCAAATAAATGTTCATTTATCTGTTCCATCTCTGAGTTTTTCGAAGATTATATTTAAAATTTTACCATTAAGCCGCCTGCTGGTTAGATATAATCTCCGTAAAAATCAATGTTGGGACAAATAAGTGAAGATTTAATTTTATTCCTTACTATTCATCTAAATAAATAAACACCAAATTCTGTCTGTCCGTCCGAGTAACTGAAACCCCTCTAACTCGAGCCACACTTGATATTTTATACTTTTTTGAAATCCGGATGATGCTGGGATTGAAAATCTGCCCTTCATTTGGTGTTTGGATATCCAGCATTTGGGTCTGTGTCCGGATGAGGAGTAAAGTTAAAAATTCAAATTTTAAAATAACTGAGAGAAATTAGTTGATTTTTAAAGTTTTTACTTTATATTGAGTTTGCATAACACAAAAACTTTGTGAATTTAATTTTTTTTTGTTTCAAATTCAGTTTTACATATTTCCAAAATTTTGTGAACTGAGGAAACTAATATTATTTCTTCAAAATAAAGAAATAAAATTAAAGTTAGAGATTTCGTGGCATAAGTTTCTGAAGTTCCGTAGAGTTTGTGGTTTGAAGAACTTATTTTTCAACTTGAATTGGAATTTGGGCCCAAATCGAACTTTAGACCGGAATTAGTCATATAGCCCGAATCCGAGGTTTTGAAATTCCACGGAGTGAAATGAGGAATTCAAAGTTATTTCTCCAAAATTATACTATTGCTGTTTGCGAACCTGGACCATAGGTCCCTTTAGATTTGGGCCAGAGACCCAATTAGCTCTCCGCAGGGGCTTTTAAGCTAGTATATATATACAAGCGAAAAATAATGTACTGATTTAAAAACTCGTAGTCCAATATGGTAGTGGATACTAAACGATGTCATAACAGATAGAGACGAGACCTAAAGTAGGTAAAATATCCTACAGACAGATGCTGTGAATAACATGGAGCGAAATAAGTAAGCAACGACGAAATTCTACAGACAATGGAAACAATACTTATAAATAATATCAGGTAGAGGAAGTTGAAATTTCTAGGGCACATAATGAAGGAAATAGGCTTGGAAAATTTGATACTCCCAAGACAGACTGAGGGCAAAAAAAAAAAAAAAAAAGAGGGAAAAAATTTAGCTTGCTTGATTAAATGGATAGCAGAGCAGGGTTTGTTAGAGATGGGCAAAATACAAATTTTATTAAGAGTTACAAAGAATATGAAGTTGAGAAGAGCCATGATCGCCAACGTCCTGATTGGAGACGGCAATAAGAAAGAGAAGAATATAAAATGTTCAACAAAAGCCCTGAGCATTAGGAAGCAACTTATGTTGCTAAGGTATTCATTTAAAAATTTTATGTTTAGTACAAATATATATATATTAGTTTGGTGCAAAAATAACGTCAAAAAACGACATTATTTTTGCAACCAATATATATATATATATATATATATATATATATATATATATATATATATATACCGTGTGATTTAACAGGCAAACTGTCCAACTCCCAAAAATGTTTAATATCTAAAAAGAAAACACTAAACTGATTTTCTTTTTTTCCAGGTTTTCAGATAAGATGTTTAGCCACCGTAAGAATCACTGAAAAACACTTTGGGTTTTTCATATAGAAAGAGAACTAGTTAAATCGTTTTGTGTCAGTCTCATTGTCTTCCTAAATGAGCAAGTCTGAGAAAAGTCTTTTTCAGTAATGGTATCAGCATTCATAATCTGGATTATATATTCAAAGTCCATTGAAGAACTATCAATAAGTTTAAAAAGTGGGAGAAGTGGAGAGGAAAACTCGATCAGTAGGTCACAACAGGAAGAGGGATCATCATTTCAACTTAGAGCTAAAGGGATCAGTTAGAAAAGATCCAACTCAATTCATAAGGCGTTTGGCATGTGAGAGAGGAGTTTCACTTATGAAAATAAAAAAAGACTTGAATATATATATATATATATATATATATATATATATATATATATATATATATATTTAGTTGGATAGATGTGAGTTTGTGACTCTGGGTTTCACGATTTAGCGATCGTCAGACAAAAAGCTAAAGCGTGAAACCCAGGGTCACAAACTCACATCAATCCAACCAAATATGTTAGCTCTATCTCTGATATTGAGCGCTTTAATGAGTACCGCGCATATAATATATAAATAATTATATATATATATATATTTATTTATATTTATATACACTTTTCTACACACACACACACACACACACACACACACACACACACACACACACACACACACACACACACACACACACACATATATATATATATATATATATACATTTTTTTATTTAAGAACGATTTCATCACGATTCTTCTGTTAAGTTTGGTGAGTAATTATACATTCCTATTGCTCAGAGTAGAGTTCAATCGTGTTATAAAAACTTCGGAGAATACTAGTAAAACATCTTTGTGATCCCATGATATATGCAACCATATGAAGTGAAAGACGTTGGTCATTAGATTTTATTAGATTTGGATCTGTCTGCCTCTACTTTTCCTAAGGTAGTACCCAGTAGGATGGCAATGGAAAGATTTCTGCCTCTTATGACGAGTTCAAACAATTTTAACTTTCTTTCTTGACAATAGATATGAGGTTTTCCAGTCGGCCTTTTTCTTGTTTGATGGATTCATATCGTTCAAAATTCATATGCTGCTCTTGAAATAATTACTTTTATGGCGCTCTCTTCGCTGATAATCTCACTACTTGACCACCGACTTGAAAGCCCCTTGATCCTCAGTAGTTTTTTTCGACATTAGTCTACATGTCATATCGGGAGGAGGTTTCATCTATGTTCTTAACCAAAATGACCTCTTTCTTGTTCGAGAACGTGACCATCGCTTTCATCTTCAAATCGAAATTTTGTCATGTTCGGATCTTCGATGGTGTTTGTACCTTGTTGTTTCTCAAGGGCGTTCAAAGAAGACGCTAAAGAGCGTAAGGGACAGTACACTGCCTTGGTGGTCACCAAGCAACTTTGGGAACCATTTTCTTATGGAGACATGGAACAGTACTGCACTGATTATTTCATCATACAGCTGCTGGATAATATGTATAAACCTCGTTTTTTAATCGTTTCACCTCAAGCGAGGTAACAGTGCCACTAGAATGCAGGGGGGTATTACAAGAAACGAAAGTGAATGAAAACAAGAAGATTGAAAATGGTGAGGATTGAGGAAAGGGCCAAAAATGGGACAGGCTTCAAGAAGAGATAAATGGCGATTGACATTGCATTTAAATTTTGAAGGCTGATTGTGTTCTGTTGTTCCTCAAGGACATTCATGTAAGATGTTTAAGAGCGTGGGGACATAATACAGCCTTGGCCTTCACCGACCAACTTTTGTATAGGAGTAAAATGTTGCTGCCGACGCTGTAGTTCGAACATAGATCGCCAGAGAACAAACACAGACGATCCCATTTTGAAAAAGAAGAACAAGGGAAGCATTTTCACGGCAACTGTTCCGATGAGCTACTTTCATTGGTTCCCAGCCTGCATGAATTAAATGAGCTACCAGTCTGGTATCTTGGTCCCAACCTTTCACTGTCAAAATGGTTAAATATAATCGTCTCTTCTACTCAAACAGCTTCTTCTCTCTCCCTCCCGCTTTCTTGCTTCCCCGATGTCTATAATCTTGAAATATTCAAGTGTAATGTCAATCGACATCTGACACACTGAGGTTGTTCCCCGTTCTTTTCTGTATCCTTTCCTTAAGTATGCCTCTTTACTCTTGTTCTCAATCCCCTGTAACCACTTGCGTGCTAGTGGCACTCCCGCCTTACTTGTGGTGAATTGCTTAAAAAAAAGCAAGAAATCAGAAGAGAGTTCCATAGGTAAGTAGTGCGAGAAAAAACAGTTAGAGTAACAGTGTAGGGTTACATCTAGCTAGTTCAACAGTATAAGGGTGAGACGTAATTGACAATCTAGTAGCGCGTTTAAAATCAAGTATAGTTGGGGCATCAGGGAAAAAAAAGTTCGTCCACGCAGTTAACATGAAAATATTTGTAGAATACGGATTACTATTCGGATCACTATTCGGTGGTTACTATTCGAGCGATTATTATCGAGCAAGTACTTTTAGTGCGAGTGATATTTGAAGGCGTCTGACACCAGCATTGTTGAACGGCGTTAATATAGTTGTATCTGCGATTACAAAGTCTCTACTACAACGAGCATTACGAAAGTGACGACGAGTATTCGTTGACATTACAAAAAGTGGCAACGAGTGTTCGCTGACATCACAAAGACCGTTCTCTTGATTTTATCAAGAATCTTGATGTGCACAATAGAGGCACCAGACCAGATATGGCAACGTATTCAATACAGGGACGGACAGGAGATCTATATATGTGCAAGATAGATTCTAACGAGAAATATTTTTGACACGGCACAGTGAAACAAGCTACCTCGCAGCAGACGTAGCAATTGACTCGATATAGTCACTCCACTTCATGTCAGTGGAAAACTTGACGCGAAGAGAGCGTAGAGTGTTGCTTTCCTGGAGTTGAGCATCAGCCATGCTGATGGTAGGCAGAAAAAAAAATTATATGTGGTGATTAAATGAAAGCAGCCTTGTTTTATTCAGGTGATTGTGTCCTGGATAATATGTATAAACGTCTTATTCAGCTGATTGTGTTCTGTTGTTCCTCAAGGACGTTCATGTAAGATGTTTAAGAGCGTAGGGGACATAATACAGCCTTGGCCTTCACCGACCAACTTTGGGAACCACTTTCTTATAGAGACGCGGAACAGTAGTGTGCTGATCGTTTTATCACACAGCTGCTGGGTGATATATGTAAACGTCTCATTCAGGTTATATTTATTCATAGTATCCGACAACATCTCGTGTTATGCTCCGTCAAAAGCTATTTTGTAATCTATGAAAACGCATTTTCCGCCATAAAAATCAGAGTTTGAATACCTGGCATCGAATATTAAATCGGTTTCATTGGAAAAAAAAACCTTTTTCACCGACACATGTGTACAAAATCTGATCAAAAAGTCTCAGGACTGGTTCTATAAAAAGGAAATTATATACATATCAATTAAGCTTTTAATGTAGTCCCCTTCTGAAGCCACACACTTATCCAGCGTTTGCATTGATGGAAGCATTCATGGAACTTTTTTTTTTCGGGGATAGCGACCATCTACCTTGTCGCATTCTCTTGGATTTACACAAAGTGTAGACAAAATTTCGGCGTTTCTCATCAGTACTCAGTGACTACTAACTTTACAGTTACTCCTATACTTAGATTTAGTCGTTTGTGTACAAAATAAATATTTTGGGAGCTAACAAAAAAAAAATAAATAAATAAAATAAAATAAAGTAAAAAACAAAACAAATAAGTAAAAAGTAATGATGTCTAACCGCTGTTGTCTCTTTTCCTTAATTCTAAAATTTGTTTCAGTATGTTTCATCATCCACCCTATAGAAAGCGAGTTAAAAATCAGAAAGAAAGGGTTTCTTAATGATCAGGAATTAATGCCGAAATTACCTGCAGGATAGGTCTAATTTTTTTTTGTGCAGGTATTTTCTATGCATAGCTCAAATATTGTACAAGGCCGAAAGGGTGGTGAAGGACAAACTCACCACTCAGTCGTAATTGAAACTAATTTTGTAAGCGTATCTTAGATGTTGCGCAAGGTCGAAAGTGTGGATCATCAGTTTTCTGTATACGTTCATAATTACAACACATTATGTCATGGGCAGGATTCTGTACTTTCTGTATCAGATGTATCATGCATATAAGAAGCGATAGAACGCCCCCCCATTAGGAATTGACTTCATTTATGTGGTTCTGCAGAAGGCTTTTGGGGATACCGGGTACCGAATATGTGAGCAACGACGAAATTTTTAGAGAAAATGGAAACAAAAAAGAAACTAATACTTAACATCAGAAAGTGACTATTGAGATTTCTGGGACATATAATGAGGAAGAAGGGCTTGGAAAATATGATACTCACGGGACAGATTGAGGCAAGACGGATAGAGAAAAACAACGCTTAACCTACTTAGTGAACTTGAGTAAATGGATGGCGGAATAGGGCTTAGGAGAAATAACAGAAAGACAAAAGTTTATTAAGAGCTACACGAGACAGGAAGTTGTGGAGAGAGACATGATCGTCTACGTCTTGTCGGAGGGCACGGCATATAAAGAAGAATAATGTGATCACGACTTTTCACAACTTCTTATACATTGTATCTCTTAGCAGTTTTTCTTCCTTTGCTAACGCTTCCGTTTCCCACTCTCTTTCGTCTTCTGTTCACACAAGTTAGGTTAAGTGACTCGCTGTCCTCCCTTGTCTTTCTTGCCCTCAATATGTCTCGTCAGGGTTACGTTTTCCACGCCACTTTCCTCATTATGTTTCACAGGATTTTCTTGATTCTGTGTAGAAGTGTCTTTCTGCTGCTTACCGGTCCCCACCCCAGACTTTTCTAGTGAGGAGGACAACCAGACACGATTAAAAATAATACCTGTCGTTGTAGAGTCAGCGGTCATTTTTTGTACAATGGGGTCGACGGAGTACTATATGTTGGCACGCAGCCAGAGCCATGATCACGCGGTATTGCGAGCCGGAGAGGTTCTTAGACTGAAGTCAACGGCCTGAACGGAGGAGTGTTTAGACGAAGCAATGGTAAGCCTTATATTTGGAGGACATCGGTTACGATTTGACATGTAGAGGAATGTGTTCTGCCATATTTACTTTGCTCAATGAATATCTTTCTGACTTGCAACCCAAATATTTGCCGTGAGTTGATAAGGTGCTCAGCTGCTCAGCAACCCTACGGCCATAAACAGACATGATGAGGACGATGAAGAGGAAGGTGAAAACTAGCTTAATACCCTTGTTGCTCAAAATTATTAAGATTTAGTAAATACATGAGTTGCTGGAACGATTGACATGGCAATATTATAGCAACATTTATAAATGTACCATCCGTTCGTGCTTTGAAAATTGTTGTCATATCTGGCCTGGTGCTCCTGCTATATGTCCCGATATTCTCGATAAAATCCAATGAAGATTCCGTACTGTTTTTTGGATCCTGAGTTGACAGTTACTTTCCCACTATTGTGACGTACCTTCTCTATGTCTTTCTAAAAATATTTCCATGGCTGTTGTTCTAAAGAACACCCACCTTGGTACCTTGACAGAGCCAATTTAAGGGTACTACTAGATTGGTTATTATGTCTCATCGTTTTATTGTTGAAATAGCTAGCTGTAACCGTAAGTTCTACTCTAATAGTTTCTTTTCTCGCACTTTTCGCCTGTGGAACTCTACTCCTCTTCCTTGCTTCCCTGACACCTATCATTTTCAAAATTGCAAATGAGACGTCAATCGCCATCTTCTGTCATCCTGAAACTCGTTCTTTTGTTCTGCTTTCTACTCACTCCTCAATCTCTTTCACTCCCCCCCCCCCCCAAAAAAATCCCTTGCATCCCTGGCAGTATTGGCTTGCATGGGGTAAAATAATTAAAGTAATCTTTCTGATTTTTGGTCTTTGTGTAAAATTAATATATTAAATAAGTTGTCAATACTAGTAGATATGCGCACAGTGTACCGGTTATCAACGCAAAAGTATGTCTCTTCTCCCACTAGCTTTAGAGAATGCCGATTCTGAATTATAAACCACTTGAGTGAAGGGCTAGAAACTCTATCCCGTAAAATAATCTACTTGCTTCGGAAACCTTAGGAATTATACTTAGAGTGTTAAGAGCGGTGAGTCAATGGGGATGGCAACGGCAAATTAAGTACAATAATTGCAAGTTAGTTGAAACATAGTTTGACAATTAGATTGCTTTGATCAAAACCTCGCTGAATGCTCGAATTTCGTTTTAAAAAATTATAAATTTAATACTTATATTTATATAAATAATTTCTCTGAAGTTTTATTCTTCGCATGGGTCTGATCAGATTATCAGATTATACGTGCAAGAAACAGATTAAATGAAAAAATGGTCTGGGGGTTTAAGCTAAAATTTGATTTAGGGGTTTAAGCTAAAATTTGATCTAAGGATTTAAGTTAAATTTGATCTAGGGGTTTAAGCTAAAATTTGATTTAGGGGTTTAAGCTAAAAGTTGATCTTGGGGTTTAAGCTTAAATTTGATCTAGTGGTTTAAGCTAAAATTTGGGGTTTAAGCTAAAATTTGATTTAGGGGTTTAAGCTAAAATTTGATTTAGGGATTTGCTAAAATCTTGATCTAGGGATTTAAGCTTAAATTTGATCTAGTGGTTTAAGCTAAAATTTGATTTAGGGATTTAAGCTAAAATTTGATCTAGTGGTTTAAGCTAAAATTTGATTTAGGGATTTAAGCTAAAATTTGATTTAGGGATTTAAGCTAAAATTTGATTTAGGGGTTTAAGCTAAAATTTGATTTAGGAATTTAAGCTAAAATTTGATTTAGGGATTTAAGCTAAAATTTGATTTAGGGATTTAAGCTAAAATTTGATTTAGGGATTTAAGCTAAAAAAGGGGTTTAAGCTAAAAATTTGATTTAGGGGTTTAAGCTAAAATTTGGTTTGGGGTTTAAGCTAAAATTTGATTTAGGGATTTAAGCTAAAATTTGATTTAGTGGTTTAAGCTAAAATTTGATTTAGGGGTTTAAGCTAAAATTTGGGGATTTAAGCTAAAATTTGATTTAAAGCTAAAAATTTGATTTAGGGGGTTTAAGTTTAAAAATTTGAGGGGTTTCTAGGGGATTTAAGCTAAAATTTGATTTAAAGGAATTTAAGCTAAAATTTGATTTAGGGTTTAAGCTAAAATTTGATTTGGGGTTTAAGCTAAAATTTGATTTAGCTAAAATTTGATTTAGGGTTCAAGCTAAAATTTGATTTAGGGGTTTAAGCTAAAATTTGATCTAGGGGTTTAAGCAAAAATTTGATCTAGGATTTAAGCTAAAATTTGATCTAGGGGTTTAAGCTAAAATTTGATTTAGGGGTTTAAGCTAAAATTTGATTTAGGGATTTAAGCTAAAATTTGATTTAGGGGTTTAAGCTAAAATTTGATCTAGTGGTTTAAGCTAAAATTTGATTTAGGGGATTAAGCTAAAATTTGATTTAGGGATTTAAGCTAAAATTTGATTTAGGGATTTTAAAATTTGATTTAGGGGTTTAAGCTAAAATTTGATTTAGTGGTTTAAGCTAAAATTTGATTTAGGGGATTAAGCTAAAATTTGATTTAGGGATTTAAGCTAAAATTTGATTTAGGGGTTTAAGCTAAAATTTGATCTAGGTGTTTAAGCTATAAATATTTTTCGTTCTTTTGCCAACTTTATTCTAAATAAAATAATGAACATTTGTATTTAATTTAATTATATAATCACCATTGTTTGCAATCAATTTTTCAGTTTTCCGGTAAATTTCCGCTGGTTTTGATGTGAAAAATTTTACGAGGAAATCTTGTAGCTAATTTTCGTTAGAGAAAGATTTTTCTTTCTCTGAAAGGGTTTTGCAGCAATTGAAAAGGTAATAAATTGATTAGATGAAGTGTATATGGCGGGTGAAGTCGAAGAGATCAATCGAGTTCGAAAAATATAAAACTTGTTTGGTTATAAGGTTGGGTGAATATAGCCGGTGGATAAAGAGCAGACCAGTCTAGTTCGAAAATGATAAAAATCGATTGGCTATAAGGTTGGGTGAAGTGGCGGGTGGAGGAGAACAGACGAACTGAATTCTGAAAACATTTTTTTCGTTTTCAAAGCTGAGAACATCATTTTTCTACTATGCAAACAGTAAGGTATGCTAATGTATGCAGGTTTATTCTTAACTGCTACGTATAATTAATAGTTAGGGTGATCTATATTATTGAAATGAGGTATTTTACAATTTAAACTGTTTACATTGTTTCGACTGTTGTCCTCATTTTTATTGTCATATTCACGACGTTTCGACTGTTTTGGCCTTTTTCAGGTGATATACGTTATACAAGGATACATGGCCCAATAGATAAAAGCGTTGGATGAAGTAATACAGTGACTTGACCCAAAAGAGTTGTGAGTTCAATACCTGACCACAGCAGAGGTGAATAAAACTTGGAGAGTTACTAAAGGAAAATAATTGAAACTGAAAATGCATGGAACGTAGAACTAAAATAATCTACCCCAGTGGACGAAATAAAGGGTTCGATCAAGATTCCAATGTATATCCTCTGAAGACGGCCGGAGCGTACAACGCTCGAAACGTCATGAATAAGGGAAGAAAACTGAGGACAACACTCCGAACAATGTAAACAGTGTAAATAGGTAGGATTATATTTATTCGTCGTTACTATTAGTTCCTACTAAACGGAAAACGTAAATACTTTTAGAGTGTAGATTGTATTGTGAACATTGTTTTAAATATTTGTTTCCATTACTTCTACAAATAAAGAAATGCAGAAAGTACTGTGTTATAATACACCAATAGCAAATTGAAAAGACTGATCTGACTGCACCATTGTGATGAAGAAGTTTGGATTGTCCTACTGGATGTTACATGGTAAAGGGAGTTATTTTATTCTATTAGATTGCTCATAAAATAATGTCCTATTCTAGAATCAACTTTTATTCTTAAATCAGTGTATTTAAACAATGTCTAAATCAATCAAAATTGGAACCTTGAAGATCTATACATTTCTGCCATCGAGTTACAAGGTTACATATGCTTTTCTGCATCTAGTTTGCAACAGGATGTCTTTTGGTTTAAAACCTTGTCCAGCTGCTTGAAAAAGTCCTAGTCAATGGACGAGAGATCAGGGGAATATATGGATATGGCAATGTCTCGTATCCCAAGTCGGTGAGCTTCTACAGAGTCATCCGAGCGACATGTGGCCGGATATTGTCATGAAGCAGAATTAGACCATGTCGATTAACCACTGCCAGTTGCATATTGCTTAAATGAATGTATATTTCATCCAGTTGCTGGTAGTAAACTTCCCGCAGTGATGCTCTGGTTGGATTCCCCAAAAAAACTTGTAATGGCGGACCACCAGACAGTTACCATATTCTTCTGTTGGTAAAATTCCGGTTTTTGGAAAGTGTTAGTCATGATCGTTTAAGATTGTCATAAAGTATCCGTTTCGCATCCCAAATCATTATTCGATCAAGAAATGGATCCTTCGAATTTGAGGCAGCATCGAACATACTTCAAAACGTAAAATCCTTTGTGTTTCAATTAGTTGACGTGCATTTATCGAGTTTCTTCCCTTTGCTACTGTTGAAACTTGAATAAAGCATGGAATAATAATAATAATACAACACAAAATGTACTTAAACAAAATGTATTGACACAAGAACGTGTATATAATATTTACAGATAGTTTGGTATATTCTTGGGAAGACCGTTCCTGTAGAATGGGTTGACTTAATCGCAGTCGGGCAGAGTCTCTGGATTGGATCTCTTCTTCCTCCCCCGTCTTCCCGGTACCAACCATATTTATATGGTCGGTACTCCACTATGTAAATTAGGTGGATCCTACCACAACAGCTACTTTTCTGGAGATGGTCCGATATTGTTGAAATGCTGACACCTATTATTTGAAACATTTCTCTGATACTTTATAATGTCTTTTGTTCGACTACTGTTTCCAGATGTCGCTTTTCAACTGCAGATGGACGTCCTTTACCACATTGATCTTCAAGACTCATACCCCCACTTCGGAACTTCAAAAACCAGCGATCGCAATTAGATCCTTCCGCTCATGCTCTGTTAATGTTGGCAGCAGTTTGAGAAGTATTATGACCAATCTTGAAATTCCTGGATATGACGATAAACTACATCCGGCTGCAAGGCTTTTTATCGGGAGATTAGAGGTCTTGAGGGGCGTGGAACCACCTCTTAAATTCTGTTGTTCCCATGTCCAAAATAACTTGAAGTAGTAGTAACTGTTAGGGTCCCAGCTATGGGCAAATAGTGAACCCCCAAACAAAAACAAAACTATGAATAGCTTATAAAATGTATTTCTATATGAAACACATTTTATAGTAAAAATACCAGCAATATATTTTCATATAAAGAAATTACATATTAAAAGTAGAATTACCAACAATACATTTTTTCTGTAGTTGAAGGCATACAATTGCGTTCAAAATATATTATTTGAAGTCATAAATCGTTTTTAAAATATTTATATTTCGGCATTAAATAACCCATAGAAGTATTGATGCACCGCTAAACAAATCCAACGAACAAACTGAGCCCGAACTCATGCAAAAATTGAATTGTGTCTCTTCTTTTTTCACATTCAAGATAAAGTGCATTTAATGTTTTAAGTTAAATTCTGAAAGAGATTGATATAAAATTAATAAAGATGTTAATTATTAAATAATATATTTTTCTGCAACTGCCGTAATACAAGGTCCCTTTCCCCAAAAAAGAATTGGCATTATTTTGCAGTCTAATAACATAGCCAATTCTCGTTCAAATGATCTCAAATTTCAAGGAAATATGTAATGTACCGGCACATCTAAAAGAGAATCTACCAGAAAGATGGATCGAGCATACCAGTGATAATGACAATGTGTTGTTGAAATGACCGTCACATTTACCTGACTTGACATCTTGTAATTTTTTTTTCTATAAAACTATACGAAAGGTCAAGTCTATACCCCCAGAGTTCCTATAAGGTTAGTAGAAATTAGGCAAAGAATCACTGAGACGCCAGAGAATGTTACGCAAGACATGCTACAACGCGTTTGGCAGGAGCTGGAGTATCGTCTTGACGTGTGTTGCGACACAGGTGGAGCGCATATTAAACATTTGTGAGGCTTCATGAAATCGGTTATAAAATCTACATCCATTTGAATCTTTTATAAATCTTTTATTGTTGGAAATGATGCCTATTTAATTTCGTTTTTCTGAGACATGTACTTACTCAGGTATTCACATTTTAAATGATGTCAATTTGGGGGAAGAACACCCTGTATATTAAAACAGAATGAAAAAGTTTATCCTAAAATCGAACTTTATTTCTCGAACAACCTAATACATGCAGCGAAAGATAATTAATCCTTATATACATAACTTAGTGGGGAAATCCTTCACCTGAATAGATCATTAGGATGAAGAAAATCAACGGATTGCACGACTGGATGTATCATGGCACGTCTAAGACAAAAGTAGGTTACTAGTTGGCGCCTCTCTGATCTAGAATTAACGTGAAACAGGTAGTATCAATTTCCATGGCAGTAGAAACAATGAATTATCTCTGACCTCACTGCCAAAAATATTGACACGCTAAAATCAAACTGAACATACCTTATAAACCCAAATTTTACAAACCACCTCCATGTCCCTATTTATAATGTTCTGCGGCGACTTGATAGTTTTTCACTGTTTGTTTTGAACAAAAGATCCAGTTTGGGAAATTTCCC
Organism: Acanthosepion pharaonis; assembly: GCA_903632075.3. Taxonomy (NCBI): domain Eukaryota; kingdom Metazoa; phylum Mollusca; class Cephalopoda; order Sepiida; family Sepiidae; genus Acanthosepion; species Acanthosepion pharaonis. The sequence goes on from CAHIKZ030000691.1 coordinate 560,071, forward strand.
GGTATGCATAATGGTTGATCGTTAAACCTGTGATCTTTTAATAACCATGATATGACTTGCTCGCCATGATGTCGACTGAGAATAATGGTTTGTCTATAAGGGAAAGCGTCTTGCTTGCTCAGTAAAGCGTGCAATATTTATTTACCGCCCCTAAACAAGAATAAGTTTTAGTGTCACGAAATCTCACATGCTTTCACTCAGATAATTATTTATTCGCACCTTTCTTCATTGCATAACAGTTTTTAAAGACGATTTTTCTTTCTCTTTTATCAGACAATTCTTTCTTTCTTTCTTTCTCCTCCTTCCTTCCTTCCTTCCTTCCTTCCTCCTCCCTTCTTCCGTGTTTCTTTTTATGTCTCGCTCTTTTCTTTCTTTCTTCTCCTTTCTCTCTTTATGGGTCTCATTGATTGATTTCTTTCTTTCTTTCTTTCTTTCTTTCTTTCTTTCTTTCTTTCTTTCTTTCTTTCTTTCTTCTCCCTTCTCCCGTCTCTCTTTTTGTGTGTGTCTCTTTCTTTCTTTTTGTGTTTTTCTTTCTTCCTTTTTGTGTTTTTTTCTTTCTTTCTTTCTTTCTTTCTTTCTTTCTTTCTTTCTTTGTCTCATTGATTTTTTCTTTCTTTCTCCTCCCTTTTCCCGTCTCTCTTTTTGTGTTTCTTTCTTTCTTTCTTTCTTTCTTTCTTTCTTTCTTTCTTTCTTTCTTTCTGTGTCATTTTCTTTCTTCCTTTTTGTGTCTCTTTTTCTTTCTTTCTTTCTTTCTTTCTTTCTTTCTTTCTTTCTTTTTTTTCTTTTCCCTCACTTCCTACGAGTGCTACAGGTACCATATAAGTCAGTATTACTTGCCGCATGGTTGAATTATCGGCGATTCCGCTATCAGGCTTTTGTGGTAACGAGTCTTAAAAAGTACCTGTGAAAGGGCGTACGAATCTTTTTGCAATGTCAACAGCCATGTAACACAACGGTGTAGACAGGGTCCCACGACTATGCACGGGGATATACTGGGCAGAGGAGGGCTTTAGACTGAATTTAACAGCCAGGGCGGAGAGTCCTCCGATAGAAAAAACGGCTACGTGTCCGTGACTAAAGCGTGCCTTTATTTTGAGAGGAAATTGGTCGTGTTTCGTCCTGGAGACGGAGTCTCTGACACGTTTCCTTGCTCAAGATACGCCACACATGAATGACTATTTCGGCTATCAAACTATATATGGAGTAGCAAGTTGTCTGGTGCTCAGTTGTGCCCTACTACCACACCCAGTCTTGGGACCGATGATGACGATGATAAAATAAGATACATACACTAATTCCTTGTAATAGTTATTTTAGTGTAAGACTTCTTATTTTAAGACATATTATTTTAGTGTAAGACTTCTTATTTTAAGACTTATTATTTTAGTGTATGTCTTATTATTTTAAGACTTATTATTTTAATGTAATACTTATTATTTTAGTGTAAGACATTATTTTAGTGTAAGACTTATTAGAAAAAGCGCTTTTCTTTGAATCGAGATTTATCGATACTGACATTTAAGGAAGTATGTATACATTTCTTACACTTTTAACCCAAGACTACTTTTTCTCATGCATATTTCAGTTTTAAATATAGCAATTTTTTTCAGATTATTTATCTCTTTTGCTCGACTAAATGAGAGTAACCTCTTTAAACGAGTGCATAGAGCAATATATTCCAAGATTGAATATTCTATCGCAACCACATCGCTCCTATCGACAGTCACTATCGATGTGATCAATTACACCAATATCGTTCTATAAATGTTTGATAATACAGGGTGTCCCAAAAAATTTGTCATCATTTTGCAGGCCAATAATTTTGGCAATTCTTGTTGAAATAACCTCGAATTTTCACAGAATGTATAGAAACAGATCAAGATTTTATATTTAATGGAAGACGTGCTTAACTCAATAAGAATCTGCCAGAGACGTGGATCGGGCGTGGTTGAGATGAAGACAGTTTTCTGATGACATGGCCACTGCGGTCACTGGACCTGTCTTTATTTGATTTCTTTTTATGGAGATATGTGAAGGGACTGATCTATGTCCCCCCACCCTCTTCCTGCTAGCATCGCTGAACTCAAACAGAGAATCACTTTCACACTAGATAATGTTACCAAAGACATGCTACAGTGTGTTTGGCAAGAGCTTAACTACTGACTTGACATGCACTGTGTCACAGGCTGTGCACATATTGAACACTTATGAAATCAGTCCCATAATAAACTTATGATGTTCAACACGTTAACTGTCCAGTTTCATTGAGCTCGACTTAGTAATTTTCAAGATAATTGCTTTTAAAATGATGTCAAATTTTTGGGAACACTCTGTATTAACGGCGAGATGGTTAAAACGTTCAAACGTGCGGCAAATTTGGAAAGTGCCTGGAAAACATACTATGAAATTGCAAATGGCTACTAGCAAATTGTAAATTAACTTGCTCTCTATTTATTCACCGTGCCTTGAAAGACTATTGGGTCTCAAATTCGCACCTCACCTTAAGAAAAACTCGTATATACGATCCATTGCTAAAGATGCAGGTAAAAATCATCGGGTTCCTGTACCGCTCCACTAAGTACTTGATTCATTCGGCTATTCTCTACCGTTTTAAGAATCAGATCAAACCGAAAATGGAGTACTGTTGGCATATTTGGGCGTTAGCTTCCCAGACATCACTTTCCAACCTTGAAAACGTCTCTGAGTCCTTGTGGGTGACGAATTATTCTCTTTCTCTCACAGGCGGGATGTGGTAAGTCTCTCGCTGCTCTGTCGCTACTTTCACGGAAAGTGCTCGGACGAACGAAATTCCCTGGTTCCATCAGGTCAAACCTTTACGACAAGGACACGCCTTGCCACCTACATAATATTAAACCAGCCAAATTTCCCCCCGTATTCTATTGGTGAGAAATACGTTCCACCCTAACAGCTATTCCCACGAATGACTGCTCTGTAAAACCGACTCCCAAGCTGAATTTTCCCCGATCACTACAATCTTAACAGGTTCAAGCCTGGGGTTAACCATTAAGTTCTGCTCCTATTCGCACAAATTGCCTCCTAACGTAAACCTCTACCTCGAGCCGGCCTCGGGCCTTGTAAAGGGCGGAACCTCATTGTAAAAAAAGAAATGAAGATAATAATCCTGGTAAGCTGAAGAAACCATCGACAGGACCTTTGTTAAAAGTAACAAAGACGACCTCACTCCCTAGCCTTGATAGATTCCATCAGCGTCTCCGAGTCCTTGTGGGTGACGAATTATTCTCCAGCCTCTCTCTCTCTCTCTCTCACACACACAGGCGGGATGTGGCAACCATATTGCTACTTTCACGAAAAGTGCTCGGACGAACTACATTTCCTGGTTCCGGCTGGTCAAGCCTTCACGACAAGGACACACCATGTCACTTACATAGCTGCGAACCACCCTCATTTCCTCTATATTCCATCAGTGAAAAGTCGAACAGCTTATTCCCGCGAACCACTGCTCTATGGTACCAATTCCTAAGAAGATCTTTCGTCGATCACTGCAATCTTAACCTGTTCAAGGCTAGGGTTAACCGTTATTTTCCCCTCCTAGTCGCGCAAATTGTCTCCTAACGTAACCCTCTACCTCGAGTGGTCCCCGGGCCTTGTGCAGAGTGAATCTGGATTTGAAAATTATGATAACGTCGATCTAGAGTGGTACACAGTAATTAAGCACACTTCAGAAACAGTATGTTTTAGTGATAACGAACTTAGTATTGGCATCGGTCCAGAGAGTGATCTGTATCCAAAGAGCTTTAGGCCAAGAATTGGAATGTTTAGACAAAAGTTGGCCTTCTGATATTTAGAAGCTGAAAAGTTAATTGTTTAGCTTTATTTAATTACACCAAACATATTTTTATATTGTTTAAAGAGCAAGTTTTCTCTCACAAAAGCAATGCGTACCCTAGAAAACATATCTATCTTATTTTGGCAGGATCTTCAGAGACCCCTCACCATGGAGCAATGATTAACAAATTCATCGTGTAGAACATTACAACTATAGATCGATACACACAGATATTTTTTAAACAAATTCAAGGCTCGACAGCAGCTCAATGTAGAGGGTTATGGCCGAAATAGCAATGAGGAATGATTTCTGTGATATAAGCGAAAAAAGTGTGGTAAAAAGTGGAGATAGATAATGATTAACCATTGACTTAAAGAGGTAAAGATTGAAGTGTTCAGGAAAGTATCTACACGGGAGTCTGTTTCCCAAAGTAGCGTTTCGCAGGGGAAAACGCTGTCTTTACTTACATTCGGATCACTGGGGAAATGAGGAGGATTTGACTAGGTGGAAGTGGTATGGTGTGTCCAAGCTGTACAGGTGTGAACTGCTAGAAATAAAAATGGAGCTCATCTGAGCACCGCATATTTGTGAACTTGTGCCATACGAAGGATTAAACAATAGTTTCGCAGATCAGTATTAATTTATTGATAATGGTAATAGTGAAATTTAGCCGTTTTCATACAGAAATCTTTCGACATCCACTGACCGAAAAGTTAGCGTTGGTTGTAATTTATGAAATTAGAAATATACAAGGCCCTGAAATGTGGCAGCCTTATTGAGAATCGAACTCACTACAAGAATAATGGCCTGAGAAACAAGTTTACAAGCCAGTACGTCAGAGAGAAGCACTTAATTGATATTTACTAGACAACCAAAATTAAAGTGGCTCCTAATAAGTCGCTATAGATTTGCTGTACAGGATCACATTTAGCAAATAACAAAAAAAAAACAAAAAAACAAAAACATATCACTTGAAGACTTCCAACAGCAGAAACAACTAAAATGGTTAGCACGTGTAGCTAAAAAAAAAAATAATAATAAAATAAAATATGAACAGCACGCAAAATTTTTCAGCGTCCCCATTTGTAAAAATAAATCTGAAGTTCCATATAAAAAAGAAAAAAAGAAAACGATCAACAGTTAAAAAAGAAAATAAAAAAAGTTTCTTTTTAAAAATTCTTTAGAAAAATTTGCTTACAATGTTCAAAACTTGGTGTCTGGGGATTCGTCCTCAGACAGCGCCTGCTTAGTGCATATTAACCTAAAAAAAAATAATTCGCGTCATGTTCTTAAATGTTCTCATCATATCGAGATTTTCATATGGATACCCTGCATGTTGTTAAACTCGTTCAAAAATGTCTAAACTGTCGGCTGTATACAACCGCCTTCTCAGATCGATAATTAAAAATGACTTCGAGCGTGGGACCATACTTGTTCGAACCTTGTGGACTGGTGCTAAAGAGTCACAAGCAAAAGACTGTACTAGACACTAAAAACCACACCATTTAGAGACTTCCAACAGGAACAACAACTAAAACGAATAGCACATGTAACTAGAAAAAAATTAATGATGAAACGAACATGTTAACTTTTCACATTACCTTTTAAAAAAGGTTTCGGAAGAAACTTCCAGCATTACTCTAAAGAACGCTAACAGGGAACTTGAGAAGTTTGTTTTCCTGGGAAATTAAAACAGTTTTTTCAGTTCTTGATGCTGTTGAAGGTCTTCAAGTGATGTGTTTTTTTATTTGGTAAAATTGTTTGGGATTCTGTATTACCAGTCTATAACAGTTTATTGGGTGTCCCCGTAATTGTGATTGTGTAGCAAGTATCAATCGCTGGAGTACTATTATGTGAATATGTTTGTCTTTCATTGAGGTCGATATTCAATAGGTATGCCATATTTCTGGCCTTGTACATTACTGTTGTATATTTTAAAAATATCTCTATAAAAGCTACCATTGAATTATGTCAGGAATATGCAGTTTTGTAAGAGTCTTCAAGGTAATGCATGAAAAACTGTTTTACGAGAAATTAAAATAGTTTTTTTAGTTGTTGGAAGTCTTCAAGCGATGTGTTTGTTTTTAAATAAAAAGTTCTTTGTGATCCTATGCCGCCAGTCTATAGCGATTTATTAGAAACTTTCGTAATTGTGATTTGTGTTGTAAAAATCAATTGAATGCTTATCTCTGGAGTACTGGCATGTGGACTTGTTTCGTAGGCCATTACCCTTGTATTGATCTCGATCCTCAATAATACCGCCACATTTCTGGCTTTGTACATTAATAATCTACGTTTAAAAAATATAGATATAAAAGCTGCCGTTGAAATATGCATTTAAGGAATACGTAGTTTTGAAATAGTTTCCATGGCAATACAGTATTTAACTTTTAAGGCAGAATAACATATATTTTTATTATTTCAAAGCTCCCAAGAAAATTATATTTCGACATTAAATGATCCATAAGGTGTTGATTTGTTGTTAAATTAACAAATCAATCAAATATATTTGCCGTTTTTGATTGCAATATTAGAATTTCATAAACTTGTAATAAAAGCACAAAGAGAAACTTGTTTCAAATTGAAAGTAAAATTACCAGCAATACATTTTATATAAAAAATGATCAACAATACTCATTGATAATAAAATTACCAACAATACATTTTATCTGTATTTAAAGGCATACAATTGTATTCTAAGTATATCACCATTTCTAGTAATTGTCCACACAAACGTGTATATGCACAAAAGCTTAGCATCATCTACGATGTATTCAGTTGTGCAAGCAGAATAACATACATCATTTTTTATTGCTTCAAAGATCTCAAGAAAATTAAATTTCGGTATTAAATGACCCATAAGGTGTTGATATGCCGTTAAACAAAAAAATCAAATCAATCAATCATGGTAATACCTATATCATATCTTATGGATATATTTTCTTTTCATCCACCATAGCATTTAAGTATCGATATCATGATGAATAGTCTGTTCAGAAGATGTCAGGTATTACTATTTTTTACATTCCTCTGTGCAGTGCGTTGGTATTAATCAATATCACCGCTAGAAGGTTTCAGATACAACAACATCGGGAACAAGGTAGATTCTGTAACCGGATCCTTACGCTGGAGATACAGCACGTACTGAATGCACCGGGTCTTGTAAATAGGGTGTAGTAAAATTACTGCGTTAACACTCCTCTGATGTACCCGTAAAGGTAAGCAAAATAGAACAAAAACACATGGCTCTAATCTCTTGTGTGTGCGCATTTTACGTTAGTGTCCTCGTCGCGGATTGGTTTTTCAGTATAAGGTTCTGATTGGCCCAAAAAGAATACCGTCATTCTCACTCGCTTTCTGTCGGCGCGTCGTATTATCTGCACTATTTCAAGCCACCAGGTAAAGATGTCGCTGACAGATTGTCGTCTGATGTCAAACGAACGGGAAGAAAATTCAAATAAGAAACATTTTTTTGCTAAGAAACTTGATTCTTCACTGACACATAAATATTTATATGGGTCATTTTTTTTAGTTTTACCTTAAACACTGCATACAACATCGATATCTATAATTCTCAAAATGTGTATGTGTGTACGTGTGTGTGTGTGTGTGTGTGTGTGTGATCGGATGTTCTTTAAGCGGTTCCCCAGTTTTCATCCGATTAAATTTTTTTTGTTTGATAGATACTTCTTCAGTGCCGGTTTTGTGTCCAAATTTTTCGCGACAATGGCTCTCCACTACTTCCTGTCCATTATAACACTCAGCAACGTTTTACCATTTACTATCTGTTCTTGGATATATATCTTTAATAAAAAACGTTAATAAAAATAAATAGTTTAAATTACAATAATATCTATATCTATAATTCTCAAAATGTGTGTGTATATGTGCGTGATCGGATGTCGTTTATGCATTTCCACAGTTTCCATCCGAACGCTTCTGTGCACGAGGCTGAAAATGATGATCAAACGACGAAGAGAAACGTCTCCTTAACTGCTGCTGCGCGTGAGGCTGAAACAAGATTAAGAACGCAAAAACGGCACTTTTAAGTGCCACCCCACCATTCAAATTGTTAACCCTCTCCATTTGGGGATGTGCCTCAGTTGTACCCAATTGTTGTTACTAATATTGATTTTCGGGTGGGCTGCTTCAATTGAACGTCATAAATTCCCAGTAATGAAAGACACGATCGAAGACAGGTTATACTGCTGTGTGTGTATATATATATATATATATATATATATATATATATATATATATATATATATATAATATTATAAATTAATTGATTTAAAATATTTAATTGATATATTATTTAATATTTAATTAATTTAAAATAGCGAAAAAAAACATATTTTAAATCAATTAATTTATAATATTAATGCTCTGTAAATTCACATTGAGCACTATTTTGTAAAAATAAAAATATCTATAAGAACACCGGATTATATATCTTACTGTTCTTTATATATATATATAATGAAATGGACAAAGCCCGACAATTATTTAAAGACATTTTTATGTTTATACATTCTTTTTATAGATACAAATATTTAAGTAAATGATTTGTTTATAATAAACGGTGTTAAACAACATTTACCTGCCTGAATGTCCGAGAAATCTTCACAGAAAATATTCGTCCTCCGACAGCATTCGAACCTGTATCCTATACGGAACCGTCATTTAGCTTGATGTGACTTTAATCGATTTGGCCACAGAGGAAGGTTTGGTTAGCAATGTTGTTTAATACTGTTTATTATAAACAGAGCATTTACTTAAATATTTGTATCTATAAAAAGAATGCTTAAACATAAAAATGTCTTTATATATATATATATATATATATATATATATAACTGACCAGAGAATTCAGAGCAGCATGTATCTATCCAGCTCTTATCTCAAATAACAACTTAAAAGAGACTGTTTGACCAACACAAGGATTGTTAAAAGATTCATGTTAAAAAGATTAAAAAAATAAAAAAATAAATGAAAACTACAGACAAAAGTTCATTTTCTCCAGCAAAAGATTCATTTCTGTAGTTTACTGCTACCAGCAAGCAGAAATATTTCTCCTCCATTTTGGTCGAAACTAGTCGAGGAATCTAAATGAAATAATAATAATAAAAAAACGAAAGAATATTAATCTACAACCCAGTGTGTCTAATGATTTTAATTTTTTAATATTTTTTTTTATTATTATATATATATATATATATATATATATATATATATATATATATATATATATATATATGCACTAAGCTAAAGTAAGAGTGCACACTGTTAGGTGCTTGGATACTTAATTAGCATAGTCTGACACAAGACAACAGAAATGGGGTGTATAGTGAGGATCGAACTCAATAAAGAAATGCGCGTGGAAGAATGGATAGTGTCTCTGAATGAGAAATCAAAAAGCTGAGATCAAACCCCAGTCAAGTTCGTTAGATTTACTTGTGAGCAAATAATCTTGAGAAAGGTAAAATTCCATCTCTTTTTTCAGCAGCCATGGATTAAATAGTTGGACCTATAAGTGGAAAATGATTGTTAACATAAATAAATTACTAATCGAATATTCATTCACAAAAAAAGAAGATAAATGTTCTTACAACACAAAATATGCTTTGGCTTTAAATAACTCATAAACGGAGTGATAGACTGTAAAAAACAAATCACCCATTCACTACACTACAAATGATCTATTCAGTAGACGGTCCCAGAATCACTACAGGTAGAGTATTACAGAACCTAACTATTTAGTGTAGAAGTATCTATACCTCCTGATATCTGGAACAACTATAGCGTCTTATTTCGTTCACTATAATGCATTTTTACAATCTTCAAAGAGATGGAAAATTACTGATAATGAATACATAGAATATAGAGTGATTCTAAAATCTGGACAGATAGGGAATTTCATTAACTATTTTTTTTTTTACCTTCACAGATTAAACATGGTTTTGTCGAAAGAAGAAAAATGGCTTCTCTTTGTGTAGTATGCTAAAAGACAAGGTATACTCACTTAAAATCACAGATGCAACCCACTTGATTGAAATCATAAAGAGTGAATATGCTAAAATTGACGGCAATGTGAAGTTACTGCATCGCGTTCACGTGAATATGTTGTAAAGCGCATCAAGCTTTGTATTTATTGTAGCATACCTACGGACGATAATGTCTATGTCGCCATTCACATAACTTCAGTCGTAAATACTGTATGTTGGTCTGCATTTGGAGATTCGTCCCCAGCTGTGCTGGTCAAACACTCTGCCTCGAGAAAGAGAGGGTCCCCAGACGAGGCAAAGTCGAAGGGCAGAGTCTTGTCTCGGGAAACTCGATCCAGTTTTATACGGGGTCTACAGGGAATTTTTAGCCGAGCCTACGGGTTCGGATATTCCGCGGTTGGTAGATATCCTGCAGTTGTAGGAATTCAATTGACTCACTCCTAGCAGTTGGCTACTTCTACGCGCCGCTGTCGAATCTTATATGTGCTGTTCTTGTCCTAAGTATTATCGTTCATTACCAACCTTCGTGTAATTATTCTATTCAGTAACCTTCCCTACGATACAACATTTTGGCGACGAGGATTAGCCAAAATTACAACAGTAAGATGTTATTTGTTAATGTTCCAATTTAATAAAATGTTGAAAATTACATTACTTGAAAATATGTATTTTGCCGGTAGTACTATTTACTGATAGTCGGAAATATCATAGCCTCTTATTTCATTTTTTTTACTAATTGATCTGCCAATGCAAATTCGATCTTTGCTGAGTGCCTTATTTTTGTGGCATTATGAGCTTAGTCAATATACATCAGATATTAATAATTTCCAAACGTTTAAAGCAAACACTGAAATCGCGAATATTTATCAGGACGAATATTTGGCTTAATCCAATTATTCCTAAAAAATCATATAATGGAGAACGTGTTGAACAGACACGCTTCTAGGTCAATAAGACGGGGCCCCCAGGGCTATATCTTTTCACCTACGTTGTTTCTTATCTTCATTAACGACATCTCTAATGTTATTAGTTTCCAACTAGGTATTTATACCGATCCCACAACTATTTTCTCCTGCCTTAGAAGTCCAATAGGTGTTAAAAAGTACAAATTGACGACTGGTCTCGAAAAGGCGCCAGAACGGTGATTAATTTGGACAATGAATGGCTTGTAAATTTGAACGCCTCCATAACAAAACTGCTTTCATTTAATCACCATACAAAACCTTTTCTCCCAGCCATCAGTATGACTGATGCTAAGGAGAGCAACTCCTTGTGCCTTCCTGGGCTCACATTTTCCACTGACATCTAATGGAATGATTATATTGAATCAACTGCTATATCTACTGCTAGGAAAGATGGTCCCCTGCGTTGTTCCAGACATTTCTCGTTAGAATCCATCTTACACATTTATAAATTTATCATCCGTCTGTGCATTGAATATTGCTGTTATACCTTGTCAGGTGTTCCTACTATATATCTTGAGACTTTGGGGCACCTCGAGGCGGTGTAATGGTTAACAAGCTTGTCTCACTAGAACAATTACGTTCGAACCTCACTGGCTGCCCCATACTTTCGGCCTTGTGCCACATCTAAGTTTGGAAAATCACTATATCTCCAGACTTTGGGGCACCTCGAGGTGGTGTAATGGTTAGCAAGCTTGTCTCACTAGAACAATTACGACTGAGTAGTACGTTCGAATCTCACTGGCTGCCCCATACTTTCGGCCTTGTGCCACATCTCAGCTTGGAACATCACTATATCTCCAGACTATCAACAAAATTTAAAGAAAAGTCTCTAGTATATTCAATCCTGACCTGGCATCTCGACTTCAGTCATTTTCTCAACGACGTGACATGGCATCCTGCTGCCTTTTCTACAAATATTTCCATGGTAATTGTTCTCATGAGCTTTCCTTCTTGGTGCCTCAACCACACGAAATTAATCGTGCTACAAGATTGGCAATTCGGTCTCACCCTTTTAGATGAAACTCGGTCACATCGTTTTTAGATGCAACCGTCGGCCTTTCCTGAAATCTGTCCTTTTATTATATTTTCGCCTCACTAAATCTTCTCAATCAGTTTAATTCCAGTGAACCCTTGAAATCTTAGTGACATTATCGCCTTGCTAGGGATGAAATGTTGTTAAAAAATACGCGTCAGATATTAACAATTTCCAAGCGTTTAAAACAAACACTAAAGTAGCGAATCTTTGCTAAATGTTTTTTTTAAGCCTTCTGATTAACAAGCTTCTCTCTAATAACTTCTGGGCGTAAAAAATAACCAGCGAGTATGATGGTGAAAAACAGAATTACTTGTCTGTCTTGATTAACGTCACCTCGTTGTTCTCGGGGCAATTCTCTCTCTAAAAGAAGAGAAAACAATGTGAATGTGGGCGGGGATGCATCCAAAATTGCATCATCATCATCATCATCATCATTGATTCACTTAGCGCATTTTGCCGTGATCGCCATTCTACTGTCGTTCATTTTGCCATTCAAACCAAAATAGTGAAATGCCTTGCCATTTCCGTTTGCACCGGGGATGTCGAGGTTACCCCGTAGCTCCTTTCAGAAGTTCCTCCGCCAACTGATGAAGCCGCGGGCCTCTGAGGCGCAGATCCTTCGCTTAGGATGGCTGCATGGCACAGGTGGTTTAAAGAGTAGCATTCCATTTTGTCGGTCTGTTCGGGAAACCCAATTCATCCGAGGAATGCAGGATCGACCACCTCGTTGCAAAGGTACTACACCATCCAAAATTTACGTAACGTAAAACAGGAATGAATTCGATATAGGCATAGGTTTTTACTCCACGAACGTAAAAGCCATCTTAGTAGAGCGTTATAAAATAACTAAACGTTATTGTTATGATGTTGATTTGGGGTTAGTAGAGACAAACGCCAAAAATCACGTAACAATAAAAAGGGTTTTAATAGGTTGGTAAAAAGGTACAGAAATCGCCTGAGTAGTCAATAACTAGCTCAGCTAAGAACTTCTCTGAGTATTTATCGATCCCCCCACAAGGATTGAATGTGGCACAAGGCCGAGTTTAATGTGGGTTGAATCCGAACCCGTAGGCTCGGCCAAAAATATAGCCCTTGAACCCGCCTAGACGGGTTCAGGCCCTATCTACCTCCCCGGACGAAACCTTTCCCTTTGGCAAAGCTTCGTCCGGGTTCCTCTCAACTAATGCAGAGAGTTCGACAGACGTCGGGAGTCAGCTAAGAACTTCTCTGAGTATTTATCGATCCCCCCACGAGGATTGAATGTGGCACAAGGCCGATTTTAATGTGGGTTGATCCGAGCCCGTAGGCTCGGCCAAAAAATATAGCCCTTGAACCCGCCTAGACGGGTTCAGGCCCTGTCTACCTCCCCGGACGAAACCTTGTCCTTCGGCAAAGCTTCGTCCGAGTTCCTCTCAGCTAACGCAGAGAGTTCGACAGACGTCGGAAGTCAGCTAAGAACTTCTCTGAGTATTTATCGATCCCCCCACGAGGATTGAATGTGGCACAAGGCCGAGTTTAATGTGGGTTGATCCGAGCCCGTAGGCTCGGCCAAAAATATAGCCCTTGAACCCGCCCAGACGGGTTCAGGCCCTGTCTACCTCCCCGGACGAAACCTTGGCAAAGCTTCGTCCGGGTTCCTCTCTGCGTTAGCAGAGAGTTCGACAGACGTCGGAAGTCAGCTAAGAACTTCTCTGTCTATTAGTCTTCCAACATGCCACTATTTAAAGTCTTTGTTCGCAGAGGGGTGGTAGGTTTCCGACACAACAGTTATATTAATAAGCACAGACGAATTTCGTTATTGGAAGCAAGAGTAACGACAGTGTAATCGTAAAACAATAAAAACTGTTTTGCAGCGTCAGTTTAAAGCAGGGTTTGGCAATCACCCTGTTCACGGGCAATCACCCAACCCACGAATGATTTTTTCCCGGCCCACCAACTTAAAACCTGGATATTAATTATTTAATTAGTATCAAGTACAGATATAGTTGTTCATTTTTAGTTCAAGCGTTCCTTTGAAAAGTGACTTCTTATGTTCCTCAGAGTTTTTTTTTCATTTGAGTTTGTTGTCTGGTGGTAAAACAACTGTGGATATCTGTATTTGACAATAATTAATGTTTATTTAATTTGTTATGATAAGTAGTGTCATGTAGTCACGGTGGAGTATTGGATAGCGGCTCGGGTTGAGAAATCGGAGAGTCGAGTTCGATATTTCAGTCGAATCCATTACATTCACTTACGTGCTAATACCCTTGGGACAGGTATGAATCCTCTTCTTCTCCCCTTGGGTTCTGTCGGTCTTGGATGGCAACTGGTCTACCGCAGAAAAGAAATGTCAACCTACTGCTGGAAAAAAATCTGCATCGTCAGTCATGTATCACGAATGGCACAGAACTGACTGAGTGTTATATATTATTACAATTAGGCGAAAATTGGTTTAAAAAAATCAGTTGGCAACACTGATCTAACGACACCTTTAGATACTGTGGTTTGATCACAGTTTATTCACAATTATCATATTACTCCATTTGTTTTTTACATCTGTTCTCATTGTTTTTTTATTTCTCCATACTGATTGCTCTTTTTTCTTTTCCTTTACAGGAGTCTTTTCTGTCTGAGCAAAAACAAGCCCATGGAAACTAAGAAAAGATAAGTGGATTTTGAGTGCCAAAATTTTAACGAAGGCTGGACGCTTAGCTAGTTTTACATTGAATACTTCAGAAAATATATTTGCTTAATTTGTCAAGAAACCATTGCCGTGAAGAAAGTTTCAAATATTAAACGGAATTAAAATAAGGAACCTTGTTTAAATAAAATATAATTTACTTCGTTGTTTTTCTTGAAATCTCCAGACTAGGACAGACTTCTGGAAAGAGCGGTTAGAGGTCGAGACAATTTATTATGGTCAATTTCATATCTTAACCCTCCTTCGAGACACTGCATAGCTGCATGGATGGCTTTCTCCAAAAGGTTTCCGACCTCTGTATTAAAACATCAGCCAATTGGTTAACAAGTGGCTGATGCTGCTCCTTACAGCAAATCATAAAATTAACCTAGATTTATATGGATTGAAAGGAGGACGGGTGAAACTCGACTCTCGCATGTTTAAAGTTAATCTGCCGTAGAATTTTTTTTAGATCCTGCAAAGAATTCGTAAAATTAATTAATTCAGTTAACTATATTTTAGGGCAGCTATTTTATTTTAGGAATATTTCCATTTGAAAGTGAAATTTAACTATCGCCATATCTGATATAGCGTTAAATAATTAATCGGAAACACTTGTTTCAGAACCATATGATTCTGTTTTATTCTATAAAATACAATGTGATTATATACTTTTCAGTTACGCAACTAAATAACCGCTTCTTAGTAAGGACTAGCAGCATGGCCCGGCGTTGCCTGTGCTTGATTAAAAAATCGTGCGACTCATACAGCAATCGCTATCACTTGACTTAAAATATGTTTGCCCTTCCTTGCCTCTAAAGAAGTGCCCTTTGCCGTGCTCATGTTGCTACATGCCTTACTTCTTGCCTATCTCACACTGCTAATTTTTTATAAGCTCTATACTAAACATTAAATCTGTTACGAAAAAAAGAACTAAACAAAATGAAGACAAAACGATCAGCTTTAAAAAAGGACTCGTAACTGGAAAAACCGAATGAAAAAAGAATGTTAGCCATAAATACTTTTTCACACCCAACCCAGTTCTGCGGAATCAGAATCAACGTTGATTTTAAGCAAGCGAATGAGCCAATTGGAGTAAAGTGCCATGCAGATTTAAATTTTTTCCACTTGTGACTAATGCAGCTATCGATTTTTTTGCATGCTAGCATGCTAGTTAACATTCCTGTCAGTCAGCTGTTGGCTCTCACACTGGCCAATAGAATCTCCCTGCCTATTCGTGGCAGCCAGTTATAGGCTCTCACTCTGACCAGTAGAAAATGGCCGCAAACTACATGAAAAGTGCCGTAGAAGCATGAAAAAAATCGATTATTTCCACTATCGATGAGAGTTGGGAAATGCAAATTCAGTCTTGGCCTTCGCGCTAACTTGGAGCATGTGCATGTAAATTTTGGTGCAAATCCGTCGAAAATTGCGGCCGTGCATTCGTTACACACACACACACACACACACACACACACACACACACACACACACACACACACACACACACTGTAATATGAAAGAGAAAAGTGTAAACAGTTAAAAAAATAAAAATAATCGAAGACATACATTAAGTCCTGCGAAGTTTTGGTGGGTTCTTGACCGAATGTACAAGCGAGAGCGGATATCAATGGCATTGTCGTTCGGGAGGGGTAAGTAGAAGAATTTGGGTTTCTCTGGCCGACACAGGATCTATCCTACTAGTCAGGGTAGGTAGAGATCCTCATTTGGGACTTTCCTTATCTACCGTATATAAACGCGTATCATCCGAATTTCGAAGACCTAATTTTGAAACTACATTGACTACAGTAAATGGATATATAGTTCGGTCAACGGTGTAGCCAGAGCCAGCAGAATATACGCTAATTTTGTATCTCGTGTACGATGCGACCCCCTTAAAATTAGCTTCAAAATTAGGTCTTCTAATGTCGCATGATACGCTAATATATACGGTATATTTTCCCCCAATTTTTTATAATATAAAAATATACAAAACTGATCCTTAAAACAACGACGTGAGGCTTCATGTTGTCCCTTGTCAGATGCGAGAGGATTCGTTTGGGCATTCTGGCAAGATGGCGAGTCATGAGGTAACTGTATAGATAAAAAAAAATCCGCGGAGAAGGTAGAATCAATGCAATTTCAAAATTCATTTACTATTGTTATTACTTTTTCATATTACAAGTAAATGTTGTGGTAGGATGCACCTAATTTGCATAGTGGAGTACCGACCATATAAATATGGTTGGTACCGGGAAGAGAGAGAGGAATCAAGAGATTCAATCCAGAGACTCTGCCCGACTGCGACTAAGTCAACCAAGAATATACAAAAGACTATATGTAAATATTGTGTACACTTTCTTGTTTCAATACATTTTGTTCTACGTACATTTTGTGTTGTATTATTATTCCATGCATTAGTCAAGTTTCAACAGTAAACTAGCACAAAATTACGTTTTATTTTCTTTCACCTTCTTTTATATTCTTCTTCTTCTTCTATACGCCGTGTCCATTCAGGTCGTGGGAGAACATGGTTCCGCATAATTTCCTGCCCTTTGCAGCTCTTAGTAAAGTTCGTCATTTTGCTATCTCTCCTAATGTATGTTCTGTCAAACATTTACTCAAGCTCATTAAGTAGGTTATGCGCTGTTCTCCTCTGTCCCTCTTGCCTTCAATATGTCCTGTGAGTATTAATATTTCTAAGCCCTCTTTCCTTATGTGTCCTACTAATTTCAACTGACTCTTTCTGACGCTATGTCATAGTGTCCTTTTTGTTTCCATTTTCTCCAAAACTTAATCGTTACTGACATGTTCAGTCATTAGTATTCTCATCATCCTTCTGTACAACACATTTCGTCATCTAGCATTCACTGTTATATATGATGACCTATATTACATAATAGTTTACGTCTCTATTTTTTTTTGTTTGTTTCCAATGAAATTTTCTTTTTTCTTAACGTTGTAGTGTCCTCCCTCTAAAGAGTCTATGGTGAACTTTTCCGCCTACTATAAGATTAGTAGGAGAGAAGGCCTTGGGGGAAACAGTCGAATTAATTGAAAGCTGAGTCAACTGACACACACTCATTAGTTGTGTAGTACTCTACTGTTGTACTTACGGTTTAATATATGATATATCTGCAACATTTGTTTTGTTATTTCTTTAACCATTTACTTGATCACGACATCTTGGCCTTCTCTCCTACTAATCTTATAGTAGGCGGAAGAGTGTAACTCTTTAGAGGGAGGACACCATGACACTTAATTTCTGGAAAGGCAGATTTCGCTATCCCAATGAGCTTTCGGATTTCAGCGTCTTCTGCTAAAACTCTTCCCAGATATTTAAATTGTTCTACTTGCTTGATTTTGACATCTCCAATTTTTAGTTCGCATTTGGGTGTGTTTCTTCTGCTGGCAACCATTTTATTTTCTTACAGTTGATGTTTAGTACTGTTTTTCTCGCTTTTCTTCACTACTTTCTGTAGGGTTTCCTGTAGTTTTCTTTCTATGCCCGCTATCAATACTGCGCCATCCGCATATCTAATATTGTCAAGAGTGTGACTGCCAATAATACATTCTGATAGAATCTCTAATTCCCTCAGAATTGCTTAATTCAAGCGTTTGAATAAGTCTGATGAGAAGACACACACTTGTTTTGCCACCGCTTCTGTGTATTTATTGAATTCATTTTCTGTTCAATTACAGGTGATTTGCTCCCAGTATTCGTTCTGGATTATTCTAATATCTTTCCTAAATAATTCAAGCTTACCTAGCAGAAGTGTGTTAAATATGATGAACAGTATTAAACGTTATGGTTTGATATGAACGATATATATTCATTTTTGTTTTATCTTCTTTGCGAATTATTCATACGCTCTTAACTCTCAGTAATGTAGAAGATTGTTTACTTTGTGAGTTCCATTTGTACAGTAGTCAATGTGAACAGAAGTTATCATTTTTCCATTTTATTTTTATACTAATATAAATTAAGAACTCCGGGTTAGAAATAAAATTTTTATTAAATTTTCTGAAAAGTTAATAGGAGAGGGGGACTAGTGTGCTTTATAAATTCTTTGTGAACTTATCTACCTAGCAAGTCAAAAACAAAATATTTTCATACGATGTGAGTTCTTAAAACGTAAAAAAATAATAATTCGACGTGATTTCTTAAAATGTATATGTAAAAAATTACTGTTTTTTTTTTTTTTTTTTTATATTTTAAAGAATCACATCGTATAAGCATATTTTGTTTTGGTTTACGTAGGGTGATCAATTTACAATGAAATCATATACCAAACGGGACGCCGTATTAATTTCTATAAAAACAAATAAAACGTGTTATATTTGTGGTTTTGGGTGATTAATCTATAGTAATATGAAAAAAATGATTAGTTTTGATCCTGGTGTCTATCATAAAACTTCATCTTTTCATAATCAAGAAGTATTGACGATAAAGAAAATATAGAGCAACAATTTTTTAATGTAAGTACAATACAACTGTAAAATTAATAAAATATTGCCATCATCGTTTGAGTGTACAGGCAAACTATTTATTCATGCCCGTCGTACCTGCAAAAATGACTAAATCATTTATGCATTAATAAATTATAAACGATATATATATATATATATATATATATATATATATATATATATATATATATATATATATATATTGCTATTTTCACTGGTGCCCTGACTGCCTCAATTTAAGCGTGCTACTAAATTGGCATTTCGGTCCCACCCATTTACTGTCGAAACAGTTAAATGTAACCGCCTCTTCTACTAAAAAACTTTTTCTCTCGCACTTCCTGACAGTGGAACTCCCTTCCTCTTACGTGCTTCCCTGATAACTATAATCTTCAAAAATTGAAATGTAATGTCAATCGACATCTTCTATTGCCTTGTTCTCCGTTCTTCTTTTTATCTTTTCTTTAAGCCCTCTATACCCAGTCTTTAGCCTTACTTACACACTCTGTAGCCCTTTGCGTACTAGTGGCACACCCGCCTTGTTTAGCGTGAATTGCTTATATATATATATATATATATATATATATATATATATATATATATATATATATATATATATATATATATATATATATATATATATATATATATATATATATATATATATATATATATATATATATATATATATATATATATATATATATATGTGTGTGTATATATATATATATATATATATATATATATATATATATATATATATATATATAGTCATCCATAGACAGACTGCTCGCTGTAACACAGCTCATCAGTGCTAGAGATCAGATTGCTTCAAGCCGGGATCGAAACACGTCAGTCAGACATTCTACCACAAGCTATCGTCTCACGGCAGAGGGGAAGTGAAATTTTTAACGTTTTTACTATGCGGAAGACGTCAGTAGCAAGGAGAGCTCGATTAGATGTTGAAGAGCATTGCATTAGCAGCAGCCACTGTTTTAATATATATATATATATATATATATATATATATATATATATATATATATATATATATAATTTTCACAAACCACAAATAATACTTTCCACTTAAACAGAGAACTCGTGAAGTTTATTTTGATTTTAAGTACATTGTGACCGTGTCAGAAATATCAATACATGCATGATGACGTTATATTTGATAAGTACTATTATATTCTTAAATTTTCTTGTTAAATCGAGACTTTCATATAGATGTCATAGGGAACTTGTTCAGAAATATCTTAACTGTCAGCTGTATATAACCGCTTTCTCAGATCGATGGTTAAAGTTGGCTTTGAGCGATAAAAGAATCACAAAAAATTGTACCAAATAACAGAAACCACATCACTTGAGAACTACCACCAATAGCAACAACTAAAATGGATAGCACATATAATATAAATAGAAAATAAGGATATAATCAAAATGTTGTTATTCCACACTACATCAAACAAAAGGTTAAGAAGGAAACGTCAATCAATATCAATGACAGTTAACCCGAGAAAACTATTTTCCTGAAAAATTGTTTCCAGAGAAAGATTTTATAAATTTCAACCGAGTTGATGCTCTGTCAATAAATGCCGAATGTTTCCTTATAAAGGAACGAATATTATTATCATTATCATTGCCATTATATTGTAGAAATATCGGAAAATATTAATAACGTATTCGATGAATTCACCTCTTCTATCACAGCTATGGTTAAGTGTGGAGTAATCGATAGCGATTCGGCTTCAGGAATTGTAGAACTGAGTTCGAATTCCAGTCGAATTCATTACATTCACTTATGTGCTAATATCGTTGGGAAAGGTATGAATCCTCTTCTTCTTCCCCTTCCCCACAGCTATGGGTAAATAGGAGAACACACCGGGTTATATAGCTTTGGATGGCAACTGGTCTACCGCAGAAAGAAATGGCAACCTACTGCGGGAAAAAATCTGCCTCGTCAGTCATATATCGAAAGATACATGATCGCCTAAGCGTGTATCACGCATGGCACATAACTGACTTAGTAAAACTTGTATCCCTGAAGCCCCCAACAAAAAATATTCTTACAATCTAAAAATATTTTCTGGCTTTAAATAACCTGTAAAAGGGTTGATAAACCGTAAAAAAATCAATGAATCAATCAATAATGTATTCGAGACGTCAGAAATAGTGCACCAAATGACATAAAGAAACCTAAATTTCCATTTTATGTCAGAACCTGGCTGCAGTGATTAATTCACCTAAGAATTTTGGTATAAACGTAGCTGGTTCAAGTGTTGGATCTCCTAAGGTTACTTTCACGTCCAACGTATTAAAAAAATAACAAAACAAAAAACAAAAAAAAAAAGAAGAAAATACTCCAGGGCATAAATATCTTAAAAACTTTGAACTTTCTTCTGTCCGATCTAAACTCGCCCACATTAGATAGAATAACAATAGAATATTATTCCCATATCCTGTCTTTCATCTAATTCTTTCATCTTCTGCACCTGTGGACTTCACACATGTATCAGAGCGTGGGACTATGGGTCACAAGGTCATAGATTCCATCTCTAGTGCTGTGTAGGCGAAAACTCTTTCACATAAAATCAGAGCAAAGTGACTAGTCAAGCCCGAAATACAAAAGAGGTATAAATATTTAACACCGCATAGCTCGATAAAACACGATGGTGGGTGTCCAATCGTGCGATATCTTGTTATAAACGAATCGTTTTACAGAAGACCAAACTCTAGGCAATATAATATATAGCGTATTCTATACAGAGTCGCAGAAGGTCTAATAGGTAACGGTAAGAAACAGGGTATCATCTTTGTAGAATCAAATTCAGGGAGTGAAAGTTAACTTTTTCCTATTTTTTTTTTTTTTTTTTTTTTAACAATAATGTTCACTATATAGGTAAGAGATAAAAGGTTACGGAGTAAGAATCATAGTTTATAGGGATGTGGGGAAGATAAGGATTAACCCCAGACTTGAACAAGTTAAGATTGTAATGGCTGTGGAAACATCCTATACAAAGCTGCGGTTCGTTGAGCCACTGTAGATAGATGGTTACGGAGTAAGAGTCATAGTTTATAGTGATGTGGGGAAGATAAGGATTAACCCTATACTTGAACAAGTTAAGATTGTAATGGTTGTGGAAACATCCTTTGGGAATCAGCTCTTTAAAGGTTTGGTTTATTGATCCACTTTAGATAGAGGGTTACGGATTAAGACGCGTAGTTATAGGGATGTGTGGAAGTTAACGCTAGACCTGAACAGATTGTAGTTTTTACACAAGTATCGTCTTGTGAGTCAGCTCCACCAAGCAGCGGTCCGTGGGAAGAAGCTGCTCGAGTATGGAATAAGAAGGTAATGATGATGGTTCGCTGGGAAGTTGCGATGAAGAGCAAGGGGCTTGCGACATTTCGTCTGTGTGAAAAAAGCTACAGGATGGAAAATAACTCATCACACACGAGGACGCGTAGACGCTTTTGGACACTATCTAGAGCGGGTAGTGAAAAGAGAGCGTCTCCTGCCCATATATGGTAGCAGTACTCTATTTTCACCCTGATCTGGCTCTTGTGAAGGTAGATGATAGTAGAAGTTACATACTTAACTTGAGTTGTACAGGGGGTCGACCATTTCCCCTGTATCTTTAGCGATAGGTTGTATGTACGAGTTCCACTTTGGGTCTGGGTTGTGTTTAAGTCCCAATAAGTGCTGAAAACTCTAGGTCACCTTGAGAGAACGCTTGTTCGTCTCAATAGGCTTGCTTGGTGATGATTACCAGGCCGTTTTCCCCCTACTGTTCTGTTAAAGCTAGATCATAGGAGTGATCAGCTGTCAAGCCCTGTTAATCATGATATGTTTAAATTCAGGATCAGCTCAGTGATGATGGAACGTTACTAGTTTGTTTTTCGAGATATTGAATATGACCAGCCATTTTTTCACCCACTGAACTGTCAAAGCTAGATTAGTGAAGAGATCATCTGTCAAGGTCTGGTCATCTAGGTGTTTGGAGGTTTACCTCATATCATCAGCATAAATATTCACAAATGATCAGAGTAGATTCTTAGGCAGATCATTTATGTAAAGTAGAAAGAGGGTTGGACTGAGAAGCGAAACGTGTCGAATGACTGCGCTAATCTCTTGGGCCCCGGGCGACTGGCCGTTACTAAATACTTTCAGAGACATGCCTATTATAATTAAGATGGCTCGTTCTGTGATATAAAATCATATTGAGTTTTGAAGGTTCACTCATATACCGTTATATCATCAGCATAGATATTCACAAATGATCGCAGTAGACTCTTAAGCAGATCATTTATGTCAAGAAGAAGTTTTGGACCGAAAAATGACCCTTGCCTGATTTGATCGCTAGGGTCTCGGAGGATTCGTTGTTCACAATTAAGCTCGGGGACCTACTTGTTAGGAAGGACTTGATAACTGAGAAGATGCTTCCAATGATATCATAGATGGAGAGCTTGTGCAGTAACCCTCTATGCCACACGTTGGCCTTTGAAAAACTTAATTCGATCGTTAGGCCTTGCGATGTATTTATTGTCTAGTGCCTCATTGATTCTGTTAGTAATTACAGGATATCAGCAGTGGGCCGAGCTGATTGAGATCTATATTGCTTATAATTCCCTAGGTTCTCGTTGTTGAAGCGATCAACAAGAATCCGCCATTAAAATTGGTTTCCCAAATCGGAAATTACTTGGGACTAGATGTAATAGTCTCTTCTAACAAACTAGGAGAAGATATAACACAAATTTTTCCGACAATTATATTTTAAAAAAATCAAATTATCAGAGATGGGATTTGGAATTTTATCTTGTAAAGATACCAGAAAATCTGATTGGTATATACACTGAAATAACCGACGTCATAGATGGTTGTATTTTATTTTGGGTGGGGGTTTTATGAAAATTATAATGAAGTGGATCGATTTTTTGCAACAAATAAATCAGACAGCAGATTGTATATATTAAAAGAGATGCAATTAGATTTTACGGTAAATCTCATAGAAAATGTATTAAAATATATTAAGACGTATCGAAAGTATTCGTTATTAAAAAACAAAAAAAAATTTCGAAAGGTTATTTTATATATACGTCTAAAGATCGTAACTCTACTATAATACAGTTATACATGGTGGAACAAAATTAAAGTCCGTGAGAAGGGTGACGTGTCCTGCTAAAAATATGAACTTTGTTCCCCCAAATTTTTTCACTGAGAATCTTCTACCCGATTCTAGGATAGGGGAGTTTTTCTTATTCACTACACTCTCTCCACACGGACAAGTAGTCGCCAGAATTCTCTACTAGGCTCCCAAAATGTAACCAATACATACTGTTGCACCTAGGGAAGGTTACTGAATAGAATAGTCAAACGAAGGTTGGTAATGAACGATAATACTTAGGACAAGAACAACACATATAAGATTCGCCAGCGGCGCTTAGAAGTAGTAGTCAATTGCTAGAAGTGAGTCAAGTGAATTCTACAATGAATCTCCAACTGCAGGATATCTACCAACCGCCCAACGCGGTCAGATGTAGCACAAGGCCAAATTTAATGTGGAGTATCCGAACCCGTAGACTCGGCCAAAAATTCTCCGTATAAAACGAGATCGGGTAGCTGTTTCCCAGAGACGAGACTCTTCCCATCGCCATAGCCTCGTCTGGGGATCCTTTCTGTCCGGAGTCAGAGATCTTGACCAGCACAGCTGGAGAAGAATCTCCAACTGTAGATCAACATATAGTATTTACTAATGTATTTATGTGAATGGGAACATAACTATTATCGTCCGTAGATACGCTACAACAACCTACCATATGCGTTGTGTTATTTATTACTTCGAGAAAGCCTTTATCTTAGTGAAAGGACGGCTGCACTGATTTTCAATAAGAAACAGAAATAGTGCGACATTAGAGTATTGGCCCGAAGACAGCGACACAACCGAAACGGTTCACTACAGAACGCCGACAATATTAGCAAAGCACCAATTCAGGTCATGTGACAGTATCATATATTCACCATGGTCGCAGTATTTGCGAAATGGAAGAATATTAAACAATATCCGCTGCTATTGCCCTAAATTGATTTAAGCATTTTAAGTGTGATGACTTGTTCCTTGAAATCGAGCTCACAAGCGAACAAATATTACTTGTCGATTATAATGCTTCAAAATACAAACTGAGAAGAGAAACCAACCAGTAGCATAAGAAGAAAAAAACTACCAGAAGAGATAAGATCAAAGAAAGCTACTATACATAATGCATTACATCATCTTCAAAAGCATAGAGTTCTCGAGAGGTTTCCCATTGATTATAAAACAAAAGCACTTTTGATACGACCTACTGCAACATTTATAAAAAAAAGCTTCAAAGAGAATTACTGGACTCAAAGTGAGTCAAGAAAATTTTTCTTATTCACTACGTTCTTTGCACTTTCATAATAATTGTTGTATAATACCTTTCTTTTTGCTTTCTTACTGATGTGTGAAATGATAGTGTAAGCGTTATATTAATTCTAATATGCCAGGCATGTTTTAAAACACCACAGACTGAGCCATAATATTTTACTGGATTCATCCAGTAAAATATTCTTAATTGATAATTTAATGAGCCATACATCGAGACAAGACAGAATTTATGGTCGTTAGTAAAAGGGACAGTTCAAAATGTGAGCTACAAAAGGGAGACGTCAGAATCAAGCAAGTGCAGATTAAGCTTACTGGAGAGTGTTATAACAAACGATAGAAAATATGATCCAGGAATCCTACAGCGCATTTAAACAGCGTTGGTTCACTTTCATAAATTAATTAAGTTATTACGAAATAGGGAAATCCCATTAGAAACAAACCAAAAACGTTGAGCTGTTAAGTAATATCTTTCCTCCTATATAACAGGGAATGCGAAACAATTACCTCAGAGATGAAAATGAGACTTGTAACAAATATGTTATCTACATGAAAGAGGTTGAGAATACCAAGGACAGAGCATGTGAGCAATGAGGAAGGTTTAAAGAAAGTAAGAACGCAATAAACACTTATACATACAATCAGTAAAAACAGTTTTACATTTGGGGGCATATTATGAGGAGGAACGACTTGGAGAATTTGGTACTCAATGGCCATATTAAAGTCAAAAAGGTTAGAAGAATAACCTATTTAACAAGTATGATATGTTCAGGGCCACACACACATATCCCAGAATCCTTTCTACTTTTCCAAATAGTCTACATTCAGCTTAATCTCATCCAAGAATTTGCACAGAAAGTTTTTGCTTTTGTTAAAGTCAAATTCGGACAGTCTGGAAGCTGAAAGACGTAGATGTGCAATCTCCAGATCTTCTAATTCTCATAGAGTCAAATGACGCTTTCCTTTCACTGCAGTGAAAACTTTTCAAAATTTTCAGGGGTTCTAGCTGTTGAAGTCTGTTCAGAATGTGAATCAGACTGGTATATTGGATAGCAACTGATCTACCGCCGAAAGAAATGGTAACATACTATCAGTCATAATACATGATCCCCTAAGCGTGTATCACGCATGGCACATAACTGAACTAAGTAATGCTTTGAAAGGTAAAGGTATTGTTACAACATAACAGATTCTCATGTGTAAGGGATGCGATTTCATATTAGGTTCTTTATTTTCATTTCATGTTACATTTTTTAACTAACGTAGAATATTGATCTGAGATTTTCAATAAACAGTTTTTTTTGCCTTGAGAAATCCCTTAAATTATGAATGGAAAAATTTCAGGGTCAGTTTTGTGATAATGAAGAGTTACTAGCTCGGTTTTAGAGATATTGAATGGTAAAAGCTAGTTTTTCTCCCATTGATTTGTTATACATACCACCGAGCTGTTCCCTAATGTTAGTCATACCATTGAGCAATATCATCGAGTTGTTTCTCCATTGTGTTGTTAGTCATACCAACGAGTTGTCTCCCATTTGAATTGCTAATCATACCAGCAAAATGTTTTCCAATTTAGTTGTTAGTCCTACCACCAACTTTGCCCATTTTGATTTGCTTTTCTTGGCTGGGTGTTTATTCGATCCAAATTTATCATTAGCAATTGATTGGCGTCAAAAGGTTGAAAAATGAAAGCAGTGTCAAGTCCTCGAAAATTTTCTAGATTATCATTCTTTAAAACTTTCTTGGAATCGTTAGATTGGAGAAATATTGATTTAAAAGGAGACCCTTTTTATAATATTGATACCGTATCAATCGAATGTTTTATTGTTAGTGCATATGCTTAAAAAAATCCCATGCAAAAAAGAAAAGATCAATTCTGTTTTTCAAAACGTTTTAAGAAAAGTTTTAAAAAAGGTTAAACGATTAAAAAATATATATATACATGTATATATCAATGATGTCAGCACAATTACATACTTTACATTTGAGGATAACTGGTTACTGGATGAAGGCCAATAACTGTAAAATTCAGGGATAGATTTGGCACTGAATCGATATTATAAAGAGGATCCCCGTTCTAAATCGATAATGAATCGATATTTTTCGATCTTGATAAGTGTCGCGGCTTAACGGTCTAAAGAATCATAATAAATAAAAAACATTAAGAAGTCCTTATTTTGGGGATGGATCAGTCTATTTAAGAAGTAACCAAGATATATATATATATATATATATATATATATATATATATATATACAAAGAGGGACGTAGATCAGGAATAACAAAACTCTGACCGTAGTGAATCGAAAAATGTAACAAAAATGAAACAACATATATCTAACTTTTAATCACTCCTCACTCTGTAGAGCTCAATCGAGGGCAAAACATATATGTCCCAAAAGATCTTTTATAAAATAGGGATGGAGGAAAAATACAGCCAGAGAATCGGCAATATAAATCAGAAAGACTATTTTAAGACCCAGAAGCCATGCCTTCTGCTTATACTTAATATACGGGTCTGAAGAACCTTTCAAACGGTAATCCGAATAAGTTTTGTCGATTATTGCGAAAAGAATCTCTGATAAAAGACAAAACACGTCGGATTATTTATTAAGCGTTCTGTAATCGTAGACCAGCAAATAATCATATTTTCACATGCCCTCAGATCTATATAAGTCCCACATATCAAGGTTGGAGCCATGGCACCATGAGGTCTACCCTACACACAAAATAGGGCGCCTGCTCCAAATAGCAAGAAACGCGACTCATTTCTTCTAGAGTTTTAACACCGGTCTTCCACGATCTAATTTAGCATCAACGCCATCGTGTCAATAATGGTAACCATTTCTGTCAACGACGATGAAACCCGATGGAATGTTGTGTATACTGGAACTTACGTCAACTGATAGTTTAAACAGCGTCCGCGCTGAATTTGGCTGCCATTTTAGTTGGTTCAACTATTCAACACTTGCATTGTCATTAGATGTCAGCATTTCTCACCTGTTGTTGCTGTATGCAGGGAATTCACAAGTTTCAGATATACGCTTTCTTCTATTGCACAGGAACAACCTAGAGGATTTGCCACCTCGAAGATATAGAACGAACACACACGTTACGTTTAAATCCTATGCAATTTCCGTCGCTACTACAGCTACAGTACCTCTGTACCTATAATATCACACATACGTTAAATATTTTTAGAAGTTGAGGATGGTTAAACCATATAAAGTGATATGTCCCGAAAAGGAATATATTTGTTCGAAGTAGCAAAGAGGTTTTGGACTACTGTGTAGGACAAACTAGTAGGTAACCGTAATGAACTGGTCCTCGTCGTAGTGGTAGGCAATAGGCGTAGGCCATAGACGTAGTCAATATGCGTCGTCCTGTACCTCCACATCAATCTGTATTTATGGCTGACACCAGCCAATCATATTACTGTGAGGGGGAACCCAGGTGTATGCATATTCATTACATCATAAAGTACTGTTGCCTTTAATGTTATTCACTAAGTTTAATTCAGTAGGTTTAAAGCCAAAAGTGCGGGATCTCCACTGATGATCAACATTATGGCACTGGAGTTGTTTTTTTTTTGTTTTTTTTCAGAGTACCCGTATTTTGTAGTAAACATATAAAATTTAGTTTAAAAAATAAAACTTAAAAAGTATGAAGTGCACGCAGAAAGTTTTCCAGTGCTCTCTTTTTGAAAATTAAAATATGAAGTTCCCTATAAAAAAAAGAAATAAAAATAATGTAATCGTACAACACCCTCCCCGGTCGTTCAAGACTTCCAACACCGCGGCTGGTAGCTGGAGTGGACACTTCAGTCCAGAGCTAACCTTATCGCACGTTGTGATTTAAGTTTGATCATAAGGCAGCCAAAACCGAATCGTCGCAGGTATCTTCGTGCTGGGGTGGTCCAAACAAGGCGATGACGTACAGGAATAAAAATAACACCCGAATAAGTTGAACAAAAGTAAATACTGTTTTATATCAGTCCTCCTTACAATAATTGGTTTACATCAGAGTTCGTATGAACAATTATCAAACCCAACCCGCGTCTAAATCGGAAGTGATATTATTGTTGACCTGACAAAGTTTAGTTTGCTGCTTTGGTAAAGTTTAGCACAAGGCTGAAATTAGAGGCTTTCGTCTGAAGATAACCACGTGGGGGTGTATCCCGACCGATGGCTTGGACGAACTCTCTGGTGTCTCTTCCTTGTCTCCGTCACTCTTCAGCAAATCGTCCCTTCTGCCTTTCTTATCTCTTCTGCGACTCGTCTGTCGATATCGCTTCGCGAATTCGTATTTATTGACATTCGCCCAAACTGGCGAAGGAAAAGAATTCGATAATTCTGGGGGAATTCCCTTCTTCTACTCTCTCATATTATTACTTCTCACTAAATCTCCACAGTGAGCGTGGGTGGCTTACCCACCCACCTCTGGTATTTCAACTCAACTTTCGACCGGGGGAATCAACTTCTTTACGAAGAATGAAATTTTCGCTTTACAGCTTACATTTGCAGCTGTGTGTCTATCTACATTGCCTCCTAAGTCTGGGTCACCTCTTAACATTTCAAACTGCTCGATAATACAATTCAAGTCGTTTATGTGTGAATTAATTCCTCAATTCATCCCACGCGTTTTTGGTATTAATCCTTCTCGTTTCATTGTCTCTTAGTACATAAGACTTTCTTATGTTTTAACAAAACTTTCTTCCATTTTACTGCGGCAATGACAATTAGTATCACACAATAGCTAAAAAAAATATAATAAAATAAGTAAAATCTTTAGAAAAAATTGATCACACTTAATACTTAATGATTGGTTTCTATGGATTCGTCCCTAGACAGCAACTCTTAAATGGGCTTAGAGGGGAGGTTTCACATGTACATTCTAATGTCTACAGCGGTGGTTTTGAAAACCAAATCATTTTTCGATAGGGGAAGTTTCGCCCAACATCCCAAGCTGGTACAAAACATAAAAACTCGATTCATCTTCTTAAATCGTTTTACTCAGATTGAGACTTTCATATGGATGCTTTGCATGGCACAAACTCGTTCAGAAATCTTTAAACACTCGGATGTATATAACCGCTCACTCACCATTGATGGTTAAGATGGCTTTGAACAAGAGAAGCATGTAAGTGTCAGTAAAGACCATGCTTTTACGAACATTGTGGACTGGTACTAGAGAATAACAAAGAACTGCGAAAAACAGAAACCCCTTCACTTGGAGTCTTCCAACAGCAACAACAACTAAAATGGATAACACATGTAACTCAAAGAGAGAGAGAGAGAGAGAGAGAGAGAGAGAGAGAGAGAGAGAGATGACGTAATAAAGATATTATCATTTATCCATTACACCACCCGCACATCTAAGCTTACAGCACCTTGTATTCCGAAGCGGTCACTCATCTCGGTACTGACCAGGTTCGACGTTGCTTAATTTCAGTGATCGTACGGTAACTAGTGTTTCCACGTGATATTGCCGTAAACCCCTGGAAGTATTGACGTGTTTTAGAGATAAATACCTGTAAAGAATGTATCTCATCTGAATATTTGATATACACATATTGACTAATTCGTTTTTTGACGGTTTATCAACCCTTTGCAGTTTATTTAAAGACAGAAAATATTTTAGATTGTACGAATTTTGTTTTAGAGGTAATAATGGTTTAGTGATACAGGTCTTACTGCTACAAAACCAAACATTAATATAAAAACTCAACACACATTCTTAAACAGTCTCCTCAGATCGAGATATCATTTGCGTTTGGCGCAAGTCGCCAGATTCGTTCAGAAATAATTAAATTGTCAGCTGTATAAAATCGCTTTCTAAGATCGATGGTTAAAAACGGCTTCGAGTGAACTGAAAATGTAGATTTCATCGAGGACTATGCTTCCTCGAACCTCCTGAACTGGCGCTACAGAATCACAAAGAACTACACCCAATAACAGAAACCGCATCATTTAAGGACTTCCAACGGTATCAATTAAAATGGATAGCGTATGTAACCCCAAAAGAGAATAACGACATATTCAAAATACAGACGTTCCACACCAACTCAGTCAAAAGACAATGAAGGAAACCTCCCTCAATACTGAAATGAGCGATAACAGCTCCTGGGCTTGAGAGAACTATTTACCCAAAAATTCTTTTAAGAGAAAGTTGTTAAAAATTTCAAGCGACGGTAGCGATTATCGCTCGGGCAATGAATGTCGAATGTTTCCTTATTAGGAAACCGTTTTATTACCATTACCATTGCCATCAATTCCGAACTAGAATCGCGTGTTCAATCAGGTGAATATATATATATATACTTCCTATCAATGGCTCTACCACAGAGCCGCACATCGCAATGCCACAAGCATGGAATCTTTAAAGGGAGCGTCAAAAACTGGTATGTTTGCTTATTATTACTCTGCAGCAGGCGTCCTGGAGCTTGTAATCTAAAATGTTTTGGTGCACAGCCGTAATGTCTTGTTTGTTCTGGGGAAGTGCACTGATTCTATGTCGAGTAGGTGTGCTATAGCCTCACGTGCAAGTGAATATTTTTACGGGGAGGAGACGATAGCCACACGCCCACGATAATCTGCTTTACTAGGCTGATAAGATCATACCCTTTATACATAGTTACGGGAAGAATTAAATTCTTCCCTTTCCCAATGTCATTAGTATGAAGAAGAACGTCAGTTGTCTCAGTTTTACTGTGAAATCAATTCATCGATTCCGTTTTTCGTGGAGTTAACCGTTACATTAGCCGTCCTTCATTCAATTGCATAAAGATAGGAAAGAATATTAAATGATTTCGCCTCGAGCAAGGCAATAAAGCTACTAAGACGCAACAGGTTACTGGAAGGGGAAGAGAATGAGAGAATTATAGTGAGGAGAAAAGAAATTTAAACGAACACAATTCAGGAAGGCGAAGTTGGCGATTGATGTTGCATTTAAATTTTTGAAGATTGTAGGTAGCAGGAAAGCAAGAAATCGGAAGGAAGTTCCACAGGTGAAATGTGCGAGAAAAGAAATTATTAGAATAGAGCTTACGGTTATAGCTAGCTATTTCAACAGAAAAACGATAAGAAACCGTTGCCTATCTAGTAAGATATTTAAATTCATGCGGTCCATGGACTAAGGAGACGAGATTATTAAAACAACTGCCATGCAAATATTTATAGAATAGACAGCTTGAAGATATGTCACAATGGGGGAAAGTGACTGGTGTCGAGAGGCCATGTCAAGACTGATAACATTACAGACGCCTCTTTGGATTTATTTTGTCGAGAATCTCGAGATATATAGCCGGACAACCAGACCAGACACGGCAGCAATATTGAAACACGACACAGTGAACCAACCTTCTTAGCAGCAAAGCTAGCGAGTGATTCAATACAATCACTTTACTTCATGCCAGTAGAATACGTGAGACTGAGAAAGACTTGTGTAACTATCAGATTTATAATGCATTATTAGATTCTTTATGATGTCTGCACTTTTCTGTGCATCTTGGTATTTACAAACAGTCAATTGTTCTTTCACGCGTAGAGCTAAAATAACTTTAAAATACTTTTTTCCCCGTCTTTTTTGAAAGCAACTAATTTGTGTTCAGGTTACTGAAAATATAGAGACATCAAATATATTTTTAAATTTATGAAAGATTTAAATCAACTAAATGAATTCAAGAAAAAAAGAAGACACGGTATAATTATAACGTGGCGCAATCGCTCATACGAATCGAACTCACAAGAACCTATCAGGCGTATAGTCAATAAATTCAGCGTGTCATTTGTTTAAAAATACTAAAGTTCCCATTGCGTAAAGTATTTTGTCGATCAAATTTTTTTCTTTTATCGTTAAATATTATGACGAGTGTTTTAAGTGATTTTATTAAAATAAAAAGGAAAGCATTTTCTTTTATCGTGAGAGCTAACATATCAGCAAGCATTTTCCTTAATGTCTAAAATTCTTGATTATTTATACTAAAATTAACGTTAATAGTAGGCTTTTTTATATTAAGAAAAGTAAAAATATAATTCACACGCAAAAAAAAAAATGTTTTATATATTTTATGGAGAAGGTATTGTGAATAATCGAAAGTGTCAAAAGTGGTTTGTGAAGTTTCGTACTGGTGAATGATGCGCCATGCTTGATTAGACTAAATGAGATTGATAGGAATTTCAGAAGCAGAATATTCCCAATTGAACCTCCTAAATCCTTCAACTTTTCTTTCTTTCGGAACGTCAGAAGGCAATTCATCTCACCGACTCAGAATTGATATTTATTATTGGCCGACTGATATTTATCATATATCTCAGGAGCCTCATCCAACTCCATGTAAGTCTTGCGACCTGTCAGCTCGGAAGCGTCTTCATATATCGAAGTTATCGGTTCGTATAAGTAGCAATATCGTATCCATCGTCGTCTTGCTGGTATTTCCCAGCGGTCACTTATTTGAGCTTTGACCAGGCTCAACGTTGCATAGACGGTGGTCGGATAGGAACCGATGTTTCAACATGAAAGGGCCGTAAGCATGGAGTCTATTAAACATCCAAGTTATTCAAGATTATAAAAGGCTGTTGGTAACACATTCAAAATATCGAAATCAATCTTTGAAAGTCGCCAACGTCGAGACTGGTCAGTACCAAGATGAGTGTCCGCTTGCGGATACCAGGTGCTGTAAACGTGGATGTGCGGGTGGCGTAATAGATAATGACTCGGAATTTTTAATTTGTTCCAATTCTCGTTGGGTTCATTATATTCACTTCAGTGCAAATGCACCTGGGAAAAGATTTTTCAAAACCTTTCCTCTCCCCCAGATGTGGGTTAATTAGTAAGACTTGTATCACTAAACCATCATTGCCTCTAAAACAAAATTCGTACAATCTAAGATATTTTCTGGCTTTAAATAACCTTCAAAGGGTTGATAAACCGTCAAAAACGAATCAGCCAGTCAATATGTATATATCAAATATTCAGATGAGCTCCATTCTTTACTTCTAAGAAGTACAGATATTTATCTCTAAAACACGTCATAATACTTCCAGGGGTTTACGGCAACATCACGTGAAAACACTGGCTCCCGTACAATCACTGAAATTAAGCAACGTCGAAGCTGGTCAGTAACGAGATGAGTGACCGCTTCGGAATACCAGGTGCTGTAAACTTGGACGTGCGGGTGGTGTAATGGACAAATGCTTCAAATTAGAAATCGGAGGCCGAGTTCCAATTCTAATCTGCTTCGTTATATTCATATGCAAAATAATTTGGGGAAAGGTTTAAATCTGCCATCTATGGGTTAAATAGTAGTACTTGTATCAGTAAATCATTATTATCTAAAAAAAGCTTGCAATCTAAAAATATTTTCTGGGTGTAATTAACCCCCAAAATGTTGATAAGCCGTAAAAACAAATCAATCGAAATTGCCTGTACTAGATTGATAACAAAGTCTCTTAGTATAGTGGCTTCCACAAATATTACATGGATTGTATTTCAATATGCGATTCACTACTGAAAACACAAGTTGCCAATTTAGCTGTTTTAGAGCTCTTTTCAGTGCATTTAGCGTACTGGGTATGACGATAAACTACATCCAGCAGCAAGGCCTCTGGTTAGGAGGTTTTGAGGAGCGTGGAGCCATCTCTTATTTGCTGGTGTTCCCAGATCCACTCTGACCCGGGTTTGCAGCACCTGTTAGGCTTCCAGCTATGGGCAAATAGATAACCCCCACCCCAAACTGGGATAAAAAAAATATTAAAGTGTAAAAATAGGTTTTAATACTAGCGATACATATTTGGAAAAAAATATAACCAGCAATACATTTTGGAAAAATATTACCAGCAATACATTTTTGAACAAAATAATTATTACCAGAATATATTATTACCAGCAGTACATCTGTGAAAAAAATATTACCAGCAATACTTTTAGCGAAAACATTAACATTTTCTAAAAACATATTAACATCAATACAATTTTGGAAAAAATAAAAAATTACCAGCAATAAATTTTTGAAAAATAAAAAAATTGCCAGCAACAAAATATCTTGTCGGCATGAAATAACCCATTGAGGTTAATATGCCGTAAAACAAACCAATCAGTGCATTTAACGCCTGTAAATCACCATTTATTTATGTATTTCTCTTATTAATATTTGTTATTTTTTATAAAGTATCTTAGGTCTAAATAATGCTCCCTCACCTTAAATCAGTAGATCATAACAGCACAAGCTTGACGGACATGACAGCAGTCTTTTATATACGTATAAAATGACTTTTACAACAAAAGCGGCAACATTGAATTTGCATAACAATTTTTTAAGCATATTATAATAAATATTTAATCTCTGTTATTTATTTTTTATTCAAATTTTGAAAGTTGCTATTTTTAAGCAATGTTTCTGTCAATAAAAATTTCTTTTTAATCCATCGTGTTTGTATAGAAAGAATTTGTCTGCTCTGTTTCATCCGTAAGTTAGAAAACCTAAAACGTTTGTAATAGTGATTTTCTAAGGGCAGCTAAGATATGGCACAAGGCCGAAAGTAGGGGGCACCCAGTGAGGATCGAACTCACTACTCAGTCGTAATTGTCTTAGCGAGACAAGATTGCTAACCATTACACCGCTTCGAGGTGCCCCAACGTTTGGAATAATAAACACTGTTGTCGTCTGGTAATTCATATTTTTACAAATTAGTCGAACGCGGCCGAAGACAAATTATTTAAATAACTCAAAATAATCTGTTTAATTAGATTTTCTTAAAACTGTTACGAATTATTTAAACAAGTGAAAAAATAGTAAGTTTGCTCTATTATTTTTTAATTTCATTATTAATATAAACATTGGAAATTATCAATTCTACGCAGCTATGTCCAAAGTAGGAAATTCAAGCGGGCTTGGCATGTAGACAAAAAGAACTTTAGAAAATATGTCTGGTCGACGATGTTCTTTATTGAGCCATTTTAGAGAGGTAAGAGAACTTCTATGACAACTTTGCTCAGTCCATGGGTCGGGTATTCTTCTCATTTCCTTAATAACAACAAGATTTAGGCGCTGACTGACAAGAACTGAGGGCACAGAAAACGAACTAGATTCAGCCCCAATTGGCAATTCCGTTGAAAATTTTGCTGGGTGATGAAAATTTGAAAATCTACTGAATGCAAGAGATCGAAGGAGTCAGACGACATAAATCACAACTCGTTTCGCGATCTTTTAAGTTCGGCACTTAATCCAAGTCGACTGCTTCTCAAGTTAATCCTGTCGAATTATAATTTCTGAATTCCGAGTTCAGTCCTTACAGGGTGGCGTGTAACTGTTGCTTTGCCTCAACTTTTAGTAAATAGATATTCCAACATTGATTTTACTTTTATAGACCGAACGGATATTTGATATTTTAGCTTGATTAATTTAATGTTGATACAGTATAATGAACACGTGGCCATGAAACCCGTGTTCGAATCTCACCATGGTCGATTTGTCAGCAAGATGTTATCAGACTGGAGGGGTTGAACCCAACGTGCAGCACATTTGGAAAGTGCCTGAAAACCATAACATGGGTTGACCCAAGCCTTGTGAGTGAAATTGGGTAGACAGAACCCTTGGGGACCGTCGATAGCTGTGCTAGCACGACGTCGCAAGTCATCGTGGCCGAGGGCTTGAGCGTACTGGCCTTGTTCAAATTGTTGGTCACGCTAGATAACACGTACTTTCCCAGAAACTGTAACTAAGGTCTGCCCAGCATAGGTGCAATATAAACCACAGGTTGGCTCTGTGGGTGTTGAATAAACAGAAATGCACCTGAGCAAGCGTCTGAAATAGGGATTGGATAGCCATCCTAAATAGACGGGTGTCCTTAAATACGAGTGGCCAGATATATACATACAGTATCATCTTCAGGATCATCATCACCATGAACGGATCCTCACGAGACTTTCCCTTCAGTCTGCTTATTTATTTTATTACAAGAGTGAAATTAGATAAAAAAGGATTATTTCTGCTAAACCTTAGCTGGAGCTGATCAGTTCTTACTTTCCAATACATGAAACAGTTCAAACTTTTTTACGCTGTCCAGTGGGAGAAGCCTTGTTTTCTACTCTACAGCAACCTTATCTCTAATCTATCGCGATTGCTATGGAAGATCTTCTGATTATTCGTCATTCTTTAGCAGGGCCAGTTCAGACCTTTACCGCTAGAACAAGTCATGCTGCCTCTACGAAATGGAATCTCCTCCATTTCCGCTGTATTCCAAAAGAAAGGCGAAGGTTACACTCATAAAGAACTGCTATTTTTTGAAGCACACCCTGGTATAAAGTCTTCCCTGAACAGCACGATCAACGGCCAACCGTTATCTGTCTTTCTTATCCTAATGACGTTTTAATTTCTACCACCCCTTTTTGCATATCTCACACGTTATTCAGTTACCCTCTACCTTGAGTGACTCTTGGGACAATGTATTGGGGTGAACTTTACGACTATTAATCGCACCTGGCACGTCTTCAGGTTAAAACATTGTGCCTTTACATATTTGTTGAATGCATGTTCTGACAAGGGAACCAATTCTAGAATGTCCATATCTTCGTAGCTACAACTAAACGTCATTGAGAAGCTCATCGTCCACGTTTCGAGGAAGGCCCTGCAAATATTATTCGTCAATCCCGAATGAAGGTTGGAGAAAGGACAATAAAGAAACAGGATTCAAGAAGACAAAAGATGGCGATTGACGTTGCATTTGAAGGAAGCAAGAAAATCGGAAGTTCCACAGGCGAGAAATGTAAGAAAAAAAATTATTAGAACAGACGGTTCTTGCTAATTCAGCAGTAAAACAGTGAGACCTACTTGCCAATCTAGTACGACGCTTAAATTATGCAGTCGAGGCACCAAGGAGGAAAGCTCATCCAAAAAATTGCCATCAAAATATTTGTAGAAAAGACAGAGTGAATCCATGTCACGTCGGTGAGAAAGTGACTGAAACCGAGATGCCAGTTGTGATAAGGGGTGTAGATTGCCGTAGAGCTGTTTTTTGTCGGGTTCTATTTCAGTGTAATACGTGACATCCTTGTATTTAAGTCATCAAGCTTTTTGTCAATGGCCACGCACCGCTATCATAATAATCTGTTATGGACTAGTCTTGGAGGAGTCTCATTTAGAAAAACAAAAAACAAATTTCCAACGCTATTGATAGTTTATTCATTCCCAGCCAGTTGACAGCTACAGTATGCATTTATCTTACAGAGCTTGAACTCATCTTGTTAGCTTTTTTTTGCCACCACTTTCAGTATTAACTACATGCAGTTTCAGTCAATAAATGCCATACGTGACACATGCTTGGGTGATCATGTCTTTTTCGATTCATAGCTGACTAGACGGGAGAGTTTCCAGCAGTAGGTTGCCGTTTATTTCTGTTGCAGACTGGTTGTAAACTAAGGCTATAGGTCCCAATCTGTCCTGCTATTCAACCCATAGCTGAAGGGAGACGAGATGGATTCATACCTTTCCTAAAGGTATTTACGCGTACGGGAATGCATCGAACCTTACTGGAATTCGAACTCGGCTCTCTACAGGTTAATTAATGGTAATATTAGCCATTTCCTTCCGAAGAAATATTTAGTATTCATTGACCACCAGTCAGTGCTACTTTTGGTTAAAGTTTATACGATCTTTTTCTTAAAACAATTTTTCAGGAACATAAGTTCCTCAATTGCAATAACTGTCATCACTCTTTAACGCGGAAAGTTAATTCTTGTAGTTTCTGCTCTTTGGTGGATTTCTTTTGTCTGATTATGTAGCACCAGCTGGTTGGGTGATTTTGTTTAGCGACATATAAACTTCTAAGGGTTATTTAATGCATAAATATTTTGTACACAAATTTATGGCATCAACTAAGTATATTTTGAACGCAACAGTATACCTTCATCCACGTTGGTCATTTTTGCTATAAATATGTATTCTTGGTAATTTTACTATAAACAGATACTGTTGATAATTTATATATATATATATATATATATATGTGTGTGTGTGTGTGTGTGTGTGTGTGTGTGTATGTATTGCTAGTATTTTACTATAAAAATGTATTTATAAACCTTTGTTTTGTTTTTGTTTAGGGGTTTACTATTTGTTCATAGCTAGAACCCGAACAGGCGCTGCTATCCCTGGCCAGGTTTGACCAAGGAACAACAACAATAAGGAAATGGTTCCATGTCGTGCCAGTTTACGAGATTCAAAGAGGAATGGTCCTCCTTAAGACCTATATGCTTCATTCACACGAAGCCATTTTTAACCATCGATCTAAGAAAGTGATTGTATACAGCTGATATTTCTAAATGACTCTGGCGCTATGTACAATACCCGGGTGACAGTCCGGATTTTACAAGTCTGTTTAAGAACATTTATTGTTTTTAGGTTAATCCTTTGGATTTGTATCTCTCTGCAGGGTTGGGTTAAAATATTACTAGCGCAACCTATTGCATGTTTAATGATTTCTTATGTGATGGACTCCCTATCTTTGTATCAGGTACGCTGTACCTTCGTGGGGACGGTCTTCACCATCTCCTAATTCTCTCACGTGATGGCTCCTAGTTACCATGCCCCGGTAAACCGCCTCAGCTGGCGACTAAACTCGCGTGAGAGGATGGTATTAACACGTCGCCACTGAGCGAAGGACCTCCTTGACGCGGACGGTTTCCCTCGGATGACCTATAGCGGCCACGTATTCGAGACCATTTCGAGCCACCTAGTTGGAGGATATCGCCTATGGTCTAACCTGGAGAGGGATCAGCTGTGCCAGGTTAGAACGACCAATATGATGAAGTCACTCGCGGAGACTCAGGCTCTGGACCACGAACGCGACAGATGGAGGATAATGGTAGACAGTTCAGCATGACGGTACTTCCAGGGTTAAAGCCGAAAGAAAAGAAAAGAAATAATTATAATTGAGGTATTTAAAGCCTTTAATTACAGAGTTGTATGGAACAGAGTCACAGATGTGACATTAAGTGGGGATCGAATTTATTGAATAACTTCTTTAATGCCATGTCTCTTCAGGATGTAGGTGATCATTGCCCTCCCCATCTTCCTTTTATTAATTATCTGTGAATCGATATGATTTCTTTGGAAAAATATTGTCTCTTCAGGATGTAGGTGATCATTGCTCTCCCCATCTTCCTTTTATTAATTATCTGTGAATCGATATGATTTCTTTGGAAAAATATTGTCTCTTCAGGATGTAGGTGATCATTGCTCTCCCCATTTTTCATTTATTAATTATCTGTGAATCGATATGATTTCTTTGGAAAAATATTGTCTCTTCAGGATGTAGGTGATCATTGCTCTCCCCATTTTTCTTTTATTAATTATCTGTGAATTGCAATGATTTCTTTGGAAAAATATTGGAGTGTTCGCCACTGTCTTTAATCCAGAATTTTCTTTCTTCCAGATTGGTTGCTTACAGAACTCAGTTAACCTTATTTTGTAACATACTCTTGGAACAGGGTTACGTCTTTGGTCACTGGAAACAAATAATGTAACACATTTCGCCGCCGCTTACACCCGGTGGGTAACCACGCTTAGTGGTCCAGTCTTCAGGGTCTTAGGACGAAGTTTTAACCACGGGTCAACTCTGCGCTGGTCAATGCTAACGCTGGTTTAAGTTGGTTATTGGTCGCTGGCCGATTCGATCCTCACCGTCTCTCCCCCCGTTCTGTTCTTGGTCTTAGAGCAGCAGAAGATCGAAGATCGTAGTCTGGCAGTGATGGTCGAGCCGTGACGGGTGCTATATTAAAGAAAATATATCTTCACGACGAAAAATAAAACGAGAGATTCGTGGGGTTAATCTTCATTTGGTGTATATAGCTCTTGGCACAACAAAAATTAACCGTTCCGCCATAAATCTCCCTATTGACACTGGGCCTTGTCTAAACTTCGGGATTTTCGTAAAGATCGGGTTCAAATTAAAAAGTATTGATCCTTTATACTTGTTTGTTAACTATTACCCCACAGCGAGTTGAAAAGTTATAATTAATTTGCAGGTAGAGCGATGATTTACGAATCTAGAAAACCTTTAGTATAGCGTACTCGATCCACTTTGTCACTTTGCCAAACTAACATGGTTATTCCGAAGTAGTTACCATGCCAGTCTCTAAGACTCTTACAATTGTTATGCCAGATTGTGTGAAGCTATATAAATGTCAATAACCCTAGCTTAGATCGATAGTTCAACTCTTTCAGTAAACCATTAGCTAGGTTAGTGAGTTCGTTTTTAAGGGTGCCTCGTTCTAGTGTCCTTGTGTCCCACTAAATAAGCTAAATTTGGTAAATGTCTACCTTCTGTCTTTGATTTACATGTCATTTTTCATGACATGAAAATATTTCGTTCCTCTCTCATTATCTCTCAATATCTCTACCTGTTCATATATATCTATATATTTATCTGCCGTTGTCTCTCTCTCTCAGTCTGTTCATTATCTACCTATCTATTTATTTATTTCCCACTCTCTCTTGATGTCTTACTTTCTCGCTGTATTTATCTCTATTTCTCGCCTTTTTTTTTCTTTCTCTCTTGTTTTCTCTCTTTTCGTTTATCTCCCTCTTTACGTTCTCTTCCACTTTTCTTTTTTTTTTCTCTTACTCTTTTGGAAATGCTTAGTCATTGAGAAAGCATTTGATAAAATCCGTGTCTTGACCCAATTCTCATAGTCACCGTCTTGTGATAAATAATAGATTCTGCTTTGTGTTTAATAACATTTCTTACTTGCCTCTGTTTGCTGAATACTTCCCAAGGCAGTAAATTCAGTGGACGAGATTCAATAAGCTTATCCCGCAAATGATTTCACAGACACACTGACATTTTTCGTGTCTTAACACAACTCTATTAGCAAACATGGGTAAATTAACCAAACGTAATTTTAAACCACGATTACAATGCGTATTAAATATCAACCATTCTATGATTCATTTTCGAACACAATTTTTCTCAAAGTATTTTTTCTCTTTCACTAAAGAGCAACTTGGTTGAAGACGAGATTAGATTAATAAAGCTAGTCAACGCTAAAGGTGTGCGCCTCGCCGTAATTTACAAACTGGACTTACAAAATCAATAGTACTTGTACCCAAACATCACACTGAAACATCGTTTCCTGTACGGTCACTAAAGTTAAGCAATGTCGAGTCTTGTCAGTACCTAGATGGGTAAACGTTTGGGAATACCAGGTGTATGAAAGTTTGGATGTGTGGGTAGTATAATGGATAATTGTGAATGGAATAGTTGGGTTCAACTTCCAGTTGGGATCGTTATATTCACTTACGTGCAAATGCCTTTGGTAAAGGTATGAATCCACATCTTCTCCCTCCAGCTATGGATTAATCAGTAAAACTTGTATAACAAAATCATTATCTCTATCTATAAAAGGCAGGATGTGTGTGTGTGTAACGAATGCACGGCCGCAATTTTCGACGGATTTGCACCAAAATTTACATGCACATGCTCCAAGTTAGCGGGAAGGCCAAGACCGACTTTGCATTTCCCAAATCTCATGGATAGTGGGAATAATCGATTTTTTCATGCTTCTACGGCACTTTTCATTTAGTTTGCGACCATTTTCTACTGGCCAGAGTGAGAGCCTATAGCTGGCTGCCACGAATAGGCAGGAAGATTCTATTGGACACCGTGAGAGCCAACAGCTGACTGACACGAATGTTAACTAGCATGCTAGCAAGCAAAAAAAAATTGATAGCTGCATTCGTCACAAGTGGGAAAAATTTAAATCTGCATGGCACTTTACTCCAATTGGCTCATTCGCTTGCTTAAACTCAACGTTGATTTTGATTCCGCAGAACTGGGTTGGGTGTGAAAAAGTATTTGTTGTTAACATTCTTTTTTCATTCGGTTTTTACAGTTACGAGTCGTTTTTTAAAGCTGATCATTTTGTGTTCATTTTGTTTAGTTCTTTTGTCGTAACAGATTTAATGTTTCGTATAGAGCTTACAAAAAATTCGCAGTGTGAGATAGGCAAGAAGTAAGGCATGTAG
This sequence comes from Acanthosepion pharaonis, assembly GCA_903632075.3. NCBI lineage: Eukaryota > Metazoa > Mollusca > Cephalopoda > Sepiida > Sepiidae > Acanthosepion > Acanthosepion pharaonis. Next base: position 603,440 of record CAHIKZ030000691.1, read on the forward strand.
CAACATCAGCACGGCAAAGGGCACTCCTTCAATATTTTAAGTCAAGTGATAGCAATTGCTGTATGAGTCGTACGATTTTTGAATCAAGCACTTGCAACGCCGGGCCATGCTGCTAGTTATCTCTTAAAAATCTAAAAAATGTCTGGCTTTAAATAACCTGCAAAGTGTTTCTAAGCCGTAAAAATCAATCAAACTACACTACGTCCCAACGTGCAGTAATGATTAGAAAACATTTTTTTTTTTGTTAATCATTGAGTTTTTCCTTATTGAGTCTCTAGACTAGTAAAAATATTTATTTCGTACGGTGGAATAATGGATAGCGGCTCGGATTGAGGAATCGGAGAGCCGAGTTCGAATTCCAGTCAAATTCATTACATTCATTTACCCTTGGGAAAGTTATGAATCTCTCTCCTTCTCCCACAGCTATGGATAAATAGCAGGACAGACCGGGTTCTATAGAATTGGATGGCAATTGGTTGAAAGAAATGACAGCTTACTGCGGGAAAAATCTGCCTCGTCAGTCATGTATCGAAAGATATATGATCGCCTAAGCACATTACTGACTGACTGACTAATCATTGCAACTGAATCATGAGTTGATTGCGGCCTTATGACACAAGTTAGATTGACTTAATAAATAACTACTTAGCGCTAAAAAGTTGCAGATTTGGTTCAAGGGTAAAAGCGACCGAATATCATGCAAGACAATCCGGAATGACATTTGTTTTTGGGGGTGGATATCGTTTTCTTCGGGCAAGAAAAATTCTTTTAAATTTTAATATTTGTAAAATCTACGTTAACTTTAAAATAAAGGTTTAGACTCTGCAATTAATGTCTAATCATATCAACTTTTGATAATTATACCTTCACTCAGTGCATTAATCAGACGAGTAATATATCGATCCCGATATTATAGGTACGTAGCAGATTTAGCTAAGAATGGAAAAGAGTCAAGTGAAGGTACTATTGACGGCGAAATTCATTACATTAACCATGGTGATATCAAACACGGAATGGAAAATGCTGCAACTTTAAGAGAAGTTAATAATGGAAAGTGAGAAGAAAGGACTAACGTCAATTGTAAGAAGACATAATATATGGTCGCCATTAAGCGGAGCAGCTCAGGATGTTAACAGATATTGGAGATGCCAAAAACAAAGCCAAAAATCAAGTATTTGGGCAGAGAATAGAAAATACGACGCTAAATTCAGAAGGTGCTTTTGTAACACCAATCCTGACCCCACTGGATCGATCTACTCTACAAGACCGGACGTTAGTCCTGTCTTGGTCTCTATTACAGGTTCGATCAAAGTCTCCGGTTCACAATGTCGATTGGATTCCCCTTTCCAGCCACGTGGTAATTTTTTTTTTTGTTCCTGGAGAGCAATTAAGAAATCGTAGATCCCGGAAAATTCCGCTCGTCTACCTGACGGTTCACAATGTCGATTGGATTCCCCTTTCCAGCCACGTGGTGATTTTTTTTTTGTTCCTGGAGAGCAATTAAGAAATCGTAGATCCCGGAAAATTCCGCTCCTCTACCTGCAAGTTTGATGGGTCGAGAATCGAGCCAAGCAGAAAAATTAAATATGAACAAGTTTATTCCAGTCCAAAGAAAAATGTATGTATATGTATATAAGGAAGACATTGGTACGAAAAGAATAATGCTTCTTTTACAAGAAAGTAGTGTATATGATAATAAATTCCAGACCAGAAAAAAAGAATATTGCAAATAATTCTGAAAGAAGAGAAGTAGATTTCGGGTTCATTTTTTTTTTTGTTCTTAGTAGTTGCCATATTTATTTCACTATCAGGATATAAGGGGTTCACTGGCAGTATTGCGCCAATATTGCAGATAACTAAAGTTCACTTCCTCCCTTATGGCAGCAGCAGCAGCAGCAGTAAGCAGACGCTTTCACTCTCACTGCCTCTCTCTCCCTCTCTCTCTCTCTCTCTCTCTCTCTCTCTCTTGACTGCTTGTCAACTCACTTCACACATCTCCAATCGACTTCGACTCTGACTGTTTGTTTTCGCACAAACACGGGGTGGTAGCGACAAAAACCCGGGGTGTTGGTAACTTAAAATACAACCTTTTTACTGACCTCTCCCCCTTCACGATTAAATGAACAGTCTCCTCTTCTCAATTGCTTTCCCATAGTTCAAATAAACACTATTTTTTGATATTTTATCTTAATAATTCTGACGAAGCACAGATTCTCCGGGCATAAACATCACCACAGATTACTTTTCTCATCTATAAACAAAATTCTATAATACTATAATTATTAATATTTCAAGGGTGACCATTGATCTTTGCCACACTCTGAAATAGCAAAAGACGCTTTTTAAACTTTAAACAAACTATTAAGAAACAGGAAACTTTTGTTGCAAACAATGAAAGGAGTAGTGAACTGTCAGGAGGTATCGGTCCTCCTGTACAAAAGCGAAGAATAATAGACTAAGACACCAGAAATGTGGTTCTACAGAAGGATAGTGAGAATACCATTGATTGAACATGTGAGTAACTAGGAAGTTTTAAAGAAAACGGAAACAAAATGGACGATTATACATGGAACCAGAATGAGATAGTTATTCTTTCTAGAACACATAACGAAGAATTTGACACTCACACTTACTGACATTGTAAGCAAGAGGGCAAGAGAAAAACAGCGACCAACCAATATAACCAGCTTATGTAAACGCATTTAGAAGATCTGGAGAGCCTAGATCGCACACGCCCTGAACGGACAATACAGAAGAGTCATAAAGAAAAAGAAGAACCACCGTCTACTAGAATACCTTATTATATCTTCGTCAGATACCCTTGAGACTTAATATGTTTAGCATAGTTTGGCACATGATCATGGGGATCAAATATTGAGGATTAATTTTATTACACTAGTAACGGTTTTCAAGTTTTGCGAAACATTGAACTATGGGAAATGCTTTAGACATTTTGTTTTAGTTTAATCTACAATGACGTCAAAATAAAATAGCACTCATGGTAGATCTAAAATACTAGACTAACAACAGAGTGAAGATTAACTCGTTGGCTTCCGGTCTTCATCAAACGCCCTGACCTATGACGTTATAAAATCATTATTACATAAGATTGGTAAATTGATGACACAATTTTATGCGGAATAAAGAGAAAGAGAGAGGATTGTTGGCTGGTGTGTGGAATTTAGGACATATCAAACTTTATTGGGTTAATTAATGTCTAAATCTTTTTTTTATTACATCTATAAGGAAACATTGCACATATTTATACTTGAGTTTATTAGTAAACATTGGCCGAGTCATATATCGATCCCGATATTATAGGTACGTAGCAGATTTAGCTAAGAATGGAAAAGAGTCAAGTGAAGGTACTATTGACAGCGAAATTCATTACATTAACCATGGTGATATCAAACACAGAATGGAAAATGCTGCAACTTTAAGGGAAGTTAATAATGGAAAGTGAGAAGAAAGGAGAAATACTTCCCAGATATTAAAATTTTTGGCTTTGTTTTTGGCAACACCAATATCTGTTAACATCTTGAGTTGCTCCGCTTAATGGCAACCATATATTATGTCTTCTTACAATTGACGTTGTCAATTGTAAGAAGACATAATATATGGTTGCCATTAAGCGGAGCAACTCAAGATGTTAACAGATATTGGTGTTGCCAAAAACAAAGCCAAAAATTTTAATATCTGGGAAGTATTTGGGCAGAGAATAGAAAATACGACGCTAAATTCAGAAGGTGCTTTTGTAACACCAATCTTGACCCCACTGGATCGATCTACTCTACAAGACCGGCCGTTAGTCCCGTCTTGGTCTCTATTACAGGTTTGATCAAAGTCTCCGGTTCACAATGTCGATTGGATTCCCCTTTCCAGCCACGTGGTAATTTTTTTGTTCCTGGAGAGCAATTAAGAAATCGTAGATCCCGGAAAATTCCGCTCGTCTACCTGTAAGTTTGATGGGAGGAGAATCGCGCCGAGCAGGAAAATCAAATATGAATAAGTTTATTCGAGTCCAAAGAAAAATGTATATATATATGTATATAGGGAAGAAATTGGTACGAAAAGAATAATGCTTCTTTTACAAGAAAGTAGTGTATATGAAATAAAGTCCAAAAAAAAAAGGAAATATTGCAAATAATGGTGAAAGGAGAGAAGTAGTTTTAAATTCGTGTCGATTGGTAAACATTGATCGTCTCGATATCGAATCTATTGATTAATATTGGTCATCTTTATGTAGATTGGTAAATAATGATCGCCTTTATACTTAGTCTTAAGCTATACTGCGTCGGTATTTTTCCGACCTCTTCACGAGGTAGGGTGTGGCACGAGGCCGGTTTTTATGTGGGGACATCCTAGTCCGTAGTCTCAAGCAAAAATTCCCCGTAGACCCCGCATATGCGGAGTCGGGTTTGTCTACCTCCTCAGATTAGACTCTGGCCTTTGGCAAAGCCCGGTCTGGGTTTCTCACTACCCGAAGGCAGAGAGTTTTTCAGGAAGAAGAGCCCGGTATTTCCCTTGACTCCCCACTGAATTATGTTGTAACACAAGGTCGGTTTTTAACGTGGGGAGCCGAGTGTCTCCATTCGGGCTTCTGTTCCAAGCTGCTCTTAACTGGCCATAACATGTCTAAGCCGGTCATATTTTCTCTAAGCTAGTTATTGCCGGTCATACCGCAGCTGCGGAACAGATCTTACGGAACAAGTCCGAGGATTCTGTCCACGCAACAGTGGAGGGAGAGAACGCAAGGGAGGAGAGAAGGTCTCCGGCACGGAACAGATACTACAACCCCAGCATCTACTCCGACGGGGAAAAAACCTTCCTCCTGTCCCTTCCTGGAGAAGAGTTCCCTATCCTATACCAAGCTTATAGGTAAATGTAGGTCGTCTATACTCGAGTGAGTATCAGTATAGTAGGTGATTCTTTGGGAGACATAACTTCGGCAGAGGATGTCGTCTTGGTCGATAGGGTAAAACAGAGAAAGAGAGAGAGAGAGATGGAGAAGATGGGAAGAGAGAAATAGAGATAGGGAGATAGAGGGATAAAGAAAAAGAGAGAAAGCGATTTGGCTCAAGAGATGTCAAAGGTTATCAATACTAGTGTGGGTTTCAGATTTATTAGGTATCCACTCTTGTGGTTCTTTACGAAATAGCAAATAACTCTTCTGTGGAACCTTTTCAAGAAACGAGACGATTTTTTCTGTGTTTAATATACGGGAGTGGGCTGAAAAGTTCATAGGCTGACTTTGAATGAGTGAGGCTAGAGCTGTGAAATCTTGCATGCATTAATTTCAACTCTCCTTATTAAAGACTGCATTGTTTCTTTCGAGGTAAACTGATATGTGACTGTTCAAAGAAGACTTCAGATTTAATTAGTAGCGACTTTTCATCCCACTCTCGTACGTTATATTAAAAATAGTCCATACCAAGTTCATTTGGCACAGATCTTGTTTGCTTTCAATTACGACGAAATGTTAATATGAGGTCAATCAAGAAAGTACCCAGGCGTTTTGAATAGCTCATGAACCAGTGGGTTGGCCTTGGCAGAAAAGAAGAGGCCGTTCCACACATATGCGAACGGAAACTCTCTCGTGAGATTACTCAGTGGACATCCTCCGACCTTGTCTACATTGTGGCAGTTGCCTTCAAAATGGCAAGGGATCGCATCGTCAGGTCTTTCATCATCTTCTAATAAGCATAACCCTGGTATTTGCTTGGAAAGATATAGCTATACGACGACTCCAATTGACTTTATACCACGTTACTTACAGTCTGCTATTCATGTCATTCATTTATTTAGTTAGTGCATTCTGCAACGCTGTGGTCACCATTTCTCTCCATTTCACATGATGACATTCAAAGCAGAATAGTGCAATGGCTTTCCGGTTCCTTTTGAATCGGGGATGTTGTGGTTACTCCGTACGTACTCTCAAAGTTAAAGAGGCAAGACCTACAAGGCAGTAGATAGTTTGAATTCAGAATATTCCTTCTCCTAGTACGTCCTGGGTATGGCGATAAGCTAAGCCCGCGTCCTGGGTAAGACGATAAACTACGTCCAATAACAAGGGCTCTGATCAGGAGGTTTTGAGAAACGTGGAATCACCTCTTAATTGCTGATGTTCCTAGAACCTGTGGTAGTAGCAGGGTCCCAGCCATGGAAAAATAATTAACTCCCAAACTGGGGTCAAAACACTATGAAGGTGTAAAAATAGGTTTAATACTATAAATATTTTGTAAAAAAATTATAATCAGCAAAATATTTTTTCAAGAAAAATATTACCAGAAATAGACTTTTTGAAGGAAAAAATATTACCAGAAATAGACTTTTTGAAGGAAAAAATATTACCAGGAAATAGACTTTTTGAAGGAAAAAATATTACCAGAAATAGACTTTTTGAAGGAAAAAATATTACCAGAAATAGACTTTTTGAAGTAAAAAAAAAAAAAAAAAAAAAAAAAAAAAAAAAAAATATTACCAGAAATAGACTTTTTGAAGGAAAAAATATTACCAGAAATAGACTTTTTGAAGGAAAAAATATTACAGAAATGAACTTTTTAAAGAAAAAAAATATTACCAGAAATACATTTTTGAAAAAAAAAAAAATTACCAGTAATAAAAATTTTGCCGGCATTAAACAACCGATTGAGGTTGATATACCGTAAAACAAACCAAACCAAACCTCCTCCGAGACTGGCGATGGTATATGAAGACCGTACGCAGCCCAGACTACATGCCCCCTTCTCTCGGTCGTACCGACAAGATCCAAAGAAATACAGAGCTTTACATTTGAGGACAGCTTGGCTGAATGACTTGCCGGAAATTTGTGAGTGTTTACAGCCAAGAGCCTTCGTGGCTCCACTACGGGTTTTCTGTTTGGATCTACTTCCATAACCGTTTCCTATTTTGGATATGACTGCAAGGCAGCGAAGGTTTAAAATCAGGGTTTTCCAGCTCCTCGAGTGTATTGCCTTCCATAGATGTCGAGCTTCATCTACTCGAAGCATTTGGTTATATGGCGGCAGTTTTCCATCTTCGCCGAGACTTAGTTGTCAGTGGCTATCTTAGTTGCATACGGCGAAAGCATTCATCACCCTCGGCCATGGTGATTTTCTAAGCGTATCTTAGATGTGTCACAGGGCCGAAAGTATGGGGCACCTAGTGAGGATCTAACTCACTATTCAGTTGTACTTTTTCTAGCGAGACAAGATTGCCAACCATTACACCACATTGGGATGCCCTAAAGATTTTAAGCATAGTCTAGATATGTCACAATTTCGAAAGTGTGGTGCACTCGGAGTGGATCGAACTCAACACTCAGTCGTAATAGATCTAGATTGCTAACCATTAAACCACGTCGAAGTGTCCAGTTTTACTAAGTGTAGCTTAGATGTGGCACAAGGCCGAAAGTATAGGCCATCCAATGAGCTTGCTTCCATTACACCACGTCGAGATGTCATATCACTCCCGGCTATGAGAACCTTTGAAACAGATATAATGTACATATATAAACATTATATGCATTACGAGTTTTAGAGGGTCCTGGGTATGATGATAAACTACATCCGGCAGCAAGCCCTCTGATCGGGAGGTTTTGAGGAGCATGGAACCACCTCTTATTTGCTGTTGTTCCCAGGTCTTCTCTGACCCGGGATGGTAGCACTTGTCAGGGTCCCAGCTATGGGCAAATAGTGAACCCCAAAACTAAGGTCAAAAGACTATGAAAGTATAAAAATATATTTTTATTGTAAAATACCGCCAATAGATTTTAATAATTATAAAAAAATTCCAGCAATATATTCTAATAGTAAAAAAAAAAAAATATCAAAGCTCTCAAGAAAATTTTAGCCTTAAATGACCCATAAGAAGTTAATATGCCGTTAAACAGACAAACGTTTTAGAAGCTTCAAAGAAAATTAACGGCAAAGATAAATTCAGGCAAAGATAAAAGCTAAACCTTTTTAGGAAACAATCACTTAATTTTGTACACTATTTACATTATTCGGACTATTGTCCTCATCTTTGTCGCCATATTTATTACAACGTTTCGGCCGTTGTACGCTCCGACCTTCTTCAGGTGCTTGGAATGTCGAACTGAACCCTTCATTTCGCTCACTGGGGTAGACTGTTCTAGTTCCACGTGCCATGTCTAATGGATGTCAGTTATCAGTTATCTCCTGTTAATTCCTCTCTCCAATTTCTCCACCGCCTTAACAAAGTATTGAACTCACACTCTTTGGGTTCTGTCACTGGATCTAACCAACGCCTTTACCCACTGGGCCATTTGTCATCTGTGCATGAATTTCTGGGTATTATAAACCTAATGTCTTCAGCAACCATTTTTTTTACCAGAACTCATATTGCAATTTTTGTTGTTATTGTCGCATTTCTCTGGCACTCCTTATTACTGGTTCCCATATTGTATTCATTTCTATGCTTGGTCGGCTCAGGAGATTTTTGTGGTCTAGCATATGTACTGATTCCTTAAGTTTACGAATTTTCCAGTGGTGTTCTTTGTCTATGATCTCATCCTGATCCCACAGAGGGCATTGATGTTCCTTAGTTTTGATACATATTTTAAATCACCCTATTCAATAAGTACTGTTTGCGCTGATTCAAACTTTTTCAGATTCCTAATGAATAAATTTCAAATGTAAACATAATACATTTAAGTAACACTCATTCCTCTTACCATGTTTTCTTCAATAGAATAAGCAAGTTTCTCATGGTGTTGAATAAATTGTTCGGTGTAAATTGGAAACTTGCCAAAATGGTGCGTAATGTACCAAGTACTTGCAACAATCGTTGCTCAATGTCAAGTAAAGAAGCTAAAAGTCGAGATTATTGCTTTTTTTTATGCTGTTAACGCTCTGGAGTTTGAAACGAACGTAGGCTCACACGCTATTCCGTTGGAAGAGATGTCAGCGACATGGGGCTAAAATTACCTTACGGTTCAAAAGTATTTTAACACGTGCGCGCATAGATTGAAACGATTTTTTTTAATGGCGTGTTGTCCTCAAATGGATTGCGAAAACCTGTTGAAACAAATTTCAGGTAAACGATTTCAGAATCCTGTTTGATATCTTAAAATTTTCCCGGACAGAAATATTTATATTGTTAGTGGAGAAAGTCAATAATGCTAACAGCTGGACTAATATAAATAAAGACAATTAAAAGAACAAGACCCCCACCAATTTCCTCATCGCATACCAATACCTAATCCAGTCAGCACTAAAATGCAACCATGGTTATTATTTTATTTTTTTTTGTTTCCATTCTTTGTTATTTTAATATGTATAGAACCATCCTGTAAGACATAAATCAAAGTATACCGCTAACTTGGACATTCATGACCACAAAAAACGAAATATCAAAAGGACAGTTTTTCCATTGACACCACTATTATTTTAAGTACCTTCACCCCCCTCCAAAGTTCATTGTTTTAAAGACCATTGACTAGAATTGAAATAAAACCTAACTTATGAGAATTCACAGCAAAAATAATAAACACTATTTATTTATTAGATTGTATATTTATACTATTTATACTACATGGTTTATTGAAATGGTTGGCAAAACATCAGCTAATTTTCAATAGATTCAAACTTTATTAAATGGTAAATGATAAGCATTTTCTTATACCTGGTTAACATATTTTAATAATTTAGTAATTTTTAAAATAAATTTATGAATAAATAATTGTTTTCATATTTATTTCTTTATAAATTTTTAAATGATACGTATTAGTTTTTATAATATTGTAAATATAAAACTATTCTTGTAAATAAAAATCTAATAAATAAATTGTATTTCATATTTTTGTTGTAAATTCTTACGACAAAAGTGTATAAATTCGCTTTGATCATGTTTAAGTTTTATTATAATCCTAAAAAATAAACATTGCCGAGGGGTGAAGATAGTTAAACAACTAGTGGTGTTATGGTGAAAATCGTCCAAGTTTGCCAGATATACATTATCAGATCTCATAAACTGGCGCTACAGAATCACAAACAAAGAACTTTACCAAATAATAGGAACCATACTAATTGAAAACTTTCAACAGAAGTAGCAACTAAAACGGATACAGAAGTTAAAGGGTGACCGCTTCGGTGGCAAGTTTTGGGAGCTGCAAGATTTCCAGGTATTATGGGACCTTACCCATAATAACATAATGGACTATTCCATACGCAATAAATACTGCGCCTCTAGAGGAAGCAGGGAGTTCAGCCTGAAGTCGGGCGACCGGCTGACCGACTGATCGGTTGAACTCTCTGCCTTCGGGCGGGGAGGAACCCGAACGAGGCTACGCCGAAGGGCGGAGTCTCTTTCGGGGAGGTAAACCAACCCTGAACCCGTTTATACGGGTTCAATGGGCATATTTTGGGCCGAGCCCCCGGGCTCGGAGATCCCACGTTAAGCCGGCCTTGTGCCACATGATACCCACGTGGGGGGGTGACTAAATACTGTTCAGTCTGAAGTCTGGAGTGAAGTCCGTCAGAAGTCTGTCAGTCAAAGCGAGTCAGTCAGTCAGTCGAGTCAGAGGCAGTCCGAAACAGAGTCGCAGTCAGACAATTACTACTAAATCTGATTGAGCATACTAACACTTTCTACTTCTCTGTATATATTCCTGTTTGTAATATATCTGTGTTATTCCATATCCGTGTTCGAGTTCTTCTTTATTGGTTCTACCTTGGACTATCACCGTGGTACAAGGAACCGGACCATAACACCAGGCGACATGTTTGAGAGCGGCAAGTTTTCGGGGTGGTATTTAGGTGTACAAGTAGTTGTTTCGTTTTGGAAGGCAGTTTAGACGGTTTACAAATTCTACAACTCTTCGATCGCCTAGAAACGCTGCTGACAGACGACCAGTAAGACAACCAGTAACGCGTTACGGGACACGAAGATTACAGTTTGGCGTGTACAACCTCAGAGCGTCATGATCCGTCTCCATTCGTCCTGACAATATCCCGCACGTGGTTTCAAGCAGACAGAGACGAGAGAGTGTGACATCGAACCACGCGTCTCTCATTTACAATTGCCGAAGTCAAGTCAAAGATGTGACTTTAGATGAAACTCTAGTCCTTTCAATTCTTATTTACCCGCCGTCCTTTCATAAACTTAACTTCCTGAAACCTACTCTTCCATTCATATCACACAACAGTTCAGCACTCTTTTCTTTGTTCCTAACGATATTTTCCTGTTTCTTAATAATTTGCTTAGCTTTTAGAAAGTATATTTTGCTATTCCAATGCCCCTTCGGGTTTCAGTTTCGCACTTTCCATTTTATGTTAAAACATTTCCCAGATACTTAAATTATTTTACTTGCTTTCTTTTGGCATCCCTAATTTGTAATTTGGATATTGTACTCTTTCTTTTATTGACAACCATACATTTTGTCTTCTTGCAATTGATGGATCCATTAGCGTAATGATTCCATTTGGTTAAGTCAATGTTTACTGTACTTCGCGAGATAGATAGATAGATAGATAGTGAGAGAGAAAGAGAGAAGAAGAAGAGAGAAGAAGAAGAAGAAGAAAAAGAAAAAGAAAGACCAT
>CAHIKZ030000691.1:620000-692500 GCA_903632075.3 Acanthosepion pharaonis
TTTTCTTTCGACACTTCTGGTGTCTTCTCAAGTAATGGTGTTGAAATAAAATTGCTATTTTTGTAGTGATTTTATAACATTTTATGTTATAATTTTCGAGTAAATGATTATATATATACATATAAATATCTATCTATCTATCTATCTATCTATCTATATATATATATATATATATGTGTGACTTTGTATAAATGTTGAAAAAAATCAAGAGAGTTTATATGAGTAAAATTAAATTTTGCATAAAACAATATTGATGTGGACCCAAAGTTGGGACCACGGAAGGAAAACACGAAAGGAAAACACGTAAAAAGGAATAGAGGTCAGAAAGATATATTAAACAAAAAGGTTACAAAGATAGTGTAAGTGTAAGTGAAGCTTACTATGTCCTAGTGTCCAATATAGTGCTAGTGTCGTACGCCGCTGATACTACGGTATTAGAATACTCTCTCTCTCTCTTTCCTCATCTTCTCCTAGAGTATTATATCGCATACTTTATATAGTCCTGGAAGAGTCCATGTTGTAGGTATTTTACGGTCTCACAACACCACCCCTTCCAAGAGTTTTCTTTTTTTCTTTTGAAAAGGAGAAAAAAAGACATAAAACTGTTAATACTTTTTTCTCTTGGGATTTACGTCGAGCGGTTGAGTAAATTTCCTTTTCCTTCCTGAGCGTCGCACTTCAGGAGAGAGTTGGGGCGTGTCGAGATCGAAGTGATCGAAAATTACGTCGATCGGCTCTTCACAGCTATTTTGTAGTGATTCCTCCGATTCCTTCAACCGGCATTTTCTGAGCTGGTTCCAATGGCGTTTGTGAGTGTTTTTCGGTCCTTGGACAATATAGACCATATCGCCAATTCTTTGTTTTATGGTGCCTACTTCCCAGAATGTTATGTTGTTTTTGTAAGCCTTGAAAAAGACTTTATTGAAATATTTCTTATGAGGCGATACGGTTTTTTTTTTTTTAACTTTGCTTGCCGTGGAATAAGTTTGTTGAAGACAGACTTGATTTTCCTTGCGAACATTGTTTCTGCAGGCGAGCTTCCCATAGGCGTGTTCGGATTAGGGGTTATCCGATACACCTGCAGAAACTGTTGCAATGCTCTATCTGTCGGTGTGCCTAGTGCCTTTTTTAAAGCTCTTTTTAGAGTGTCTACGAACCTTTCAGCCTGGCCATTTGACCTAGGGTAGTACTGAGGCGTTGTAATGTGGTCCACCTGATATGACTTTCAGAAGTCTCTAAATTCACTTGATGTGAATTGAGTGCCATTATCTCTAACTACACAATCTACCACGCTAAAACGCGCGAATAGCTTGTGTAGAAATCCGATCGTCCAGTTTGAGGTTGGTCTTTTGCATTGTAGGCCCTCAGGCCATTTTGAGTGTCTATCTACAACAATGAGGTAGTACATGTTGTCTATAGGCTCTGCAAAATCGACATGAATTCTTTGCCATGGATGGTCTGTGTTTGGCCATGGTTTGCACGTTGTGGTTGGAGCTTTTGCTGCAAGCGCGCATCCTTTGCATGATTCCATCATGTCTGCTATGTCCTTGTCCATGTTTGGCCAATAAACATAGCAGCGCATGAGGCTTTTCGTACGGTTCTTCCTCGGATGTCCCATGTGAAAATACCTGAGGATTTTTCTTTGTAGGCTGTTTGGAATCACTACGCGGTCATTGTATAGTAGGACATCATCGTAGAGGGAGAAAACTTCAGGCATATTGGGGTCTTTATTGCGAATTTTGCTTTTTATGGATTGAATGAATTCATCCTCTCGAGGCTCCCTTTTTATGTCGGCCAAAGTAATTGGGAGCTCTCTTATGGTACTCGCGATCATGTTTTTGATTTCACAATTTGTCCTTAGAGTAGCAATGATAGAGTTTTCAATGACTTCTGTATTTTTTGGAATGAGTATCGATAAACTGTCTGCATGGCAAATATTTTTTGATGTTAGGAACTCTATCTTGAAATTGTAGTTTTAGAGAATCGTTCCCCAACGAAGTAATCTATTTGCAGTATCGACTGGCAGACCTTTTTTAGAACCAAAAATTGTAATTAGAGGTTTATGGTCCGTCTCTAGTATGAACTGTCTACCATGTAGGTATCTGTGAAACTTTGTCACAGCGAATATTATCCCTTTTGCCTCTTTCTCTATTTGGGAATGTTTCTCAGCTGGAAGTAGAGATCTTGATGCGTGAGCCACAGCTTTTCGCGAACCATCTGGCAGTTTATGTAGAATTCAAGCACCGATGCCGTACTAGCTTGCATCACTTGCTACTATGATGTCGAGACTAGGGTCGTAGTGGGTGAGGGAGAGGTCCGAAGCAAGAGTTTTCTTGATCTTCTCGAATGCGTCTTGGCATGACCATGGTTTGTCCTTTTTGGAGTTGGTTGAGAGGCCCTCTCAAATTTTGCATGTTCTTAATGAACCCTTGGTAAAAGTTAGCTAGGCCGAGGAAGCTTTGTAACGCTTGAACGTTATCTGGGGCCGGCATGTTTCTGATCACGTTGGCTCTTTCTGGGTCCGGCCGACGACCGTCTTTATTTATGATGTGACCTAAGTATTTAATATCTAGTAAGAAAAAGTCACACTTTGCCTCCTTAACCTTAAATCCGTATTCTTGTATCTTTTCGAATACGTTTATTATATGGTTCCGGTGCTCTGCCGTAGTTTTACTAGTAACCAGTATATCATCCAAATAGGCTGTTGCGTAGTCAAAGTCGCCAAACATGGCGTCTATGATCTGCTGGAAAATTGCAGACGCAAAATTTACTCCAAAAGCCAATCTGTTGCATTTGTACAACTCTCAATTTGGAACTTTCTTCTTCCACCTCTATCTGAAGGTATGCGTCCGAGAGGTCGATTTTAGAAAACATTTTTCCACCATTCAGTTTATTGAAAATTTCTTCAGGGCTTCGGAGAGGATAGTGGTGATCTTGCAAGGCATTGTTTAAACCTGTGGAATACTGCGCATACTCGTATTTGGTTGGACTTTTTTACGTAGACCGTAGGTGCTGCCAACTCGCTGAAATCTGTTTTTGACAGAATACCTGCTTGTTCGAGTCTATCTAACTCTTTGTTGATTTGCTCTAGAGCAGCGAAAGAGACATTCCGTTTCTTTTTGAATACCGGTTGTGCACCGTCCTTTACCTTGAACTTAGCATTCATTTTAGTACATTTCCCAAGGCCGCCAGAAAAAACCTGGGGAAATTGTTGTTTGAGTTCCTTTTTTAGATTTACCAAATTGAACGTTGTACTTTGTATCTTGCGACAAAATGTACTCATTGAGCAATCCCAAAGATTGAATTTTTCCATTCAATCTGTTCCAAATAAGTTATCTGAAGTTTTCAATACGTAGGCTTTGAGCTTTTTGGTAACTCCATTTAGTGTTACTGTAAGTATTACCTCGCCTAAAATGTTAATCTTTTCGCCAGTTACGGATTTTGCTGTTTTCTCCGTTTATAATAAGGTCGGCTTGTTTAATTTTCGCCAAGTACGCCAGTTAATGATTGAAAAATCGGAACCCGAGTCAAACTGGAATTTAATGGAATTATTGAAAATATCCACAGTTACATATTTACTTAAATTCCTATCGACAATATTGTCAGATTGAGCTTGCCTAATTTTATTTTGGGGTTTTCTCATTCTGTTGGCGTACCAGCAACGAGTTAAAGTATGCCCATTTTTAATGCAATTTTTGCAATATTTTTTGTTCTTAACTGGACAGAATTTCATCCAATGCCATTTACCACAATGGTAACATGGTCCGGGCAGTTTCTTTAACCTATTTGGGTTTTGGTTACTGCGGAATTTAGGACATGAGATTTCCCTTTTGTCTTTTTGAGGGGAATAGGAGGTAGACTTGCTTCTGATTTAATTAATCTGAGCCACACCTGATTCCTCGATAGTTTTTGAGTCACACTTTACAGATATTACTCTTTGACAGTCCTCTGCCAGTTTTTAGAGAGTCAATCCTTGTTCGTTCTCAAGCTTGGTAGGTACCCGTCGTCTGACTTCGGCGTCTTCTGCTGGTACAAGAACTTGTGCGAAAATTAAGCACTTGAAATCATCAGCAGTCAGTTCGGCTAGTTTAAAATCATTACAGAGCTTGTTTACCGATGCTGCAAACGTTAGAAAATCTTGTTGGTTGTCTTTGACTGTGTTCAGGCATTTCCAATGTTTGTGGAACAAGTTTGTGTTAGGCCCGAATAGTTTCGATAGGAGCTTAATAGTCTCTGAAAAATCCAAGTCACTGGTTTTCTTGGGTAGTATGAAGTCTACGAACCTACTATGTTTAGTTCCCAATTTTCTCAATAGTAGACGTGCCTTTTTTTTACTGGGCCATTGTTCACAGTCTACGTTGAAAATATCTTCGTAGCGCCTGTAAAAAGCCTCGAACGTTTTGTCGTTCTCTGGTACGTATTCAAAGGTTTCAATTGAATTGTAGATTGTACTCTGGGAGAATATTGTATGTTTTTCAGAGTTTGAGCCTTTAAATGCATTTACGAGTAATTCTTTAAGTTGTTTCTGTTGTAGTTCAGCATTCTGAAGCGTAATTTGTTGGAATTCCATTTGTTGTTTATGTAATTCCAAAAATAGTTGTTGTTGTCTTTCTTCTGATTTTTGTTGCTGATCCAAATGTACTTTTAGCATTTGGACGATTACTTTTTGAAAATCTTCCATATTTAGACAAACAAAATGACAGCGATTTTTTGTTGCTTTGCAACCCGTGTACCAAGGGGAGGTACACAAAAATCTTGATAGATTTTTTTTTTTTTTTACAAAAAAAAAAAAAAAAATATGGACAGGCAATTAGTTAAACTAAACTAATTATGTGTTTAGCTTTTTCGAGATTCCGTGGTTCCGTTAATTTTAACGTAATTGTATAAATTTTCACCAAACTCGCCTTAGTGAATTTGAGGGGAGAATAATTTTATGCACGAGATTCAACTCAGTTACATAAAAAAATTTTAGATAGTTTTTTTCGGAAAATTGAGTCGTGAGTAGTCCTTCGGCTCTTGTGTTGTCAGTTTGTTTTATGAACAAACTGTTTTTTTTTTCTGTGTGTGGGTGTGTAAGAAATCGTTCTCGTTATGTCATTTGGACAGACTTTAATATTCCGTAGATGTCGAATCGCTAGTTCATCACTGATGTCTGGTATCGGAATATTTTTTTTGTATGTAGACGCTGGGTGTTGCGTTTAAATCGCTAATGTAGTAATACCAGCTTAATTTCTCGTTCAACATTGCTGTGGGAACGCGTGGAGTTTCTGTGTATTTTTCGAGTACTCTGTCGCTATTGATATGGTGAGAACGAAATTCTCGAATCTTTCTGTCGCCACTGATGTGGGACTGGTAAGGTATTGAGGTTTCGGCGTGAGTGCGTTTCTCGAATTCTTCGTCGCCACTGATGTGGGCCCAAAGTTGGGACCACGGAAGGAAAACACGGAACACGGATTATAGGTAAGAAAGATATATTAAACAAAAAGGTGACAAAGATAGTGTAAGTGTAAGCGGAGCTTACTATGTGCTAGTGTCCAATATTAGTAGTCGTACGCGGCTGATACTACGGTATTAGAATATACTCTCTCTCTCTCTTCTCTCTCTCTCTCTTTCTCTCTCTCTCTCTCTCTGTCTCTCTCTCTCCTCCTCTTCTCTTAGAGTATTATATCGCATACTTTATATAGTCCTGGAAGAGTCTATGTTGTAGGTATGTTACGGTCTCACAACAAATATATATATATATATATATATATACAACATATAATTATCTCGTCAGTCGTTTCAGAGGAATCATTACTTTCACTGCCGTCACCAGCAACTACAAAATGTCTGGGAATCACTATCGAATTCATTGACGAGTTAAGAACAACACTTTGCAAACATATCATCATGTGCCTCAGGGGGTGACATACCGCCTTAAAAATAAAAACGCCCCGCACCTTAACAAATAGTAAAATGTTATTTATTTTTTCTTTTATGTAGGAAGGCCTTTTCAGGATTATAACTTTCCTCAACTTCCAGTATTTTTTTGCTGTAAGTAATTTTTGGCCCCTGTTTTGTCATCCATCCACACAAACCCGCTAAGCCTTTCTCTCTGATTCTCTTTCTTTCAATACATATACGTGTTAAATTCTCTAGTCCGCTTTTCCTCGTTATTACTGAAAAATAAATAAACAGATAAATAATTTTAAAAAGATTTGGGGGTCTAACCGCAAGAAAAGTTTTGTATCAGAATATTATCTGTCTTTCTTATATAAATCAGATTCTCCTTTTTCTATCCCCCGTGAGCGATCATGGATCTTCACAACTTCCTATACTCTGTAACCCGTATTAATATTTATCTTTTTATTATCCTTCCCATTCGCTGTTCTGCCATCCATTTGTGCAAGCTCCTTAGGTACGTTACTAGATGTTTTACACTGTCCCTCCTGCCTTTGATATATGCCCCATGAGTGTAATAATTTCCAAACTCTCTTCCCTCATTAGGTATCTTAGAAACTTCAACAAACCCTTTCTGATTCTAAGTGCCTTTTTTTTGTTTCCATTTTCCTTAAAACGTATTCGGTGTCCACGGGATCTTACTATGGTATTTTCAGCATGAGAACTACAGGTCAGTTGCCTTAAGTCTCCTCTTCATTTGTGAACAAATTGTCCAACATTCACAGCCATATATAAGGGATGATATTTCTTGAATGTTCATCACATTATTTCTTGTTGGTTCTAACAAAAATTTTCTGTTTCTTGCTATTTTGATGAGAGGCGTCTTGTCCTTTTCCAACACGCATTCAAATTTCGGTGTCAAATAGAAAAACATAGAGAATGCATATAGGAGGATTGATCAAAAAGTATCGGGACTGGTGTTATATCAGGACATCCCATAAGTTCCGTCCGAATTTTGAATAAGGAAAACAAGTGACCAAATGTTACATTTAATTACAGATTCAATCAACAATGTATTTTCCCTGATTATCTATGACTTCCTTCCATCTATTAACAAGCTTACTAATTCCATTACTGTAAAATACTTTTGGCTTTGATTCGAAGGACTCACAAATGTCAGTTTTAACCTCTTCCTGTGTTACAAAAGCTGTTTCTTCCAAATGATTCTGTAAGCTGCGAAACAAATGGTAGTGTGAAGGAGCAAGATCGGAAGAATAAGGTGGATGAGGAATTTTCTTCCAACCAAGTTCTTCAATCATTTGTGACGTGATTCTTGCTGTGTGGGGTCGCGCATTGTCCTGATGAAACATCACCTCTTTTCGATTCACTAGAGCAGGTCTTTTTTTCCTCAAAGCTTGGTTAAAACGCTCTAATTGCTGACAGTATATTTGAACATTAATTGCTGCATTAGGTGGTAAGAATTCAAAGTGGATTATTCCTTTGCGGTCCCACCAGATGGAAAGAAGAACCTTTTGCCCATGAAGTTCGCTTCTCGGCTGTGACTGGGGTCCTTCCCCTTTACCAAGCCACTGTCTACGACGCTTAACATTTCGATAAAATATCCATTTTTCGTCGCCAGTCACAATATCCAAAAAAGGTGAAACAAGTTGGCGAGAATGGAGAGAAGAGCAGATGTCAACTCGGGATTTGAGGTTGTTATCAGACAATTCATGAGGCACCCATTTTGCAAGTTTAGGAACTTTTGCAAGTTGTTGAAGATGACGATGAACAGTTGTATGGTTTGAACTGAGAACCACTGCCAATTCCTCAACTGATAAAGCAGGATTTTTTTCAGGGGCTGCTTCAAGAAGCTTTTCATCAAAGCAACTTCATTCTGCATACATTAGTTTCGTTACCATAGCAATATTCCCAATACTTTTCTTTTATAAAACCTCGTACAATGTAATTCGTTATTTGCTGATTTTCGTATTAACAAGAAATGGCATCAATCACTGACTAAGTTGTTTTACGGCTTATCAACCCTTTGCCGGTTATTTAAAGCCAGAAGATATTTTTAGATTGTGAGAATTCTTTGGCGTTAATAGTGATTTAATAATACAAGTAATTAACCCATAGCTGGGGGAGAAGAGGTAGATTCATATGTTTTTCAAAGGAATAAAACGAAAATTGGAACTTGGTTCTCCTGTTAACAATACCGAGACATTATCTAATACACCATCCGCACACCTAAGCTTACAACACCTGGTATTCCGAAGCGGTCACCCCTCTAGGTACAAGATAATAATGATTTAGTAATACAAATAATTAACCCATAGCTTGGGGAGAAGAGGTAATTTGATATATTTTTCAATGTGAATACAACGCGAATTGGAACTCGGCTCTCCGATTAACAATTCCTAGCAATTATCTAATTAAAACACCATCCACACATCCAAGATTACAGCAGCTAGATACTGGCCAGGATCGATGATGCTTAACTTCTGTGATCGCACGTGAACTGGTGTTTCAACGTGATTTGGCCGTAAGCCAAATGGCATCATGTTCCACCCAATGCGCAGTTTACCTTAGAATCTTTAATAGAAAAAGATTGTTCGCGTGGCAAAATAAAACGAAAAATAAAAAGAAAGCTATACAATTCTTTATGAGCGAACTTAATATATCTTTGAGTTGGTGGAATTGATTTCAGGTAATATCCTTCACAAATGTTATTAGAAAACTGGAAAATTGCCATTAATACAAACAAAGTAATCTAGAAGGCTGATGATCACGAACCTAATAGTTACATACGACAGAAAGCATGGAGCCGGGAGAAAGTTCCATGAACGAGAAGTGCGAGAAAATAGACTGTTAGCATAGAATTTACGGTTACATCTATGCAAGTCAACTGTAAATTCATGAGACGTCGTCACCAGTCAAGTATTGCGCTTAAATTCATAAAGTCTAGGCACCATAGTGAAGTACTCATCCGGGCAATTACCATTAAATTATTTGCAGAAAAAGCACAGGAAAGGGAACTTTACGGCGATGGGAAAGTGAGTGAAGCCAAGATGCCAGATCAACACCAATAATATTACTGATTCTTCTTTGTATTTTATCAAAGATCTCTAGACATATCGTAATTGGTGTTGACCTCAGTGTCCAATTTTACATTTACATACGCTCTATCTCTGATAATAAGTACTTTTACCCACAAATATAGCATATCTTAAAACAATATATATATATATATATATATATATATATATATATAGTATGACAAATTGGAAAAAAGAGTTTTTGTGGCGCGTTTTATCCGTTAGGATTTCATCGGACTGGGGTTTGTAACGGATTAAACGCGTCCCAAAAACTTCTTTTCACTTTTTGTCATACTATTTTGTTTAATGCTGATATGTAAAATATACAAATATATATATATATATATATATATATATATATATATATAAAACATAAACTAAGTTTTATATGTATACATCCCACACGTGTGTGCATGTTGGGGAGTGGGTTTGTGTGAAAAGTGGGATTGGCAGGCAAAGTTCAAATTTTGGTAGAGACCAGTGCGTTTAGTTTCACACAAAAAATACATTTAGAAAGATGTTATGAAAAGAAAAAATATGTTATACCCTAGACAGAAACGACAACCATGTTTTAGCGGTAAGCTCTCATGCATTACATGCAGGTTGAAATGTAAATCTTTTGCAAGGATCAAAAGTGATTTAAATTGTAAAAATTGGTCGTAATAGTAAAATTTACGTACTCAATCACGAGTTGACTTTCAACCACACACACACACACACACACACACACACACACATATATATATATATTTATGTATGCTTCTGTCTGTCTGTGTTTGTGTGTGAGTGAATCGCTTAAAATAAGCTGTATTTATTTGGGAATGTGCTCAATATCTGACATAGAGTGCATATTGCAGAGTGTGGACATAGGAATCAACAATACATGCAGATTGTCAGTTCAGATCTTCAGACCAAATCTCACGGGCTCTAGACAACTCCGGAATCTCCTGTAACACTTGTGGGAGGTCTCCTCGTTTAAGTTGGTGAATGCTGCCATAATCATTGCCTTCAGTTCATTTTTGGTGTTAAAAGGAGTTTTGTTGGTCCCTCAATCAACTGTACTTCACACATAATACTGAATAGTGTTGCAGTCTGTGTATGTCGAAGGCCAGATGTAAGGCGTGATGTGGTATTTATCTGGCAGCCATGACTAGGTTCTCCTACTTGGGTGACATGGTGTAGAGTACTGTTGCCAGACATAGGGTCTTCTAGCAGCCACCTTTTTGAACCAGGACAGCACTACCTCCTCAAGGTATTTGATGTAGACCTCCGTGTTGAGTTTGAGGGAAGATGAATGGAGGCATAACGTCGCTAGTGATCACACCATGATGTTGACTGGGTATATCATGCAACACTTTCCGAATCCTCTGCACTGTCATCCTCAAATTGACACCCTGAAGTGTTCGTATTAGCGGTTCCGGCGTGAATTCGAAGCAGGCCAGCACGCCATTTCCTAATTTCTGGTGTAGTGAATTGCGCCAGGGTGCTCTTTTTCTTACAGACGGTGCCCAGCTAACCTTACGATGCTGTGCAGTCGACAAAATCAAAAACAAACAACGCGCATGCGCGAAATAAAAAACAATTTAACCATCGCACCTTGTATAATGTCTAATTTATCTGAAAGGGGAAAATGTCTTCTTGTCACGCGTTTCATCCTTTAGGATTTCAGTTTTCCCAAATTGTTCTTAATATATAAAAATTTATATATCGTCTTCTCAGCTTTATATATATATATATATATATATATATATATATATATATATATATATATATATATATATATATATATAAACAGATAAACAGAGAATGTGTTGATTTCTCTACTGACACTGTTTATATCTACTTTCGTATTGAAAGTTCTTACACTATGAATATAGCCATTTTCCAACAATATAATTATATATTCGGGCCATTGGGGTACCTCGGCGTGGCGTAATGTTTAGCAAGCTTGTCTCGCTAGAACAATTACGACTAAGCAGTGAGTTCGATACTCATTTGATGCCCCATACATTCGGCCATGTGCCACATCTAAGCTACGCTTAGAAAATCAGGCCTTGTGCCACATCTCAGCTACGTTTGGAAAATAAAGGGCACCTTGAGGCGGTGTAATCGTTAAGAAGCTTGTCTCGCTAGAACAATTACGACTGAGTAGTGAGTTCGATACTCAATGGGTACCCCCTACTTTTCGTCTTGTGCCACATCTAAGCTGCGCTTGAAAAATTACTATATATTCGTGCCATTGTACTATTGAACATTTTGATTGGTACCAAACAGTGACGAAAACTTGAACAAAAAAAATCGGCGACAAAATCAATAAAAATCATTGTCCCGAACATTAGTCTTGGATAACTGGGTTTAAACTTAGAGATCATGTCACTGGATGTTAACAGAAGATTTACAAATAAATTGTCCATCCGAAAAATAGGAATTTCTCATTTGCTCACAGAGAATTACAAACAATACGATTGTTTGAATTAGTGCTATAATTGTAAGGGAACAAGTTCATAATGACCCACAGTTTTTTTTCCCAAAGTTGTGACCAAGGGTGAGTCTCAGTGCCACAGTCACGACCCAGAACAAAACTCATCCCAATTCTTTTTATCCTTGTTTAAATGTGTGTCTATTTGGATGTCTGAATCTCTATATGTCTTTGTATGCTTCTACCTAATTAATATAGTTCTATGCATATTTCTGTTTTAATTGTCTGTCCCCCTGAATGTGACGATATGTATTCTGTTGTCTTTTTTCTTCTGTTCGTCTGTGTATGGACATCAGGTTAAGAATGTTTATGTGGGTTTTGAAACAATCAGTTGAATTCATGAGAAAAGTTTCTAATTTAAACGTTCCTAAAATAACCAACAATGGACGAAAAATTTGTGACACGAAAAAAATCTGTAGTAAAAAAATCGTTTTCATCTGAAATAACAAAATAAAAATCATTGTGAACAAGAGAAGTTCGTTTAATTTTTCCAGTAACAACGACAATGTTAAATCTACATAGTCAGCATACTAAAGAAACGAATATGGAGTTATGATATAAATAGTCCATCAGTCCTTTCTATCTATGCATCTCTCTCTCTCTCTCTCTCTATGAATATATATATATATATATATATATATATATATCATATTCGCTGTACTGAGTGGAAAGTACTCAATATCTGTGATAGAGCTAACATATTCATTTATAGATATTATTTTGTAACCCTGGATTTCTCGCTGTTGATCGTCAAAGAGTTTGCCTGGTGATGGCAAAAGCGTAAAATCTAAAATAATATCCATACAACAATATATATATATATATATATATATATATATATATATATATATATATATATATGTGTGTGTGTGTGTGTGTGTGTGTGTGTGTGTGTGTGTGTGTGTGTGTGTGTGTGAGCAAATGTATGGATATAGATCCGACAGTATGAAGAAAAATATACTGAAAAAAACAAACAAAAAATCCTAATATGCGATTATGCTGTTTTAATGTTTAATGTCAACGTCGGACGTTTCGGTCTAGTAGACCATCTTCAGGACATATTCATAAAACATAATTAACATAGACCATATACAATTCAACATGAAAAAGACGATGGACATAAATAAAATTCTTTTCGTTTTTCATTCAAAATACTCAACTTTTAGGAATACGTTTTCACAACATCGCCCACGTGACGACGACGTGATCATATTTAAACGGAACGCTGATCTTATAAAAGATTTCAGTTATCTGTTTGGATTGGTATTGCTTTTATGTCCATCGTCTTTTTCATGTTGAATTGTATATGGTCTATGTTAATTATGTATGAATATGTCCTGAAGATGGTCTATTAGACCGAAACGTCCGACGTTGACATTAAACATTAAAACAGCATAATCGAATATTAGGATTTTTGTTTGTTTTTTCAGTATATTTTTCTTCATATATATATATATATATATATATATATATATATATACGGTGTAACAGCAAAAATGTCCAATTTGTGTGATTGTTAGATTAAGATTTGAGAAATGATTAAAGACATCTTACTGGAATTCTCCGAGGTTTCTATAACTCTATTGGACTCTACTTTGAACAATAAGAATGTATAGTTATTCTCTAATCCTAACAGAAGTATCCTGACGAAATCGATCACAAACGAAAACGACATGTTCATCCTTAATTTTTCATAGCTAAGGATCGGAAGCTCATGAAGGATTGAAATAAAGTACAAATATATAATTATTATGTCAGGATCATTTTCCAACTTTCAAGATGATCTTCTCGCTCTCTAACCTTTTAAGTTTCTATCCTAGAGTAACAAGGTGCCTCAGAGGTTTTTACGTATAATTTAATTTTCAAGTCTTTTTTCACTTCTCTTTGGAGTGTCAAAGGTCTTATGAATTGGATTGTATCTTTTCTAATTGATCACTTTAGATCTAAGTTGAAATGATGAACCCTCTTCCTGATGTGATCTCCTGATCCAGTTTTCCTTTATACTGTTCCCTCTTTTTAAACTTATTCACCGTTCTCTGGATGGTTCTTAAATGGATTTTGTAGATGGAAGGCAGCGTGTTAATGTTCGTACCACTTTTGAAGGCCCATTGATCTTTTTCCTCTCACCATTGCTCAGCTGGAAAGACAGTGGTTATGAAACAAAACAAAACAATCTTAACCTGCTCCCTTTTGAGCTAAATAACTCAAAGGGTATTCAGTGATTCTTGCAAAAAATAATGTCAAGTTGGCTGAACGTCTTGCCTGAAAACCCGGAAAAAGAAACTCAAGTAGTTTTTCAAGATATTAAACATTTTGCGAGATATAAAATTAACGTATGTAATGATGGCACTGGCTACGCGATTGAGCAAACTATATATCCATTTACTGTAGTCAAAAAGTACAGCTCTATTTAAAATAAACATCACACGTTACACGTTATATCTATATCTATATATATATATATATTAAATAGTGCTCGATGCAATATAACAGAGCTATAAACTATATATTAATAAATATACTTATTTTTCCTCACCGGTAGCACGACCCGGAGTTTCATGTACAACGCAATTTTCAGAACTTAGAACATGGAAACTGAGTTGTGCATGAAATTCTAAGTTGTGCTACTGCTGAGGAAAAATATGTATATTTATATATACAAGACAGACATGCTTGCACACACACGAATATATGCACATACACATATCACACATACCCCCCAAAAACTAAAAGACTTAACGCACCCATTCCCTTACCAGTAACCAATAAAACTGTCAAAATGACTAAGGAGGCACTTATGAGACTCGGGAATCTCCCAGTCTCTATTTAAAAAAAAAATAACAACTTGAAAGAGGCCGTTTGACCAACACAAGGACTGACCAAAATTAACGATAAAAAACAAATGAAAACTACAGATAAAGTTCACTTTCTTCAGAGACAGTCATTCACTCCTCCTGTAGTTCACAGCTAATAACAAGCAGGGTATTTTTTTTCTCCTGATGATGGCCATGCTAGCCGAAAATAGTCGAGGAAATTAATTGAAATAATAAAACAAAAAATATTAATATACAACCCGGCATATTTGAAAATATTATTTTTTTACTATTTTTATTGTTCACCCCTCCCCACACACACACACACACACACATATATATATATGATAAAAACATAGTTTTAAGGTATGCTATATTCAAGGATAAAAAGTGCTCAATATCAGGGATACAGCATGTGTCAACACTGGAAGTAGGAACACTGAAATCAACATTGAATGGCGACAGGCTTGAACATAGTCTTCAAGCAGTATGCTAATGGGATATATATGGGGAGCAGGGTTAGGTATTTCCGGTTTATTGTGCTATCCTAAGTGTTACTAGATAGGTGGCTACGGATAAGTTATAAAGTATGTTAAGGTATTTTGAGTAGAAATAATTATTGGTTAGAATGAGGTTACAACTTTTGTTTCCGGTTGTTTGTAAACTTTAACTCATTATTTATTATTCATTACTTAGGGATTTTTTAAAATTAATTCATTAATTATTCCCTGCTGATCATCATTATTATCAAATTTAATTGGTTATGCATGCATTAGTACAGCAATGTTGACTTATTTCTTATTTATTTGCTTAATTTGTTTATTTATTCATAAATAAATAAACTCATAAAATCGAATTCCCCCATGAAAGTTACTAAAGACACAAGGCGAGTGTCAAATGTCAAAGAGTGTCAGAGAAAACAGAAACTATCAAATGTCAAAGAGTGTCAGAGAAAACAGATTTCAATGTCAAAAAGTGTCAGAGAAAACAGAAACTATCAAATGTCAAAGAGTGTCAGAGAAAACAGAAACATTATTAATGATCGAGAATACTAGAAGAGTAACCAGGAAACAGTAGCTAACAAAATTTAAATTTTTGAACATCAAAGTTGGCTGAAAAGAATGGAGTCGGAAGTTACACATGAGAGAAGTGCGAGAAAAGGAGCTGTTAGCATAGAACATACGGTTACATCTACCCAATTCAACTGTAAATATATTAGACCTTGTTGCTAATCGAGAACTGAGCTTGGTTTGTCAACTGAGCTTGACAAATCAAACCGAGCTTCTCGGCTTGACGGTCGAACTCTCCGCCTCTGAGCAGAGAGGAACCCGGACGAGGCTCCGCAAAAGAGCAGAGTCTCATTCGAAGAGGTTGACAAACCCGATCCCGTTTATTCGGGTTCTACGGGCATTTTTTGGCCGAGCCTACGGGCTCGGGAAACCCACGTTAAACTCGGCCTTGTGCCACATGCAACCCTGGGGGGGGGGGCTAGATACCGAATCTAGAACTGAGCTTAAATTCATAAAATACCATAGCGAAGAGCTACGTCTGAACAATTACCATTAAATTATTTATAGAAGAGAAACGGGGGAAGCAGCTTTACGGGAAAGTGACTTAGGCTGAAGAGCCATATCAAGAGCAATAATATTGCAGATTCTTCTTTGGATTTTATCAAGAATCTCTAAATATATAGCAAGAGCACCGGACCATATGTTGCAGCAATATTCAAAACATAGACGAATGACAGACTTATAGATATGTAAGATAGCTTGCAAATAAAAATACAGTGAACCAACTTTCTTAGGAGCAATGGAGAGCCATGATCACGTACGTCTTGAAACGAGAAAGGAAGATTCTAAAATTCAAACCCTACTCCGCTATCTTTCCCAATACGTTGCGGCAATTTATCGATAACAAAGAAAAGAAAACTGAACAATAGTGCCTGTCTGCGTCCGGAAAAAGAAAAAAAAATGATCTGAATTTCAATTCGAGAAGAACAAAGTGGGAAAGCAAAAGGCTATCTTTTTCAAGAAATAATGACATATATATATGAATGACGATCAATGAGTCTATATCCTGACAGAATCCATTTAAATATATATATATATATATATATATATATATATATATATATATATATATATATATATATTTATGTGTGTGTGCACATGTATTTAGGCAGAATATCTTCATTCAAGCATATTTCGTTGAATAATATGGACATAATATTTCTATTTTTGTGTCCATAATTAAAAAAAGCACGTTTTATGCGCATTTACAAAAAAAAATCACAACTATAAATTACATTAATTTTTTTGTCTTAGCAGTTTGATCTTGAACGAGAATGAAAGTACCTGGGGAAATAAAAGGAATGAGAAAATTTATGGCGACTTTCTTAATCGGTTTAATAGCAGCACTAACAATTTTGAATTTGAGAGTATTAAAATAAAATAAAAAGACACAATGTGTCCAGATTATTCAACAAAAAATATATATATATATATATATATATATATATATATATATATATATATATATATATATATATATATATATATATATTTGGTTGATAGATGTGAGTTTGTGACCCTGGGTTTCATGCTTTAGCGATCGTCAGACAATTTACCAGTAAAAAAAGAATTCTCTTATCACTATATTTGTACAAGAACGCATAACCTCAAAATTTAAATTCAAATCTCAGCGTTGCGACTGCACGCTCCAAAACAACAACACATTTCTCATAGCATTTTTCGGATTACAATACATCTATTTTCGTTGTCCTCTTATTACTGAGAGTAAAAACAGGAACAAAATCTATTCCATACCTGAGGATGTCTGTAGGGACAGACGAAAGCTTGTAAAAATAATAAGAACTTATGCAACTGAA
This sequence comes from Acanthosepion pharaonis, assembly GCA_903632075.3. NCBI lineage: Eukaryota > Metazoa > Mollusca > Cephalopoda > Sepiida > Sepiidae > Acanthosepion > Acanthosepion pharaonis. Next base: position 637,155 of record CAHIKZ030000691.1, read on the forward strand.
ATTCATAAAACAAGGATCTTTTCATGCATAAACAGGTTCGGGGGTTTTTGTATATTATTTGAATTGTTCGCGATGATTGATTTCTCGCCAATTAAATCATTAACCTTCGTATTTGTTTTTTGTACGAATAATTCATGAATTTGTAAATTAATTGCACCTTTATTGAAATTATATATATATATATATATATATATATATATATATAAAGGTTAATGGCCAGAGTTGAATCAGACCAGGAAAGAGGAGTATAAAAAGTGCTCAATGCACGTTAGAAAAGTATAATTAAAAATTAAATTAACATGTAGAGATTTTAACTTTAAAAATCAGGAGTTTAATTAAAACATGCGATCATAATTTCGACCTGACGGTCTCTCGGGCAATACTTTTAAAAAGTGGTCATATTAAAAGTATCGCCCGTAGAGAACGTCATGGTCGCGTATTTTAATTGACCTCCTGATTTTTAATATATATATATATATATATATATATATATATATATATATATATATATATATATATATATATATATATATATAGATATACAGAGTATCCTCCCAAAATATAATCACTTTTTGACTTCATCGATAGTTTGGATACTTATAAATATGCATTGAAATTCATCTAATATTCAATTTAAATCGTTAATATATCTTAATTTAACCATTAATCTTGCATTTATTGTCATTTAAAGAGTGAGTTAATGTTTGGAGGACATCCCACATCTCTCGCTCTCTCTCTGTTTATATATATATATATATATATATATATATATATATATATATATATAAGATAACGATATATGAAATTTTATATATCAAGGACAATATTGGTGGGGAAATGCATGAAAAAGTGAAAAAAAGTTTTAACGTATCAAATTTAATCCTAAAGGACGAAACTTTACGTTGGTCGGATGACACATGCGCACGAACGAGGTTTACTGAGAATTTTAAATTACATTTATATATATATATATATATATATATATATATATAATTATTATTTATAAAAAAGAAATTATAACATAAATGTTATAAAATCACTACAAAAATAGCCATTTTGTTTCAACACCCTCGGTGTCTTATCAAGTGATCATGTTGCAGATAAAATAAATGGTTTTAAAAGTTTCAAATTAATTAACGATCCTTCACTAGGGGGAATCATTGTTACAAAAGCTAGAATAACCAATCAAAATCCAAGTATAGGAAGATTCAAAAGCTTGACAACGAAATCATGTTATAATAGTTATTCAGATCTTTAAAATACGGGCAATATTAAAAAGAATTTATACTAACCAATAATTATAAAATTATATGATAAAATTTAATATTAAAATTAAAAACTACCAATTTTAAAATCCAAATTTAATCACTATTAAGTTTAAAAACTATAAAATTATTGAGAAAAGAAAAAATACATATGTTATTCAATTTATTTCTTCGTTGAAATTACGTTCGACAAGACGCTACAATATCCGGTCATTTGACAATACATGTATATATATTTTTTTATTCTAAAGTGTGAATGTGGTCTTAAACTCACGCGCAAAACAACAAAAACACAATCAGATTATACGGGATATATATATATATATATATATATATATATATATATATATATATATATATATATATTCTAGCCTAATTCATTTTAATTCTTTTTGTTTCCATCACTTTTGTTATTAGATATCCCACAATGTGATAACGAAATAATATATACAGGCTGTATAATACTTTTCCAAACTTTGCGGCCGGGTTTCTCATGCTGTGCGTTGCTTTTCCTTGATTCCGATCCACCCACAAATATTGGTTGGATATATTTATTATTCCATCACTTCCAAATGTTGCCCCATCCGTAAATAAGACTAAAGAGACAAACAACGGATTGGCAGTTTCCGCCATAAATCGATCCTGCACACGTTTCAAATGATACAGTGTTGCTCTTGTATTACTCTTCATGCGATACTATGAGATGTCCAACCTAATAGAACCATGACGTGTGCTGATACCTGGTTCCGCCCCGACAGACTGTAGAATGTGTTCTTCATGGTCGGTCTTTCCCGATCCATCGTTTGTGGTGCCACGGATCCTGTCTCAGCAATACGACAATAAAGAGTACCAAAGATTGTATGACTCGGCTGCCATTGGTCTGGAAACGCATTCTGATACAGCCGTGCAGTCTCGCGTCTAATTCCATTTACGCGACTGTATGTAAAATCATATCTGCCTACTCATAATATGAATTGTTAAGCGGAACACTTCTAGAGTTAACTCACTACAACAAAAGTCAAACGTTGAAGACAGACTATCCACAAATGTACATGAATGACAAATGTAACCAAATCTACATAGTAACACAGGACCACACACACACATACACACACACACATATATATATATATATATATATATATATATTGGAGGGAAGATAAATGATAAAGTGAAATAGTATATATATATGGATTATATATAAGAGTATTTCATTAAGACCGATGAAAGTCACCAGTAAACAAACCAGTGTTATTGTTATTTCTCTATTGGATTATGTTATTTAAGTTATGGCAATTATGTGTGAAAATTAATGTCGCCCAAATATCTGCCAAATCCGAGAGGAAAAGAATAAAGTCATTAGACGCTTAAACTTAATTCACATTTAAAATCGGCCCAAGTTATTGGAACACACTTTATATAGGATAAGAATAATATATATATATATATATATATATATATATATATATATATATATATTCGTAAACTCATCTAGCATAGCAAAACAGATCTCTCCTCCAGTTACTTCGATAATTACGTCCTAGGGACTTGCTGTTGTCGTCCCACGTCGCTGGGCTAAAAACACGGGGACACCTGGTTTAAATGGTGCATGCCGCACTCAACTCTAAAATTTTACAACGCTCAGGCCCGAGGGCTATTCCAGCAAACGATGGGGAAGGAATGCAGCCACCACAGAAGACACTTTTGAGTCTTCTTTTGGGGAAGTTTTACAATGAATTGCCTCACATTTATATGTGTATGCAAGACGAAGCTATCATCTCACACTGATTCTTGGAAGCGGCCTACATAACAGCTGGTTAAGACGCACCTGACTTAGAACAGTAGCGTTAATATATATATATACATATATATATATATATATATATATATATATATATATATATATATATATATATATGAAGAAAATTTGGAAAAAACAAACAAAAATCCTTAAATGCAATTATGTTGTTTAAAATGAATAAAAAATTTCGACAAAGCATACACATAAAATCGACAAGCATACACATAAAAAAATTTTAGATCCTAATAGAATTTTTTCATTTTCTTTTTTCATTCAAAATAATCAAAATTTTTAGGAATACGTTTTGAATGCGTCGCCCATGTGACGACAACATGACCATGCTAAACGGAAAGCTGATCATTTTAAAAATTTTCAGTTATCTGTTTTGGATAAGACTTGTTGTTTATGTCCATCGTCTTTGTCAAATTGAACTGAATTTGTATTTTAATGAATATTGTCTTGAAAAGGTTTATTAAACCGAAACGTCAGACGTCGACATTTCATTCATTTTAAAAACAACATAATTGCATTTAAGGATTTTTGTTTGTTTTTTCCAAATTTTCTTCATTCTGTCGGATCTATATCCATTTACATTTGCTTACATACATATATATATATATATATATATATATATATATATATATATATATATATATATATATATATATATATATATCAAGAATCAGAAAACTTTAAGGGTTTATGGGATTATAATTGATTTCCTTAGGACCGGGACTTTGATTCAACAGATTTTCATCTGATGAATTACGATCAAAATCCCGGTTCTAATGAAATAAATTCTAATTGAACTCTTATAAATTTTTGTTTCTTAATATAATTAATATTTGCTCTGTTTTTACATTGAGCTCTCTGGATTATATATATATGAACTTAAAACTTTATTTTAGTCAATACTCATATTTGAATAGGGACATGAATCCACTCTTCTTCCCCCTCCAGTTATGAGTAAATAGCAGGACAGACCGCGTTCTATAGCCTTGGATGGCAACTGGTCTACCGCAGAGAGAAATAGCAACCTACTGCGGGAAAAATCTGCCTCGTCAGTCATGTATCGAAAGGTACATGATCGCCTAAGCGTGTATAACGCATGGTACATAACTGGCTGATTCAGATTCGTGAAGTCTTATTAAAGGAAAATGTGCGCTCTTTAGCAAGAATCAGACTTGCGTCCCTCAAGGAAGAGAAGCCAACGTTTAGTCCGGCGCACCTTGCCGCTTGGCCACCAAAGCACAGAAATCAAGTGCATGCTTTTCCAGCGAGATTTCGCGGTGTTTTTTTCATATCTATACATAGTTTTGTATCCAAGCGTAAACAATTTTTTTTAGTCGTCCTGGGTCAGACGATAAACTACATCCAGCAGCAAGATCGCTGATCAGGAGGTTTTGAGGAACGTGGAACCATCTCTTAATTGCTGGTGTTCCCAGGTTCACCTTGACCCAGGGTGGTAGCACCTGTTAGGGTCCCATGTATGAGTAAATAGTTAACCCATAAACTGGGGTCAAAACACTATGAATGTGTAAAAATATGTTTTAATATCAGAAATAAATTGAAAAAAAATTTACCAGCAATACTGATACATATTTTTTAATCCTATCTAAGCGTTCGGCTTACATAGTATGACTTCCTTCTGAGTATACGTGCTCGCAACTGTGACTCCTACAAAGCGGTTACCTCACACTCTCACTGGTCTCACTCCCGGGTATTCACCGGCAGCAGTACAAGTACACACTGGGCGAGTCCACTTGTATAAAAAGGGGTGGACCACTTAACACATAAGCCGTTATCAAAGATGACAATTACATTACAGTATATTAAACAATACACGGACAAAATAATAATGATAGTCTGTTTTTGTTTACATGGAAGATTTCCAAGCAACGATAGGATTAAAAAATATGTATCAGTATTGTGATTTTCTTTCTTCGTTTAAGGATAATGTTATTAAGCTTATCAGACGATATGAAAAGAATTTACATAAAATAAATAAACAAAACTTGTCTATATTATTTAATGAAACATGCATCAACATATATACATACACACACACACACACACACACACACACACACACACATATATATATATATATATATATATATATATATACACTGTAACCCGGATATAAGAGAGTTGTCGGGACCAGAGAAGAAGTCTCTTATATCCGGGTTTCTCTTATATCCGGGTTTGGTCTATTTTATATACATTAATACAGGCTCTAATTTGGGACCAGAGAAAATCTCTCTTATATCCGGGTTTCTCTTATATCCGGGTCTTTTATATCCGGGTTACACTATATATATATATATATATATATATATATATAATTTGGAATTGAGCTTTTTTTTCCGGTGTGCCTATGTAGAATACGTCCTTGGGAGTTCCTTACTTTATATTTCATTTAAATTATATACTCTGGTATGGAGGTCTTTTAGGGTCCATTATTGCTGAGCACTATTTTGCTTTTAGCGTTATTCCCTTTTGTCCTACTGTTTCTCTTGCTGTCAAACACTTTCGAGATACCAATTTTTTATTGTGTTTATTTTTTTTTTTTTTCCAAAGTAATAACGATTTTTTCATGTTATATGCACATTAACAATTCTCCCTGTAACATCTTGAAATTCCTGAAGAAGTATAAAATGCCCAATTTCGGAAATTTTCACCGATGGTTGTATGAAAACGCATGGAACTTTTAGCTGTGGTCGGTCACTGTTAAATAAGAATTCATTTAGAAATATATATATATATATATATATATATATATATATTAAAGAAGGAAATTCGGATTACCAACACACAAACAGAGAATGTCTCATATCGAGAATATTTAACATTGAATATGAGGAAAAATTAATTATTTTTAATAATATGTGGAAATCTCCACTTTTACCTGAAGACGGTCGTGAGACCAGAAACACGTGTCGTAAAATTATGTAAAACAAAGCATAATATTTTTTCTAAATAAATCCACATTACAACCAAAAACGTTTGCGGCACCTCTCTTCTCTTCTTTTTAATATACATACTTTTCTCTCGTTGGAACCACTACAACATATTTCTTTTATACATATATATATATATATATATATATATATATATATATATATATATATATATATATATATATATATATATAAGTGTGTGTGCGTGTTTTGTGTGTGTGTTTGTGTGTGTGTATTTGCGTGTGTGTATTTCCTTGAATATTACAGATAAGGATTATTTGACGATTTTTTTTTTTATTCAGTTTTTCTAATTCTCTTACATTTTTTTCCGTTTGGTGGGAGTAAGGGAGTGTAAAATTGTTCGTAATATTTATTGTCCCAAGCGCTTTCGGCCACTTCTTTAGCAGTGTTCTTCATTTCTTTTTGTGTTTGACTTTTTAGGCTCGGAATAAACCCTACTACTATTTAAACACCACAAAAACAACAGAAATTAAAATTTGACCTTTAAAAATTTATTCATGTTAGAAATTCCTCAGTTGCCTTTCGGGACGATTCTTCATTCAAAGAGCGAAGAAATTCCCTGACATTCACTCTTTGAATTTAAACCAAAAGGTTATTTTTGAAAGAAATTTGTTTAGATGTGTAATAATTTATAGTTGACAGAGTGAAATTAAATAGCTCCATTTTCCACAGACGCTTTTTTGGTAATGACATTTTTAGGCCATGCAGTAAAAATGATTGATTATTAGATGATTTTCTTTTAATGGATCAATAACAAACAATGTATTATTTAGGAATAAAATATCGATTTAAAAGATGTTATTGCTTTCCAAGGAAAAAAGCGGAAAAAATATCGAAATTAATAGAAAATTCGGCAATTTCATATTGAACAATTCAATATAAATTCATCGGTGACTTTTGTGTTTTAATCTTCACCTGCAAAATGTTCTCAAATTTGTAAGGAAAAACGTTAGAAATTTATCTTGATGAAACTGATTCTGTTTTGCTTCCGTATTGAAGTTCTCAACGTCGGATATGCATATACATTTATAGAGTGAGTGTGTGAGAGAAGGCGAGCATGCGAATGAGTGAGTGAGAGAGAGAAAGGTTGACAGAGTGAGAGAGAGAGTGAAAGAGAGAGAAACAGAGAGAATCTAAAAGAATATGTGAGGGCGGGAGAGGGAGGAAAATAGAAAGCGTGCATGTGAGAGAGTGACAAAGTTATGATCAAAGAATAAAAGGTATGTGAGAATGTGTGTGGATCTATATTATTAGACATATATCTATAAAAAGGATAGATGGATAGATATGAACGGAAAGAGAAGGTAGATAGATATATAGGAACAGAAACGTATAGATAGATATTGGAAAGCTAAAAATCACACTTACAATCTAGCTAGCTAGCTAGATAGATAGATAAGAAAAGAACAGATAGATAGATAGATAGATAGATAGATAGATAGATAGATAGATATGAAAAGGATAGATAGATAGATAGATAGATAAGAAAAATATACATAGATAGATAATAAAAGTATAGATAGATAGATAGACAGACAGACAGACAGACAGATAGATAGATAGATAGATAGATAGATAGATAGATAGATAGATAGATATGAAAAGGATAGATAGATAGATAGATAGATAGATAGATAGATAGATAGATAGATAGATAGATATGAAAAGTATAGATAGATAGATAATAAAAGTATAGATAGATAGATAGATAAGATAGGTAGATAGATAAGATAGATAAGATAGATAGATAAGAAAAGTATAGATAGATAGATAAGATAGATAGATAAGATAGATAGATAAATAGGAAAGGGACAAACGGACAGACAGACACACAGATAGATAGATAGATAGATAGATAGATAGATAGATAGATAGATAGATAGATAGATAGATATTGAACAGATATCACAGTTACAAGCTAGCTAGATCACAGTTACAAGCTAGCTAGATCACAGTTACAAGCTAGCTAGCTAGATAGATAGATAGTTAGATATATAGATAGATTATGGAATTTCTATTTCTCTTCAAGATTCCAAAGAATTCTAATCACTAAGAATATCTACAGAAACCTGACAAGTCACTCATAATCACAATGAAGGTCTCTTTACTAGCTTGTGCCTTTTATGAACTCACCGACCATCCATCTGGGGGAGATGTATCCTGATCGTTATCTCTGCGGGGTGGACAAACAAACGGAGACCTACTGTGATGACGTCAAATAAACTTGAATGAAAAGTACATCTTCTACGTCGGCTGATGACGTCAACTAAATCAGGAAGTGAAAACACATCTGCATGTCAACCAGTGTAGGTTGATGCTTCAGCTGAACGCAGAAGCGAATTTATTCTGGTCGAGAGATTAACAAAACTAAAAGCAGAACAAGAAGACGTCGTGTAGGGAGATTAAATAGGAGGGAGCCTGGTGCATGACTTACAGATTGTACATTTGATATTCACAAAACTTTACTTAGTACGTCACCTCGTCAAATGAGGAGAGAAATGAGAAATTAGAGAATAAATATAACTATCCCTCGAGTGGGAAGGCTATGTTACAAGAAAAAAAAAAAAGCTCCCCCTCAAAAAAAAAAAAAAAAAAATAAATAAATAAAATAAAATAAAATAAAATAAAAAATAAACCTCCGGCTCCGGAGATCGAACTCCGACGTCCATCACAAAAATATATTTTAAAGGTCAAACTCTGTGTTTCTCAATTTCTTCAAGCAACGGAACATCTAAAAACAAAAACAAAAAAAAATATCACATGACACTTAGCAAAATTTTTAAAGATTATACATTTAAATGTGCTGAAATAAAACCATAGATATAAAAAGAAAAATATACACACAAACATAAACTTACTTTATTTAAATGTTTCTATTCAATTATTTGTGCAGCTTAAAAAATTATTTATTCATAAATACCTTTAAAATGAATATCAAAATAAAGTATTTAAAATAACATAATCGAAGAATAGTTAAAAGACTTATTTAAAAAAAAAGTTTAAGGGTGTTTCATTAAGGGGGATCAAAATCAGCAGTAAATAAATAAGTGTTATTGGTAAAAATTTATATATTTCTCTATTGGATCATGTTATTTAAGTAATGGAAATTATGTGTGAGAAATATCGCCCAAATGTCCGCCAAGGCTTCGGCGGCACACCCCCACTCGATGCTCAAAATTTTTGATGACGTCTTTGCATAGTTGCTCCTCGTTCTCACCAATATGGTTTATTATCTTATCCTTCAGCTGTTGAATTATTGTTAGCTTGTTGGCATAGACCTTTCTTTTGAGATGACCTCACTGGAAGAAATCTAAAGACGTCAAGTCGCACGATCGTGGTGGCCAATTGACTTCGCCAAATTGCCAAAGACTTAAGTTGTTAAATCTGAAGGAAAAATTAAAAAAAATCATTAGACGCTTAAAGTTAATTCATATTTAAAATCGGTCCAAGTTATTGGAATACCTTTTACTTATTTATTTATTCAAATACTAATACTGTACTATTACTACTTCTGAATACAAGTATATGCCGTGAAAATATTTCACTTCTGCATATAAATATGCATTTCATTGAGAATATGCCGTGACAATATTTCACGGCGCATTTAAGAGGATCGTCCGACAAAATAGTGGGGGTCGAGAATCGCTGTTCGAAGTCATTGAAACAAATTGCGTGGACAGAAACGATTCGTAATTTGTAAAAGTATTTTTCTTAATCGCTTTCACTCCATGCAAGGCAGTAAAACCACTAAGACACAAAAGGTGTGGAAGAATTAGGCACGGAAATATTATTAAAGAGCAAGAAAAGAAACTAGTAATCAGGTGGACAGTAGATAGTGATTGACATTGCATTTAAATTTTGCAGATTAATGCTGACTGGAATGCGTCGTCTGACAAAATTACCAGTAGAAGGTTGATAGTAAGTTTTCACTGAAGATTGATCATTGTGATTAATGGAGAAAAATTGGTTAATTGCATTGATAAAGAAGGAGAGTATGTTGAAAACTATTTCTTGAAGGAAATAAATGATTTCTTAATATTACACTTTGCCTACGAATATATATATATATATATATATATATATATATATATATATATATCGAGAGAGAGAGAGAGAGAGAGAGAGAGAGAGAGAGAGAGATAGAAGGTCGAATCGATAATTCCATAACCTAACATGTAGACTTAAGCTAAGTTATAATTTATAATATTCACTGTGCCATTTATTTATCTATATCATTCAAATTCGCCACTGAATTAAGGACATTGACAATGATGGACATTATGTTGACAAATACATATGTATTGCATATAATAAATACATTTTTAAAAAATTAGGCTTAAAATTTATTGATGTACCTACGAACATAGAGATACATCAATAAACAAACAGATTGTTATATTACAATGGTAATATTAACCATTGCATTTTAAGGAAATATTCAAATAATTTTTCAGGAAAATCTATTTCTTAAATCCAGTTGTTTTTACCGCTCTTTCCAGTATTGATGGAAGTTTCCTACCTAAACTTTTGCTTGGAGTACTGTTGAATGCCAATGTCTTGATAGATAGATAGATAGATAGATAGATAGATAGATAGATAGCCTCATTGAGAATGGAACTATTCATTGTGATTTTACGTAGTTAAAACTTGAATTTTAATTTGGAATATTTACTATACCATGCTTAATTCATATTATTCTAAGTCACTGTTGAATTAAGGACAATGACAATTATGGAGATTGAAAAATACGTATTGTTGGGTAATATAAATGCTTCTCTTTTCCACCTTTGGCTACATACTTTTTGATGAACATACGTAAGGTTGTTACTTTATTATTAGATAATATACGAGGTTTGATCAATAAGTTCGTAGTCTGAAGCAGTTAATAATGGAAAATTTCTTTGTGAGATTCAGTACCTGAAAATCCAAGACAGTATCGTTTTACCATCAACGATCAGATCTCCAGTCAAAATGAATACGCCTATTTTCAATGAGGCTCAATTCTTTCAACGCCTCTTGGGTCTTAAGTTCAGTCTAGACCTCAAGTGGGACTTTTATAATCAACCTATTGCCGAAGATGGTTCGGTTCCTTTTATAATTTCAGGAATTATCTGCCTCTATGGGTTAGAGTGAGATGTTGAAAAACTCTTTTGGAGCTGAACCTGGTTATTTTGTTCTAGATTTTCGTCATGACTCTATTTCCCATTGTCAACAATTCTGCTCTAAAAGATTATGTCGAGCGAAAAGCCAAATTTTTACAAAATATGATATTCAGATGAAACAGTGTTAGTAGATAACACCAAAAAAAAAAAATCCAGGAACTCCTACAGTAGGTAGCAAAGGAAGGTGAGAAGAAAGGACTAAGCATCAGTTGTAAGAAGAAAGTATATTTTAATAGGAGCAGACAGGTACGCCTATCGAAAGGTTTATTGAACAAAAATAGAGTTTTATTCCTTGTTTCCTCCTTAGGATTGCATTTCCGGTTCCTTCTGAAGTCTTTGCATTCTCTTACATTCCCAATAAACCTTTGCGTCTTAGTGGCATTATCACCTTTCTTTGGGTAAAATGTTTTAAAAATTGGTTGTCTGCAAAAGAAATAACTCAGGATACGAATTACGAATTGAAAACACTAAAAATCTAGCAACCACGATAATTTTACTTACTGGAAAGTATCAAAAGACGGAAAATGTGACACAGACATTGGAATAGAAAAAGATGCCTTTCAAAACCTAGGTAAAGTATTATGAAAATGGAACATTTCGTTAGAAACAAAGAAAAAAGTACTGAACTGTTATGTAAGTCCTCCTATAACGGCATTGAATACTGAACAATTTCCCAACAAATAAAGGGGTAACTGGAAGAAACGATGACGTTTCTCTACAGAAGGATATTGAGAATAGCATGAACGAAACATGCGAGCAACGAGAATGTAGATCTAAGATTCGGAGTTCTTTGGTCGCGCGTGAAATTTAAGTGTAATTTTCAATTCTGACATATTACAGTGGCAACGTGGGCACCTTGAGGCGGTATAGTGGTTAGCAAGCTTGTCTTGCTAGAACAATTACGACTGTCTAGTGAGTTTGATTCTCACTGGTTGCACCATACTGTCGGCCTTGTGCCACATCTAAGCTACGCTTAGAAAATCACTATTACAATGGCAACGAATATTCAAACTGTCGATCTACGGCAGCAAACAAACCACATTGACCAGAAACACTAAAGGGTAAGTTCCCGCTAAGACTCGAACATTCTTTACAGGTGAAGCGTTATAAAACTTAAGAACAAAGGTAAAATACTCAGTGAGGATGAAAATCATTTTAGTAGTAAATGGTATGTGAAATTAGCTTGCGAACTTGTGATCTGCGACTAAATGCACAGGGGTTTTCATGGAGCATAATACAGTTAGGGATAACGTTTCGCGCTAAGGCTACACACCTCACACATGAGTTCTCAGTGAGGCTGTATCTCACTGTGTCAATAATACTATGCAAAACTAGCTTCCTCACACTTATTTCCCGACTGGGCGTCTAAGGTTTTTATTCCTATGACACACAATACAATTAAATAGAACTAATCGTACGCATTCCAATATAAGGTACTGAGTTGGCAAGAAGAAAAGTTAACCTCCTGACATTGACCTTTTGTTGAAAAATGTCACAAACTGATTTTATCTTGTTGTCGGCATTTTACTCCATATTCAACTTACTAACTATCAGAAGTAGAAGTATACCGCAAAGTTATTTATAAAGCGCTTTCCCTATCGTTTTAGCTGACTAAGTCTATGATAAAAATGACAATTTCTTTAACAGGAAAAAAAATCTATAAACTGGCATTTGGTTGGGAGATTCACACAATAAACAATGAAGACACGTTTATTTATAAAAACAGAATTACAAAAGGTAACAACTCTTTTGATGTGAGCGGAGGCTGGTGTGGAAGATTTCGTATTGCGTTCTCATAAATGTCGCATGTAGTGCAAAAGAACTCTCAAGATTGGGAATATTTTAAAATGAACGACCGGATTTAGTCAACAAAACAAAATAGGAAACGGAGAAAATAGCAATGATAATAATTATAGCAACATAATATACACAGATAACAGCTCAAGAATAATGACACATAAGATACATAGATAAATGCATTATTCTACCAGAAATGGTTGCTTTTAGTCATGACCACTGACAATCCCTTTCTGAATTTTCTTAGTAATATATTGTTATGGAGTGGTTTCACAGTGGAGGCTTGTATTTGTACTAAGTCGGTCCTAAAATAGGTTCGACGTACAAAACGTTAAGGACTTGATATAATAGGTATTACGCAGAGTAATCTAGTTGCGGTTAGTATCCGACTAACGGTCGTCCGGCATCGACTGACTGACCGACCAACTGAGCCGACGATATTTAGTCACCCCCCCACGAGGGCGTCATGTGGCACAAGGCCTTTTTTAACGTGGGATCTCCGAGCCCGTGTGCTTCGCCAAAAATATGCCCATTGAACCCGTATAAACGGGTTCAGGGTCGGTTTACCTCCCTGAAAGAGAATCTGCCCTTCGGCGTAGCCTCTTTCGGGTTCCTCCCCGCCCGAAGGCAGAGAGTTGAAACGACTGATTGACCAACTCCCTCGTTACTATTACTACTCCTACTCCTACTTATTATAGGTGGGAGAGTCTATAAACTAAAGAATAGGCGTGTTCCACTACAACATATATATATATATATATATATATATATATATATAATATTAATATTATATGAAAAGATTACTTAATTTTGTCCTGACTTCGAAGTTGCTTGGTAAAATTTCCAGTCTTCAGGGGGGTTTTAATTTTAATATATATATATATATATATATATATATATATATATATATATATAAGCATTATATATTATACCATTATTCTGCCAGTAATGTGTAGTTAATTCCAGACCATTCGCAATCCCTTTCTGAATTTAAATGCATTTCCTACGTAAAATAATATATAGTGCATTTTATATTATATATATATATATATATATATATATATATATATATATATATATATATATGATGTTGTGACCAAGTAAATGGTTAAGTAATAACAAAAAACAAATTTGCAGATATATCGTATATTAAACAGTAAGTACACCAGACGAATATTACACGACTCCGGAGAGTGTATCGAATGAACCAGCGCTCAATTTAATCACTGCTCACTCTTAATATTTAACAGCCCCCCACGAGGGATGTATGTGGCACAAAGCCGAGCTTACCGTGGGTTCTCCGAGCCCGTAGGGTCGGTCAAAAATATTCCCTTAGAACGCGCATAAACGGGTTCAGGGACTGTCTACTTCCCCAGACGAAAATTTGCCCTTCGGCAAAGCCTCGTCCGGGTTCCTCTCTGCTCAAGGCAGATTTCGACAGTTGAACAAGCTATGGCACTGTTAATATTTAACAGCCCCCACCAAGGGATGTATGTGATACAAGGCCGAGTTTACCGTGGGTTCTCCGAGCCCGTAGGTTCGCCCAAAAATATTCCCGTATAAGCCGCATAAACGTCTACCTCCGAGGACGAAACTTTGCCCTTCGGCAAAACCTCGTCTGGGTTTCTCTCTGCTCAAGGCAGACAACACATGATAGCTTTATTTTACCAGTAATACGTTTTAATTACTGACCACTGATAATCGATTTCTTACTGGTTTTCAAGACATTTCTATGATAAAACCATTAGCAATGCATTATGCTCATGAGTCTATTCTATTCATTACACTGGAATGACTTTCTTTATCATGTTTTCTCACAGTCTCAAAAATTTCTTCCTGTTTTGAGTGTTGTCCGACAATAAAAGCATCATCAATGCATTGATATACCCACAAACACACACACACACAAACACACAGAGAAACACAAACACACATACATATATATATACATATATATATTAATAATTACACGTATACCTACGTTTACAGTACGACTGATTTGCTCGTCTGCATGTGTACGTAATCGCTCATATATGCGGTTTATTGTATTTCTCTATTTAGATCATTTCTACCTCTCTCTCTCTCTCTCTCTCCTCTCTCTCTCTCTATATATATATATATATACACACACACACACACACACACACACATATATATATATATATATATATATATATATATACCATTTTACTTTTCTACGAGTAATGTTTGTGTTATTTTCTGGCCATTGACAACCCGTTCGGGATTTTGAATGAATTTCCTTATTAAAATAATTCACAAGACATTTTCATAATCTCTATACGCTATTCGCAATAACTGTGGAGGTCGGAATTTTTTGTAACATGCAATAAAAGTGGATGTCTTAATAAAAGTCGTGTCGAAAAGCTTTTTAAAGGGTCAAAAAGTGCAAAAATAATAACAGGTTAGGCGTAATAAACTAGAGAGTGCGTTCAAAAAAAGTAAACGTCCCCTCTGTATCAGGCACCTAAGAGAGCATTTCACACACATACACACATACACAAATATATATATATATATATGCAGTGCAACCTGGATATAAGAAACCCGGATATAAGATAAACCCGGATATAAGAGAGATTTTATCAGGTCCCAAATTAGAGCCTGTGTTAATGTATACATATAGACCAAAGCCCGATATAAGAGAAACCCGGATGTAAGAGACTTCTTCTCCGTTCCCAACAACTCACTTATATCAGGGTTACACTGTATATATATATATATATATATATATATATATATATATATATATATATAAAAAAGGCTTAAACACTAATATTCCATGGTCATAATTTATTCCATTGGAATCGTAAATACGATCCATTAATCAAACCTACAAATTCAAAAAAAATTTTGAATTTGTAGTATGTGTATGCATCTGTGTATATATATTTATATATTATGTATGTGTATATTTATCACTAATATTATCAATATATATATATATATATATATATATATATATATATATATATATATATATATATATATATATGTATACAGAGTGCAGTGGAAAAATTATCATCTAAATTACATAAAAATGAAAATAATACTGACGTCTTATTTTAACAAAATTACACAAAAAATATGTTGAAATACTTATTGGTTAGGTGCATGCTATGGTGCAGAGTCCTGTTGCCAGTCATAGGGTCTTCTAGCAGCCACCCTCTTGACTTAAGGCAGCACTACCTCCTCAAGACACTTGTTGAGTCTGAGGCCTTCACCTACAAATACGGGAGTTGTTTTATTATCAGAACGTTTGGAGTGAGTTTTTGGGTTGGCATACTTTCATCATCACAATTACACTCGTCAATTCCTTCCGAATCCTCTGCATTCGCCTCAGATTGACACCTAAACAGTCTAAAATGCTCGAATGCCAAGCAGTACAGTACCAAATTTCTGGCCAAGTGAATTGCGCCATGGTTCTTTTTTTTTTCACAGACGCTGCCCAACTGACCCTACTATACTGTGCCGTCGACAAAATCAGAAACAGACAACGCGCATGTGCGAAATTAAAAATATAAAATGCCGACAATTTACCATGTATATGGGATAAACGATGTATAAATTATTATATATCAAGAACAGTTTTGGAGTGGAAAAAATTTGTGTGACGCGTTTCGTCCCTTAGGACATCATAGAACTATACCCAAAACACATTATTAAAGAAAAAACAAAGCCCAAAACACATTATTAAAAAAAAAAAAAAATAACATAAAACATATTATCCGAAAAAAAGAAAGAAATTTTTCGAAAAATGTTTCAAAAATATTTTCAAAATTTTAAATTCCCAGCGTCTCTCGTCCATGTGTAGTCTCATCAACGTGAACAAATCTCGCCCAATGAAGTCCCAAGGGACGAGACACGCTACACGAAAACTTTTGTCCGCTCACACACACACACACACACACACACATATATATATATATATATATATATGACAATTTTGAAAAACTTTTATGTTGACATGTTTCGCCGATCAAACAGAGCCATCAGAAAAAGGAATTTTTATTACATTTAAGCCAACACGGACGCACATAATACGATTTATGTTAAGCATATGAAGTATAGTGTAGATTTTGAAATAAAAGAATCCGTTTTTTGATGACGTTGTGAAGTTGGCCAACATTATCACCATAAAAGTTTTTGTAAATTATATATATATATATATATATATATATATATATATATTAATTCAATAACCAGGTAGTCAATGATTGGCCACTACTTTAAGTTTCAAGTGTTAGCACACAATCTTCAGGTAGTTAGTAACTTACAGTAATAAGATGACTACCTTATATACCACAGGATTAGAACAATTTGACAAGCAAACCAAACTCGCACAGTGGGAAGGGTAGATAATCCAACCAAGATGTAAAATCGCAAAAAAAAAATAATCAACCTGCGAAGGTATGCCATTATTGCAAAAAGTGCTGAATAACAAGAGAAATTGGTAGCATTCCTTAGCTGGTTGTTGAATTAATATTCAAATGCTCTGTCATTTTTATGGCATAGAGCACTTATATATATATATATATATATATATATATATATATATATATATATATATAAATATATATTTAATGGCATTTCCAGATTGAAATTTTGTTCTCATCATATTTCCTTCAGAAGTATGATGCTTTTTGACTAGTGCCATCCATTGTATTATGGTTTTTAGCCACATTCGAACTGAATTGCCGCAGTCGCAAAGATCCACTGGGAGACATATCAAATTAATCACTAGAAGACTTAACATACTTTTAAATTCAAGACGATTTCCTTTGTCGGAATAAAATATCTCCATCACAGAAAAGCCCCTTTCAGCCTTCGCAGAACTTACAGCATTGTCATTATATTTTTTAGATATACATCGGCTATTAATATATAAGATTATTTTCGAATAATCTAATAACTGGTTCTCTAAACTTTTATAATTTTAAGAATCAGTTCGAACGAACCAGTGCGAACCAGTAGGATGCAACCTATATATATATATATATATATATATATATATATATATATATATATATATATAAAGAATGATAAATAAATGGAGTTTATACTCAAATACGAGTATCCACTAAAATGATGTTTGAAGTAATAAAAAATATACATTATCTACATTATTCGGACCATTGTCCTCATTTTTTTTGCCATATTTATCACAACGTTTCGGCCTATGTACTTCTTCAGGTGGTTGGAATGTCAAATTGAACCCTTTATTTCGCTCGCTGGGGCAGACTGTTCTAGTTTCACGTGCCATGTCTAATGGATGTCAGTTATCAGTTATCTCTTGTTAATTCCCCGCTCCAAGTTCTCCACTGCCTTAACCAGGTATTGAACTCACAAAATCGAACACCGTCTTATCGAAATTATGTTCTGAATCGAAAAAAAATGACATAAAACTAAGACATTACTTAATTACATAAGATTTTAATTGCTTTTATGAATAATATATATTAAAGACAATATTGTCTGAAGAAGAAATATTTCGAAAAATTAATTTTTACAATAATTATTTTTATTTTTACAATTTTGAATTGAATAATTTATAAAGATTTTAAATCTTTTCAAATTCATTTACCATGTGATAATTCTTAGGGAATATTGTTATTAAGTAAAACTATATTTACTAATCATATATTGTAAAGCTTATTACAATCTAATGAACTCGAATATTTTTTAAAAGCATATCGATTTGTTTTTGTATGTGCATTTTTTGTTTTTTGTCTGTGCAAATATTTAAAAAGTAAATAAGCAAACACAAATGCGTTTCTTTGTTTGTTCATTTATTTTTTTAAAAATAATATAGCGTTCATTAATTTTTTAAAAAAAATAAAGCGTTAAGAGGTTATTTAATAAAAATCGCCTGAGGAAGCCGTAAGATTGAAACCAAGGTATCAGGTTCAACCGAGCTCCTGAATTTTAATGTTAAAAGCTCTACATGTTATTTTTACTTTTATTTTATTTTTTCACACACGGGTATTGATCACTTTATAATACCATTGTTTCCTGGTCTGATTCAACTCTGAACATTAACCTTATATATATATATAATGTCGTTTTTTTGACGTATTTTTTATTTATAGTTCCTATATATATATATATATATATATATATATATATATATATATATAGGGAAGTATACTGTTCGAAAAACTTCGAATTTTTGATTTGCCAATAAATCAAATCAATCTCGAAGGAGAAAAAGGTTTCGAAAAAAAGAGAGAGTCAGGAACATGAAAGTCTGTCGAAAAAATCGCACAGATACAGGTTCAAAGCCCAAAGAAAAAAAAAACGACATGAGTAAACAACTAACTAAAAAGAGCTCAATACAACCGTAGAGCAGACCTTGATAAACCTAGTGAGCCAGACAAACCTACCCAGGTTTCACCTAAGCGGATTGTCAGGGAAGGCTGGCTTTCCCTGACGATCCGCTTAGGTGAAACTTGGGTAGGTTTGTCTGGCTCACTAGGTTTGACTATATATATATATATATATATATATATATAATGCAGATTTAATTGATACCATAGATTTATTATATGTACAATGTCATTGTATTGATAATGATTTTACAGTTGAGATGCATTGAAAATCAAGAATAAATGAAATAGCAGTGATCAATAATTAAAGCAAACATTAATGGCAAAATAGAGCATCTGTTTATATACATTATAGGGAAATGCATTCTTCTTTACATACCGTGTCTACTCAGGATTTAGTCGATCATGTCTCTCCACAACTTCTTTTCTCTTGTAGCTCTTAATAAACTTTGTATTTCTGTTATTTTTCCTAAGACCTGTTCCGTCATCCATTTACTCAAGCTCCCGGATTATGTTATGCATTGTTTTCCTCTGACCCTCTTGCCCTCTAACTGTGGCGTGAATAACAGATTTTCTAAGCTCCCTTACTCATTATTTGACCCAGAAATTTCAACTACCTCTTTCTGACGTTAAGTATTAGTTTTCTTTTTGTTTCCATTTTATTCAACACATCGTTTTTGCTTCCATGTTTGTTCCATTTCTTTTGCTTCAAGTGTTCTCTTCATCTTTGAGGACATCGTTCAGAACTTACTGCCATGCAAGAGGACAGATATCACGTGGCGGTTTAGTGATCTTTTCCTTGTTTCTAGTGAAAGATCTAACGCAGTTTTTATTGAAAGAATCGGGTTAATAGATGTTTAATTAATTTATAAGTACCTTTCTCATGAAATTTTATCAAAAGTGTACATAAAATACTATAATTGTATGTACATTTATTACATTTTTACTGTGTTATTTGTATTTCCATTCATTTTATTATTAATTTTGATATTTCATTTATGGAAAAATGTCGTAACTGAGATTAATATAAAAATAAGATCATATAAATTTCATAAGATGATATTGATACTTGTAGGTACTCTTGGAAAAAAAACGCATATCTTATCATAATCAGAAGTTAATAAGGCTAGTGTTGAAACTTGACTAATGCATGGAATAATAATGCAACACAAAATGTACTTAGAACAAAATGTATTGAAACAAGAATGTGTACATAATATTTACATATAATATTTACATATAGTCTTTTGTATATTCCTGGTAAGACCGTTCCTGGAGAATGTGTTGACTGAGTCGCAGTCGGGCAGAGTCTCTGGTTGAATCTCTTGATTCCTTCCTCTCTTCCCGGTACCAACCATATTTATATGGTCGGTACTCCACTATGCAAATTAGGTGGATCCTACCACAACAGCTAGTAACCTCAAACTTCATCATGATTTGTGACTTCGTACTAGCACGTGGCTAGGTAGTTTGTGTGCTAGTATATTTGTTATTGGCAGACAATTACCATTAAAAGATTGTGTAGCAACAATCTTCCAGGCGAGTAGGGCCTTTTCGTAATGTTAGCGTTTTACCTGGACTCCAACCCAGACCAGTGGCACCGTCGGGAAATACGCAGCTCTAAAGTCGATCAATATCTGATCTCTTCATTTCCTTGATGAGTAATAAAGAAATCCAATTTTATATCAAGGCGAATTCCTGCGCATGATCAGTGGGGGTAGAGAGATACCTAAATCTGAAAAGTATAGGTATACTTATTCATATATAAATATGTAAGCGCCGGCTACTCCCGTTTCCGAGCACACCCGTCTGCTAGAGCGGCTAACCAATGCCTGTATTAGACGCCTTCACGGGCACATTTTTGTTCGTTCAACGCCCACAGAGTTCACACTGTAACTATGCCGAGCGGACCTTAGTTACAGTTTCTGGAAGAGAAACGTATATCATAATCAGAAGTTTGAATAAGGCTAGTAACCTCAAATTTAGTCATGATGACTTGTGACTTCGTACTAGCATAATAACCATCGTCGGCTTCCAAAATGGTCCGTATCCCCAATTTCACTCGCAAGTCTTGGCCTAAACGTTCCACTGTAATTGCCTTTCCAGACCGATTACACCAGGTAAGGTACTTCCTGGTGTTTATTCCCCAACAGCAAGCTGGGGTAAACAGTCAAGCAATCATTTGTAGCCGAACACGTTCGGACATGTTTTGCATTCTTGAGACGGAGGACATATGTGCCCTTTATTATCGAGGAGTACAGGAAGTTATACATGCTCATGCTATAAAGTACGAGGAAAATGAGTGTAAATAATTTGGAGAAGCTATTTGTTTGTTTGTTTAGCGGTATATCAACACCTTATGAGTCATTTAATTCCGAAATATAATTTTCTTGAAAGCTTTGAAGGAGCAGCCAATTAATTTTATTTATAATTTAATCTTAGGTTTTATATGAAGATTGGTAAATAATCTAATGAAACGTTAGGATTATTAAAAATTAAACTGTCCTTTTCTGGACAACATTTTTCAGCGACGACAAAACTGTCCTTTTCAGGACAACTTGCTTCACCGATTGCAAAACTGTTCTTCGCAGGGCAACTCTCCTCCCTCTCTCTCTCTACATGAATATGCAGAGACATTTTTTGCCTAGTGCACTTTAACGGAAATAAACTTGGGGGTATAGTTTTCCTTTACTCAAATTTTTGTTTTGTTTGTTGTTGACTTGTGTTGTAGAGTAGTTTCACAGTGGAGGCTTCTATTTGTACTAAGTCGGTCCTAAAATAGGTTCGACGTACAAAACGTTCGGAACTTGATATAATAGGTAATGACGCAGAGAAATCTAGTGGTGGTCGCTGATACTTTAGTATCCGACTAACGGTCGTCCGACATCGACTGATTCACCAACTCACTGAGGATAATCAGTCCCCCCCCCACGAGGGCGTCATGTGGCACGTCCGGTTTAACGTGGGATCTCCGAGCCCGTGGGCTCGGCCCAAAAATATGCCCACTGAACCCGTATAAACGGGTTCAGGGTCGGTTTACTTCCCCGCAAGAGACACTGCCCTTTGGCGTAGCCTCGTTCGGGTTCCTCCCCGCCCGAAGGCAGAGAGTTCAACCGGTCAGCCGGTCGTCCGACTTCAGACTGAACTCGGACCAACTCACTGAGTCTATTTAGTCACTGCCCCACGCTGTCACATGTGGCACAAGACCGAGTTTAATGTGGGGTTCTCGAGTCCGTAGGCTCGGCCAAAAATATTCCCATTGAACCCGTATAAACGGGTTCAGGGCCGGTTTACCTCCCCGAAAGAGACTCTGCCCTTCGGCGTAGCCTCGTTCGGGTTCCTCCCCGCCCGAAGGCAGAGAGTTCAACCGGTCAGCCGGTCGTCCGACGTCAGACTGAAATCAGACCAACTCACTGAGCCACTTAGCGACTGTTACTACTCCTACTTAATATAGGTGGGAGAGTCTATTAACAATAGAATAGGCGTGTTCCACTATAACACTATGGACCAATATACCACCCGCAATAGAACCACATGGGATAGAAAATTGTGGAGAGCCATGATCGCCTATGTCCTGAAGAGACGCGGTACACAGAAGAAGAAATGTTTAGAAAACTCATTTGCTCATCTAAAAATATGTTGAAGACATGCGATAGGAAGGAAGTTAAAAAAAAAACGATTGATATTACTTTGGTTTCGTGTTTCTTGCAGTTTAATTTTGTGATGCTCTTTAGCAACGTGACTGATTTCAAAAGACATTTGATTTAATCGACTGTAGCTCTCCATGCGCTGAAGGTACTGTGTGTTATTTTTTTTTTAATAACTACAGATATATACGAGAGAAAATATCGGTTCCCTGGGGTTTAGCAAGCAATGAAATGGCCACTTGTCCCTGTACGAGTTGTCATCAAATTACACACGATTTGGTAATAGCCAGGAGGCCAACAGGATTAAATCAACGGGCCGTGAGTTGAACCACACCCACTTGTATCCTGGTATCAAATGTTATTAACGTTTCGCGAAGCGCTTAAAATTGAGTATATAGACGTACGCGAAACCTGAGCAAATTGTTTATGACTTGACGTGAACTGGAGTGAAACTGTTTCAACAGTTTTGAGGTGAGAAGCGAAAAGATTTTATTCATTTGCTCACTTCGCTTCTTTGTCGTGGAGTAATGAATAGTGGAGAGCTGAGTTCGACTTCCAGTCAAAATCCATTACATTCAATTACGCGTTACTACCGTTAGGAAAGGTATGAATCTTCTATTTCTCCTCCATCTATGGTTAAATAGCAGAGACCGGGTTCTATAGCCTTAGATGACAAATGATCTACCGCAGAAAGAAATGGCAACCTACTGCGAGAAAAAATCTGCCTCCTCAGTTATGTATCGAAAGATACTTGATCGCCTAAGCGTATGGCACATAACTGAACTGGTTATCTAAAATCATCTGAAAGAAATCTAACATTAACATCGCCGAGTGGCTACGTGGAAACACAATCAACGGCCGTAGGCGGACATACGTTGCGAAATGACTCGTTGGTGCCAAGGGTTGAATCAGCCCAAATACTTTGTACAGGCACATGGATTTACCTATTCACATACAAGTTTTGTTCGATAATCCACACACCCCATACACGCGCACGTGAACACATGTAAATATAAGAGTAAAGGTCAAAAGATAATAATCGAATTTTTTTTATGACAATAGATTTAACAACAGAATAATCGAGCATCTCAAAATGAACCAAAATTTCTCAGGATTCATAGTCTAGCCCCCAGCATTCCCCACCACCAGTTAGGCATTTCCCTTTTGAATTCATCGAAGTTAAGCAACGTCAAGCCTGGTCAGTACCTAGATGGGTGACCGTTTGGGAATACCAGGTGCTGTAAGCTTAGATGTGCGGGTGGCGTAATGGATAATGACTCGGAATCATTAATCGGAGAGCCGAGTTCCATTTTCCGTTGGGCTCATTATATTCACTTACGCGGAAATAAACTTGGGAAAGGCTCGAATCCACATCTCCCTTCAGCTATGAGTTAGTAAGACTTGTATCACTAAACCATTAATATTAAAATAAATCTTACAATGTAAAAATATATTCTGTCTTTAAATACTCTTCAAAGGGTTGATAAGCCGTAGAAAACGAATCAATCAATAAAAATAACCTTTTGAATGAGGGTATGACCCCAAAAAACGAGAATCTTTGAAGTGCGTATTGCCAGACATGAGCAAGTGGCAACACTGCGAGACAGTGACCTTGAACAAGTAAACATTTCGCCATTTAGAATTCAAGCTGAAATTCACAGTATCCCAGCTGAGATGTTACAGAAGTCAATGAGGAATCTCAACAGCAGATTTCAAGAATGCATTCGTACAAGAGGACGCCATCTACAGGACTTAATTTTTAAAAAATGAAAATTCCATCATTGTTTCTTAAATAGCATTTTTTAAGGTTTCAAGTACTATGAATAAAATATTTTTCTTCCATCACTCTTGGTTTTATTGGATTGTTAAAAAGTTCCCATTTTTTTGGGTCACCCTATATATTGCAGGTCAACTCATGGTGCTACTAAGGGCCAGAACTGGAGGTTTATTTATTTTTTTAAATTCTCGTTTCACTGGGAGTGACTCTGTTTACTTACAGTTTAAGTTTGTGCTAGTTAACTGCTGTAGGCAGCTTAAGGAATTCAATGAGATTTTCCTTTTACACTTTGAAATTTATTAAAAAGTGACATTATTTGTTATATAAAGTCAATATAATTTTTCGCTATGATATTGTTATTCAACAATACAAGACAGGTAGATGACACCGTGTTGATGGCCGACTCGGAAAGGAAACTACATGAAATCCTTGACAGGGTGGTAGAAAAATAAGCTAGAACAAAGAACAAACCATCAATAGCATGAAGACAGAAAGTGTTTTAACAGAAGATGGAAAATCCGATACCCAGATCCGAACACGCATTGGACGTGCTAAAGAAGCATTTCTAAAGCTAAAGAAGGCGCCTAGAACTGAAAGAAATTCGTTAGAAACAAACAATAGAATACTGACTTACTATGTGCTTTCCATTCTCTTATATGACAGTGAATATTGGACAATCGCCCCACGAATGAGGTGGGGAACAAGAAGCAACAGAAATTCGGATATAGAAAATTCCATGGACGGAGTGAGTAAGCAACAAGGAATGGCATCAGAAAGAACACATCTATTCAGAATCAGAAAAAGAAAGCGAAAATTCCTTGGACACATAATGAGGAAGGAGGCCTAAGAAAACTCAACTCTTATTAAGGACAAGAAAGATAGTGCAAGGCAGCGAGCCAATTTTCCTGACGAATTTGTGTGAATAGATAGTGGGAGGGGGTCAGGGTGTTTAACAAAGGGAGAAAAACTGCTAAGCTCCACACGAGATGGGAAGTTGTGGAGAGCGATGATCGCCCACGTCTTGACGGGACGTCTCAAGAAGAAGATTGCTTAGAAGTAACAAAGGAGAGGAAAACCCGCTAAATCTTTTGACGAGGATGAATTAAAAGCAATGTTGGACAGAGCAAGAAAGAAACGAGAAAGTTTTAACGAAAATACAAACAGAAGGAACACTTATATACTCAAAATCAATCAAAAAAATAGATAGCGGAAGTTCCTACGACGTATAATGAGGAAGGAGGGCTTGGAGAACTTGATCCTCACAGGGCATATTGAGAATAAGCCAGATAGGAGAAGGCAGTGAGCCACACTCGACGAGCTTGTGCGAATGGATGGTGGGACAAGGGTTAGGGCCTTAGCGAATAGAGAAAACTGTGACACCTGAGATAGAAAATAGTGGAGAGCCATGATCGTTTATGTTCTGAAGAGACGCGGCACATAGAAGAAGATTTTTATTCATAACAAGAAATATATTAGTGATAAAATTTAATTTTATGTGTTGTAACCTAGGAAGGGTTACTAAATGAGGAATAACTAAAACGTCGATTGGAAATGAAATGGTAAATTTCGTAACATCAACGAAATACAATACTCGCCAGTGGCGTGAATTAGGTAAATCATTGCTAGTGGTGGACTACTTAGGCAGTATATTATGATATTTCCTTGCCTCCCCACGAGGTAAGATTCGGCACAAGGCCAAATTTAATGTGGGGGAAATCCGAGCGCGTGGGCTCGGGCAAAAATTGCCCGTAGACCCCGCATACGGAGGATCGGGTATCTGTCCACGTCCCTGGACGAGACTCTGACCGAAGGCAGGGAGTTCGAGACGGCAAGAGCTTCCCACGCTTAGAGCTCACGCTGCCAGTAGCAGAGCGTAGTACTTCCTTCTGTCATCTTCGCCTGACAAGTTGGCACTGTTCATTCGGGTAGGAAAAACAAAAATGGCCGCCTTTATACACGACGGATACAATGTTCTGCGGCTTCTGATTGGTTAACCTTCTATTGGTGGACTATAAAGGGAGTTAAGTCATTTTGACTGACTCACTAGTTATATAACATATACACAAAAAACTGTAACACCCCCCTTATTTTGGGTATATTATGGAATCTTCCTTCAAAATATTAGTAAAGTCAATATTAATATGTAACAAATACTTTAGTTTTTTTTTCTTTTCTTTTTTAGCATTCATAAAATACATTTTATTTTTATTATTTTTTTTTAATTTATTTTTTTATTTATTAAAAGAAAATTAATATCCACAAAAATTAGTCATATCACTTAAGTATTCAAGTTAATAAACATTAGCAATAATATTATAAGTTTGGGTTGTGATCACAACAAAAAAAGTGGAAAGAATTGTTACTTTACCCATAGCTGGGACCCATTAAAACAGTTACTATCACTCCGGGTCAGAATGATCCTGAGGGTCATTAGAAGACGATTGGGCTAAAAGTAGGACTATTTACATTTATACCCCGAAACTAAGGACTCACATTCATACCAAAAACTGAACTGACGCTTCTTAAGACAATAACGAATGGATGCAGTTTTACGTCCTACCCAGGACTAATAAAAACCTTATAGGGACTTAATGGATGCAGTTTTACGTCTTGCCCAGGACAAATGAGGACCTAACAGGGACTTAATGGATGCAGTTTTACGTCTTGCCCAGGACCAATGAGGACCTTATAGGTCAGTACCAAATATGGCAGAAGTGAAAGCCCGTAATTTGAATTTCGTAATTGGTTTTGTAAATAAATTCGCCATATTATTTCCCGATTGAACATATTCAATTTGTACTGTTTTCTTTTGTACTTGGTCCCTAACAAATTGATATTTGATATCGATATGCTTTGATCTTTGATGTATTATCGGATTTCTGGCCAAAGCAATACTGGACTGATTGTCGCAGTAAATAATTATTGGCTCAGTTATTACCAGTGTTGTAATTGTTTTTATTAGTAATTTAAGAAAAATAGCCTCTTATGTTGCTTTTGATAATGCAATATATTCAGCTTCACAAGTAGAAAGTGAAATCATTCCCTGTTTCTTCGATTTCCAGCTGATTATTGGGTTACTGTCTGCTAGCTTAAAGCAATAGCCTGTTATACTCTTACGATCTGATGAGTTGGCCCAATCAGCATCACAAAATCCTTCCAATTTTAATGGTTTATCTGCTTGTCAAAATACTAGGCACCGACTCTTAGTTCCTTTTAGATAACGTAATACTTAAATGCACAGTCCCCGGTTTATTTAAGTGTTAGGACAACTTAGTAACCGTATAGCAGATATCTGGCCTGGTTGATGTCATCACGTAAATAAGACTTCCGACCAATGTTCTGTATTCTTTCTCACACGCCGCTATACCATCTTCCTTATTCATAATTGTGTTTAAATCCATTCCTCATGGAGTAGTTCTTGTTTTACAATTTTGCATGCTGAATTTAGATAAGAGTCTTTCAATGTATCTAGATTGATTCATTGTAATAGTGTTGCCTTTAAATTCGAACTGTATACCAAGAAACCATGATAGTCGACCCAAATCGGTCATTTTAAACCTTATTTCCAGGGAATTTTGATTTTAATAGAGCGGCCTCACACTTTGATGCAATTAACATATCGTCGACCTAAATAACCAAAATTACTAATATTTCATTATTAAATGTTCTCGTGTATAGACATAGGTCAACTTAGGAGGATTGAAATTGCTGTTCAATTAAATAAGAATGGATTAATTTATTCCATGTTCTTCCGCTCTGTTTGAGTCCGTATAGTGACTTTTTAAGTTTCCATACATAATTATCACCTTCTTCAAAACCTTCTGGCGGTTCTATATATATTTCATAATCGATGGCAGCATTCAAATTAGCTGCTTTCATATCCATATGGTGTATATCCATACCATAATGTGCGGCCATTTGCATCAAAATTCTAATTGTTGTCATGTTTGTTGTTGGACTGAATGTTTCTACATAATCTTCCCCGTATATCTGCGAAAATCCTTTAGCTACAAAACGAGCCTTGTACACTGTACGCTTTACAGTATAAACCCAACGGCTGCCGATAATATTTTTATCATCCGGGGCCTTTTTTAATTCAAACGTGTCGTTTGATACTAATGATTTAATTTCTTTTTGCATGGCAGCTATCCACCGTCTGTAATTGACAGAATGTATGGCCTCTTGATAGTTCTTTGGGATACATTGTACCGAATAACAAAAATCAATGTCACAGGTATTACATTGATCCATTCCAAAATAATCTGGCTTTCTTCTGTTTCTTGTCGGATAACGCGGAATTTTTCCCTCCTCATCAGTTGTATTTCTTTTTAACTCAAGTTTTGCGTCCAATTTTTCCTCGTCTACATCATCTGGTATAATACCTTCCTCTGATTAACATCTCTTGGAAACAACATCCAACTAAATCACAGCTCTATGGATCTATCCATGTATTTCTACACTTTTACACGAAAGCAGAATACGCTTTACAGGACCTTGCTTGAGAGCAAATCAAGGACTCGCGAGTGACCTACTGTTTCGGCCCAGCAAACACCAGTTATGTTGACACAAAATGCCACCTAATGAACTTCCGACTTTGATGCAGGACCGTGATGGTTGGCCTGATAGACTCAGGAATGTCCAGGCTAGATCACCCGATTAATAAATGATACAGCTCGTTCAAACTAACATCGGGAGAGATAAGAAGAAATATAATAGACTAATATAATATATTTAACTAGGATTTGCTTTTAATAAAGTTCATAGGCGAAAAGATAATATCATGTAATACTATTCATTGCGGTGTTTATAACCATTGATCTGTCTGATACAAGTTGAAATAATATATTATTTTTATTCAGTACGTAGGTAAATGTATCTATATTATAAATGAAGAGTAGATTTTGTCCGTCACACCCTGTCTGCGTGAGACTATGTAATATATATATACGTATATCTGTGTTGGGCGTAAGTGACTCACATGCACATGTTTAATGTATACACAACCACACAAACACACACGCACAGTTTGAGTGAGTTTGCAATAAGATATTGGATTTCCCTCAGAATCAGTCTGGAAAACACCTACCCTGTACTGAGCAACAAAATCATAACATTGGATACAAGAAAAAGCAAACATGGAACAGTAAAATTTGCTCAAAACACTCAGGCATGGTACATTAACAAATGGTCAAGTTTTAAGGTTTGATGAGTTGAGCAATAAAAGAGATTATTACTATTAGAAAAGTTAAAAGAATTTAATTACTGAACAGAAAAAAAAAACAAGCATGGCGATCTTAAAAAGGCTTTATTTTATTCGGATTGAATTATCCGTTTTCACAACGTATTGCCCGAAGAATAGCTATAACAGAAATATTTTATAAGGCTTTGAATTTTAACTGTGGCATTCGTATGTTCCTCTATGTGCTGTGTACCTTCAGAACGTAGTCGATCATGGCTGTCCACAATTTCCTATTTTTTTAGAGTTCTTAATAAATTGTTTTTCTTTTTTGCCTCCATTTTCTGTAAACCATGTGTACAAAATCGTTAGGCAGGTCATTCGCCATTTTCTTCTATCCCTTCTTCATTAAATGTGTCCTGTGAGAGACAAATTTTCTAAGACGTCTTTTCTCATTATGTGACTTAGAAATTACAACTGTCTATTCCTGGCTTAATTATATGTATCTTGCTTTGCTTTCATTTTTATCAAAAACTTCGTCACTGTTCACATTTCCAGTTTATGGTATTCTCAGCATCCTTCTTTAGAATTACATTTCTGTTGCTTTAAGTCTCATCTTCATATGTGATGAGATTGCCCAGCATTCACTGCCATATAGGAGGACCGATATTACATAAAAGTTAAGTACTCTTTTCTGTGTTTCTAATTATATTTTTCTGTTATTTAATATCTTGAAAGGCATCTTCGCTATCCCAATGCACTTTCGAATTTTGCTGTCTCATTTTCTGCGTGTTCTTTGATTCTTCCTATATATTTAAATAGTTGTACTTGCTTGAATCTCTAATTTGTAATTCTCCTGCCTTCGGACTCCATTTTCTTTTGAATGACAACCATACACTCTGTCTTCCTACAATTGATGTTTCTCCTTTACTATCTTCTGTAAGAGTTCCTGTAGTTACCTTTCTATAAACTCTGCTATCAACACTGTGTCATCTGCATATCTAATGCTGTTAAGATTGTGGCCGCCAATAACAAAATTAATTTAACATCAACGTAATCGTCAAGTTGGCACCAATGTACTGATAGCTACGATGTTTTGGAATGTTATAAACTGTGTTATCATTAATTGGATATCTTTTTTTGGACTTTACATCATTTTGCTTATCAGTCAGTCGCCAAAACATGACACGGTATATTTTTAGAGTTTACTTTCGAATTGTATCAATAAGAATATAAAAATTAATGCAAATATGTTTAAGAAAAAAAAATTAGCCCTTCGGGTCGAATTACAGAACTTTTTAACGAATATGTATATATTTTTCTATTAATATCTGTTTTAATACCTAGTTACTGTCTATGCGAACGATACAACCGTTTACAGGCACACACTCAAAAATATGGAAAACCAGAGACTAGCAGCTCATCTCTCCCCTGATCTCGTCCCGGTGGCTCAACACGGCCAAAACGAAGCGAATGACATTCCGCCATCATAGAGCAGAGCCTGGAATTTCACCTACCATGATGGATGGGGATTATCTCTCTTTTTTGGACGTCTACTGGGAAACTGGGACGTCTACTACCAAAACATCAAGTGGAACTCATTTATATCATCTACTGCTAAAGATGCTTGAAAAAATGGTCGTTCCATTGTACCGTTCTAGTAAGTATTTAACCCTCCCTGCTATAATCTACGTTTACAAGAGCCAGATCAAACTGAAAATGGAATATTACTGCTCTCACTTGATTGTCTTGATAAAGTTCAGAAGCGTTTACCCGGACTTGTGGGTGATTAATTATTTTACACCTTGAAACCCTTTCACACAAACCAAACACCGTCAGCCTCTTGCTTCTCTATCGCTATTTCTGCGGCTTGTGTTCTGATGAGCTATATTACTTAGTCCAGCAACCTTGACCTTTACAACTGAGACCCGCCATGCCACATACACAAAGATGATCCATCCTCATTCCCTTTGTATTCCATTAGTAAGAAAGAAGTTCCATTCAGACAGCTTATTACCAAGAACTGCTACTTTGTGGAACAGACTTCCGGTAGTATATTCTAATCACCACAATCACGATCTCTTCAAATTAAAGTTAAACTTTATATTTCCTCCATAATCCTATGAACCACTTACCTTTTTATGCTCTTACAACATCACACAGTAAAACTTTACCTTGAGTGGCTCTTAGGCTCTATATTGAGTGGAATTTAGTATAAAAAGTGAATTACGGTATGCTTGGTTACGGTAAAATATTTTTATTGCACCTTCTTAATCAACGCTAAATATGTCTACTTAGGAAGTTACGACCACAAATCCATTTCTTCGTCCATTTCCACTCATGGACAGATATTTTTATAAATAATAACGCGGTGATGATCTTCGTAAATCACTTTGCTCAATATATGAAATTATATGATAATGTTAATGTTTGAGATTAACCGTTTCTATAGAGGAAACCTTGGGCATGCATTGACCGAACAATCAGCGTTACTGTCGATTGAAATTTATAAAATCTTTCGTATAAAACAGATTTTCACGAAATTAGACATCTCAAGTTTCATTTTTATTATCGTTTTTTCTACTATCGATGGGAGTTTCCTTTCAGCCTTTTTGTTTAAGGTAGTGTGGAAAATCAACCCCCTTCATTATATCATTATTTTCCTTTCTAGTTACATGTTCTATCCATTTCAATTTGTTTTTTGTCCTTTTGGAAAGCTTCAAGTGAGGTGGTGTTTGTTATTTCTTAACGCTCTTTGTGATTTTGTAGCGTCTACCTAGAGGCTGATAAAGAATCATTTTCTTTAAGACATAAAAGAATCATTCACTTGACGCCATTTTTGATCATTGGTCTGTAAATAACTGCTAATTTAGACATTTCTTGACCGTCATACATGACATCAATATGAGAATTCATGTGTATGATGCAAATTCCTGATGAGCTAGAAAAATACTGAGCACAAATTCAGAATCAGTTCACGAATCTGTCTCTTAAAATAAATGTTCATAAAGATTAGACTTCGCAAATTCATTAACTGAGGTTTTTCCCCCAGTGACCCTACTACACCAATTTAAGCGTGCTAGTAGATTGGCAACTAGATCTACACTGTTTTACTGGCAGAGAGTTCGACCGTCAAGCCGAAAAGCTCGGCTTGATTCGGTATCTAGCCATCCCCCCACGAGGGTTGCATGCGGCACAAGGCCGAGTTTAACGTGGGTTTCCCGAGCCCGTAGGCTCGGCCAAAAATGCCCGTAGAACCCGTATAAACGGGATCGGGTTGGTCAACCTACCCGAACGAGACTCTGCCCTTTGGCGGAGCCTCGTCCGGGTTCCTCTCTGCTCAGAGTCAGAATGTTCGACCGTCAAGCCGAAAAGCTCGGCTTGATTCGGTATCTAGCCACCCCCCAGGAGGGTTGCATGCGACACAAGCCCGAATTTAACGTGGGTTTCCCGAGCCCGTAGGCTCGGCCAAAAAATGACCGTAGAAACTGTATAAACGGGATCGGGTTGGTCAACCTCCCAGAACGAGACTCTGCACTTCGGCGGAGCCTCCTCCGGGTTCCTCTCTGCTCAGAGGCATAGAGTTCGACCGTCAAGCCGAGAAGCTCGGCTTGAATCGGTATCTAGCCATCCCCCCGCGATGGTTGCATGTGGCACAAGGCCGAATTTAACGCGGGTTTGCCGAGCCCGTAGGCTCGGCCAAAAAATGCCAGTAGAACCCGTATAAACGGGATCGGGTTGGTTAACCTCCCCGAACGAGACTCTGCTCTTCGTTCCAATGTCCACGTCGCGTGATATCTCGTCTAGATCCTATTTTGTACTTACTCGGCTATTGTTTGTTTGGTCTCCACCGAGTCCAAGTACGCTATCCAGCCCAGGCATTGCACTAACAATTACTCTGTCACCAAATTCCCGAACCAACACTATTCTGGTTATTCAGATAGAAATGAGGTAAGCACTTTTCATCATATTCTACATAAATATTCTTTGGCTTTTATTTTATCGAGGCATTGGTAAACAACAAATGTGCCAAGTATATGTGCTTGTTTATCTGAAATTATTGAAAAATAAAGCAAATTTATTAACGCGATAATTTGCGCCATGCTTCGTCAGTCACATATAACAGCTTAAAAAAAAGTAGGTTGCATTTTGATTTATAAGAAATTTAAATATCCGTTTCATTTTATAACAATACAAAAACAAAAATAGTGTGATTCCGCATAAATTTAAAGTGAATTACCAAACCAAATTGACCAAGCTACTTATCTAAACACTGATTCAGTTGACAAAACACCTACCATTCCTCTACTCTGTACATTATCAAATCTTACCTAAAGCGATTTTGCCATTTTCTTCTGATAATGTCTACATATAAATGTCTAAAATATAATGTGATGAACATAAGCTGAGATCGAATTCCATTTGGGTTCGTTGCATTCACTTTCGCACATATACACTTCGGAAAGGTATGAACCCATCTCCCCTTCCCCCAGGTATACGCTGAATAACACCAGAGATTGGGTCTTGGTTGGTATCTAATCTACCGCAGAAAGAAACGGCAAACTACTGCGGGAAAATCTCCTGCCTAGTCAGTCATGAATTATTACCTGAGTTAAGCAATTTCGAGGCTGGTCAGTACCAAGATGGGGGCCTGATTGGAAACACTGGGTGCTGTAAGCTTGGATGTGCGGGTGTTGTAATGGAATTGTTAATCGGATTTCCGATTCCAGTTGTGTCCGTATTATTTACTTACGCGCAAATAGCCGTGTGAAAGGTATGCACCACTTCTCCCCCAGCTATGGGTTAATTAGTAAACATTGTATAAATAAATCATTATTATATAAATAAAATCTTACAATCAAAAATATTTTCTGGCTTTAAATAAGTTGAAAAAAATTTGATAAACAGGAAAAAAACAATAAAAAAAATTGCCTACGATATGTCCTGTGAGTGACAAACTCTCCTGCTTCCTTATTGTTTCCTTCATCGTTGGTCACGTGTTCATTCCATGGTATTCTCATTATCCTTCTGTAGAACCACATTTCAAGTCTTCAATGCGCATGCGGATTTCTTTGCTACATTCTCTGTCGGCTGTTATATCCTTTCCCAGTAAGTTAAATTTTCCTGTTCCTTAATTCACTATATAGTTTTTAGAAGGCGCTTTCTCTACTCCAATGCGCGTATTGATTTCTTTGACACATTTTCCGTAGGCTGTTATATCCTTTCCCAGTACGTTAAATTACTACAATTCATGTTGACGTCTCCAATTTGTAGCTCACATCTTGAGAAAACTCTTTTGCTAATAACCATAGTTTGTGTCCTTTAGATGGCAATAAAAAAATCAAAGCGAAAATGTATTCTTTTTGTGATAGTCATAGTTTTAGTCCCTGATGTTTTTGGCATAGTCAGCCGTCAGACCTTGATTACATAAAGATCCTATAATTGCTTATTTTTACCAAACACTTTCGAAGAACATCTGAGAACGCAAGCAGAGATGAATAAAACAGTATTGATGCGACAAAAAGCGATAAGATCCTCTCAGTACACAAATATTAATGTATATCACTTTATACACTATTGCAACTTATATTTGTTGGAATATGGTTCATAATGAGGAAAGAGAGTTTGGAGAATGTGACACTCGCGGGACATACTGAAGGTTAGAGGGCCAGAGGAAATCAATGAATAACCTACGTAATGAACTTGCGTAAATAGTTGTCAGAACAAAAACTAAAAAGGATAGGAAAGAAACAAAACTGATCAAGAGCTACACAAGAAAAGAAGCGTTCTCGGTATGACGATAACCTACATCCGCGACCTGGGTATGACGATAAACTACATCCGCGTCCTGGGTATGACGATATGCTACATCGGTGTCCTGGGTATGACGATAAACTACATCCGCGTCCTGGGTATGACGATAAACTACATCCGCGTCCTGGGTATGACGATATGCTACATCGGTGTCCTGGGTATGACGATAAACTACATCCGCGTCCTGGGTAAGACGATAAACTACATCCGCGTCCTGGGTATGACGATATGCTACATCGGTGTCCTGGGTATGACGATAAACTACATCCGCGTCCTGGGTATGACGATAAAATACATCCGCGTCCTGGGTATGACGATATGCTATATCCGTGTCCTGGGTATGACGATAAACTACATCCGCGCCCTGGGTATGACGATAAACTACATCCGCGTTTTGAGTATGACGATAAACTACATCCGCGTCCTGGGTATGACGATATGCTATATCCGTGTCCTGGGTATGACGATAAACTACATCCGCGTCCTGGGTATGACGATATGCTACATCGGTGTCCTGGGTATGACGATAACCTACATCCGCGACCTGGGTATGACGATAAACTACATCCGCGTCCTGGGTATGACGATATGCTACATCGGTGTCCTGGGTATGACGATAAACTACATCCGCGTCCTGGGTATGACGATAAACTACATCCGCGTCCTGGGTATGACGATATGCTACATCGGTGTCCTGGGTATGACGATAAACTACATCCGCGTCCTGGGTATGACGATAAACTACATCCGCGTCCTGGGTATGATGATATGCTATATGCGTGTCCTGGGTATGACGATAAACTACATCCGGCAGCAAGGCCACTGATCAGGAGGTTTTGAAGAGCGTGGAAGCACCTCTTAATTGCTGTTGTTCCCAGGTCCGCCCTATTAAGGTCCCAGCTATAGGCAAATAGTTACCCACCAAACTGGTGTCAAAAGACTCTGACTCAGGGGTACATTTTTGCAGAAGAAAACTATAACCAGAAGTAAAACTCTTGTCGGTATTAAATAACCCATTGAAGTTGATATACCGTAAAACAAACAAAATCAAACAAACCAACAAGTTGTTAGAGAGAGCCCTGATCGTCCACGTCATGAAGACCACGGTACATAAGTTGTTAGAGAGAGCCCTGATCGTCCACGTCATGAAGACCACGGTACATAAGTTGTTAGAGAGCCCTGATCGTCCACGTCATGAAGACCACGGTACATAAGTTGTTAGAGAGCCCTGGTCGTCCACGTCATGAAGACCACGGTACATAAGTTGTTAGAGAGCCCTGATCGTCCACGTCATGAAGACCACGGTACATAAGTTGTTAGAGAGCCCTGATCGTCCACGTCATGAAGACCACGGTACATAAGTTGTTAGAGAGCCCTGATCGTCCACGTCATGAAGACCACGGTACATAAGTTGTTAGAGAGCCCTGATCGTCCACGTCATGAAGACCACGGTACATAAGTTGTTAGAGAGCCCTGATCGTCCACGTCATGAAGACCACGGTACATAAGTTGTTAGAGAGCCCTGATCGTCCACGTCATGAAGACCACGGTACATAAGTTGTTAGAGAGCCCTGATCGTCCACGTCATGAAGACCACGGTACATAAGTTGTTAGAGAGCCCTGATCGTCCACGTCATGAAGACCACGGTACATAAGTTGTTAGAGAGTCCTGATCGTCCACGTCATGAAGACCACGGTACATAAGTTGTTAGAGAGCCCTGATCGTCCACGTCATGAAGACCACGGTACATAAGTAGTTAGAGAGCCCTGATCGTCCACGTCATAAAGACCCCGGTACATAAGTTGTTAGAGAGCCCTGATCGTCCACGTCATGAAGACCACGGTACATAAGTTGTTAGAGAGCCCTGATCGTCCACGTCATGAAGACCCCGGTACATAAGTTGTTAGAGAGAGCCCTGATCGTCCACGTCATGAAGACCACGGTACATAAGTTGTTAGAGAGCCCTGATCGTCCACGTCATGAAGACCACGGTACATAAGTTGTTAGAGAGCCCTGATCGTCCACGTCATGAAGACCACGGTACATAAGTTGTTAGAGAGCCCTGATCGTCCACGTCATGAAGACCACGGTACATAAGTTGTTAGAGAGCCCTGATCGTCCACGTCATGAAGACCACGGTACATAAGTTGTTAGAGAGCCCTGATCGTCCACGTCATGAAGACCACGGTACATAAGTTGTTAGAGAGCCCTGATCGTCCACGTCATGAAGACCACGGTACATAAGTTGTTAGAGAGCCCTGATCGTCTACGTCATGAAGACCACGGTACATAAGTTGTTAGAGAGAGCCCTGATCGTCCACGTCATGAAGACCACGGTACATAAGTTGTTAGAGAGCCCTGATCGTCCACGTCATGAAGACCACGGTACATAAGTTGTTAGAGAGCCCTGGTCGTCCACGTCATGAAGACCACGGTACATAAGTTGTTAGAGAGCCCTGATCGTCCACGTCATGAAGACCACGGTACATAAGTTGTTAGAGAGCCCTGATCGTCCACGTCATGAAGACCACGGTACATAAGTTGTTAGAGAGCCCTGATCGTCCACGTCATGAAGACCACGGTACATAAGTTGTTAGAGAGCCCTGATCGTCCACGTCATGAAGACCACGGTACATAAGTTGTTAGAGATCCCTGATCGTCCACGTCATGAAGACCACGGTACATAAGTTGTTAGAGAGCCCTGATCGTCCACGTCATGAAGACCACGGTACATAAGTTGTTAGAGAGCCCTGATCGTCCACGTCATGAAGACCACGGTACATAAGTTGTTAGAGAGCCCTGATCGTCCACGTCATGAAGACCACGGTACATAAGTTGTTAGAGAGCCCTGATCGTCCACGTCATGAAGACCACGGTACATAAGTTGTTAGAGAGCCCTGATCGTCCACGTCATGAAGACCACGGTACATAAGTTGTTAGAGAGCCCTGATCGTCCACGTCATGAAGACCACGGTACATAAGTTGTTAGAGAGCCCTGATCGTCCACGTCATGAAGACCACGGTACATAAGTTGTTAGAGAGCCCTGATCGTCCACGTCATGAAGACCACGGTACATAAGTTGTTAGAGAGCCCTGATCGTCCACGTCATGAAGACCACGGTACATAAGTTGTTAGAGAGCCCTGATCGTCCACGTCATGAAGACCACGGTACATAAGTTGTTAGAGAGCCCTGATCGTCCACGTCATGAAGACCACGGTACATAAGTTGTTAGAGAGCCCTGATCGTCCACGTCATGAAGACCACGGTACATAAGTTGTTAGAGAGCCCTGATCGTCCACGTCATGAAGACCACGGTACATAAGTTGTTAGAGAGCCCTGATCGTCCACGTCATGAAGACCACGGTACATAAGTTGTTAGAGAGCCCTGATCGTCCACGTCATGAAGACCACGGTACATAAGTTGTTAGAGAGCCCTGATCGTCCACGTCATGAAGACCACGGTACATAAGTTGTTAGAGAGCCCTGATCGTCCACGTCATGAAGACCACGGTACATAAGTTGTTAGAGAGCCCTGATCGTCCACGTCATGAAGACCACGGTACATAAGTTGTTAGAGAGCCCTGATCGTCCACGTCATGAAGACCACGGTACATAAGTTGTTAGAGAGAGCCCTGATCGTCCACGTCATGAAGACCACGGTACATAAGTTGTTAGAGAGAGCCCTGATCGTCCACGTCATGAAGACCACGGTACATAAGTTGTTAGAGAGCCCTGATCGTCCACGTCATGAAGACCCCGGTACATAAAAGAATAGGAATTGCAAATAATACTAATGTTTGCTTCCTTTTTTGCCCAGGCTTTTCTCAATCAGACATCATCAATCTATAACTTGATAGTCTATCTCACTTTATTTATATCTGTCTATTTGTCGGCGGATTAGTGGTTGACGAGGTTGCATATTTTTGGCGTCGGGTGTTCGAAACCTGATAAAAGACTGGATTAAGAATTATAATTTGGAAGACAAGAACACTCATCTACTTACTAGATTAGAGCGATACAATTTTACTACACTTTCTAATCCTATTTGGGTTGCGTGTCTATTCGACACGTTACATTTTTATACTAAAGTTTGCCCGATACAAAGCAGGAGAGCCAGTCAAGTTTTGTTTGACTGATTGATTTAGTTTTTCCGGCTTTTCAAACCTATATTTTGGATTGTAAGAATAATTCTTTTTTCCTTTTTTTTGCGAGTGAATGTTGTATTAACATATTTTTGCAGATAACAATGATTTTTGTAGATACAAGGCCTAATATTTAACCCATAGCCGGAGGGAGAACAGATAGATTGTTATCTTTCCCAAAGGTGTTTGTGCGTAAGTGAATGTAACAAAATCGATTAGAATTCGAACTCGGCTCTCCAATTTCTCATTCAGAGCCGTTATTACATTAGCCGGACATCTGTCACTCACAGTAAAATTTTGTTGTTAAAATGCTTATGATGATGGTGCGATATGTGCGAGCTTATAAAGAGTTAACATTATGACGATAAGGAGAATAGATAACAATTAACTCTTGAGTTACAGAGATTACGAATGTAGTATTCAGAGAAATATAGTCTGTCGAACAAATTGTCTGTTATTGGGAAAAAACAGTCTGAATGGAATTTTTCCTTTTTATTTTAATAAGTCTCTGTATTTAGGATCCTACTTGATGGCTGCTGAAGTTGCGTATATTTTTTCTGTACAGATAACCACGCATGTGTGCGCATGTGGCGTTTACATAGTTTTCTTCAGTTTTATCTGTTTAAAGAATAGTACGGGTGACTCCACGAAGTTTTTATTAAGCTAGTCTCTCGGACGATTAGTACTGTAGTAACAGTGAAGTTCGCCGGGTGTTGCATATTTGAGCTCCTTTACCAGACTAAGCTAAAAATATCATTTTCCGTTGTAGTTGTACGTTCAATCTCTATGATTGACGGTGCTGAGAATTCACATATTCTGGTTCAGAAAGAAAGAAAGAAAGAAAGAAAGAGAGAGAGAGAGAGAGAGAGAGACAAACAAAATACTAAAAGAATCTGGAAAAGGAAATGAGAAGTACTTACCCTCTAGATTGAATAAAGTGTTTCTCAGTCCCTGTCACACAATCTGATCCATGTAAAACAAATGGATGAATGCACAGAAGCTATATGTATTTTTTTTATAATAATAATGTCTATAATTTTTTGGTTCAAAGCTATAATATTTAGCTGTCCCCCCCCCACGTGGGGTCGCATGTGGCAGAAGGCTGAGTTTTACGTGGTCACCCGAGCCCGTAGGCCCGGCCAAAAACATAGCCTTCGACTCGCCTTGGCGAGTTCGAGAGCTGTCATAACCTCCCCGAACGAAACCTTGCCCTTCGGCAAAGCTTCGTCCGGGTTCCTCTCTGCTAATGCAGAGAGTTTGACAGACGACGTTGACTGTAACTTAATACTTTGGTTCAAAGCTATTAGTGCAATGACAAACGTCATCTTCTGTTTCCTTGAATCATGTCCTTTTATTGTCTGCTTTCCTCAATAACTTTTTTTCCAGTTTCCTTCAGTCTCGGTAGCTCCTCGCGTCTCAACGGCTTTATCGCCTTGCTTGGGGTGAAATGGATAAATAAATATAAGTCTCAGATAGATTTCCAATTTTTGCTGGTAACTTTTTTCCTGATAACTGTTCCTCAGCCCCGCACTTCCACTCACCATGATTAATGCTGTTTTCTCCGACTGGGCAACCGTATACAGTGGAAGTAAATTTCTAATGTCATCTCTTATCCGCAAAATAATCCGCCTTAAAGATTCTACTTTTATTTTATTTCTCTGTAGTTGTTGAGGAATTAATCACTCGCTTTCGTAATTTTGTTTTGTTTACTCGTAAGGTAACCCAAAGCAATACATTAACGGCTACGATTTATTAAATAGACAACAAATGCTTAGATATTCCTTAGAAGAGCCCGATTTTTATTTTTAAGTTTCTTTTCTGGCTCATAAATATTTAAGGTGATGACATTAAAACGTTAGAGTATTTTTTTCTTTTTAAATTTCACAAAATCGTAGTCACTAAAAATGTGAAATAAATTTCGTTCAGACTAAATTGTGGAGTAGATAAATAAAGCTGATTTTCAAGGCAAGCAAGACTTCCAAACTTAAATTACTGATGATACACAACCTTTCTATGCTAATGTTTTTCTTCTACTTGACACACATACCTTGTAGCATCTCTATCTATAAAAGGTAGGATGTGTATGTGTGTGTATGTGTGTGTGTGTGTGTGTAACGAATGGACGGCCGCAATTTTCGACGGATTTGCACCAAAATGCACCAAGATAGCGGGAAGGCCAAGACCGACTTTGCATTTCCCAATTCTCATGGACAGTGGAAATAATCGATTTTTTCATGCTTCTACAGCAGTTTTCATGTAGTTTGCGGCCATTTTCTACCGGCCAGAGTGAGAGCCAATAGCTGGCTGCCACGAATAGGCAGGAAGATTCTATTGGCCGTTTTGTGTTCATTTTGTTTAGTTCTTTTTTCGTAACAGATTTAATGTTTAGTATAGAGCTCAGAAAAAATTCGCAGTGTGAAATAGGCAAGAAGTAAGGCATGTAGCAACATCAGTACGGCAAAGGGCACTCCTTTAAAGGCAAGGAAGGGCAAAAATATTTTAAGTCAAGTGAAAGCGATTGCTGTATGAGTCGTACGATTTTTGAATTAAGCACGGACAACGCCGGGCCTTGCTGTTAGTATTAATCTAAGTTTAAGTTTAAAGTAAGGCCTGAAATTATCAATAAAAAACGAAAATACTTTTTGATACGTCATGTATAATAATATTAATAATGTAAAAGATATCAATGGTCTTTAGATGTGTACATAAAAAATCTTTGTCTGTAAATACGAAAATGGTTTTGATACATAAATAATAATAATACATTATTTTCATTATTGTTTGATAGGTATTATTTAAATTATTGCTTGATATCATCTTTGATTGTTAGAGTTTTCCTCAACAAATATGTCGTTCCAAGCAACGTTGCTCTCTTGCTCCCTACCTATTCCCAACGATGTCATGTATCACCAAAGCGTGCTGCGAGACAGAAAGATATTATTATTATTATTATTATTATTATTATTATTATTATTATTATTATTATTATTATTTCTTTTGATTTCAGGCGTTTACACATTTCTTCCCGGGTCCCGCCCAGGGACCTAAGGTTAGAAATGGCAGCATGACACTTTCCACTGATAAAAAAAAAAAAAAAATTACATAGATAAAGCCCTTCGTATAGTGTGGACTGTACTTGTCAGAACAATTTTTTGTATCTCCTTGAGGCATGGACTTCCAGGAATCCCTTCAATTAGTCTACTGCAATCTTTTCCAACCAGTCCTATGGCTCCAACTACAACAGGGATTGTTGATGTTCTCATGTGCCACATTTCTGAGATTTCTATTTCAAGGTCCTTGTATTTTGACAGCTTTTTGAATATCTTCAAAGATACATTGCCCTCAGCAGGGACTGCCATATCAATAAGGAGGCACATTATTATTATTATTATTATTATTATTATTATTATTATTTCCTTTGCTTTCTGTTGTATAAACATTTCCTTCCGGCTCCCAACCAGAGATCTAAGATCAGAAATGTTTACATGACATTTTCCACTGATCATTTTGTAAAAATAGAAACAAAAAACTAAGACCATTGGTTTTTCGAGTGCAATGAAAAGAGATGCCATAAATTGTTTATACTCTTCTTGATTTCATTTTGTCCGTTTTCTTGTTATTAATTTTTGGAATTAAGTTACCAGGTCCGGTTTTGGGGACTAGGTGTCTCATTGTTGGCGAAAGAGTTTGTTCCAGTGACAGATTTTTCAACCTCAGGCTTGTTACCCTCTGAGGGACACGGTTCTTGTTGACCTAGTTGATGACCAATTCGTTATGATTTTTGGTTGTAAACATCGAGATTTGTAATTTTGCGTTTTATCTTGAACCACCAAGGGATAATTTTGTACAAAATACCACCTTTAGGACGACTGTCGATTGAAACTAAGGAGCTCCTCCTACCCAAGAGACATAGCTATTTCTCACCGGATAACCCTCCGATATTTATAAACCATCGGGAATTTTATTCCTATTATTATTATTATTATTATTATTATTATTATTATTTTCTTTGATTTCTGGCGTTTGCACGTTTCTTTCCGGATCCCGCCCAGGGACC
The DNA here is from genome assembly GCA_903632075.3 of Acanthosepion pharaonis. Lineage (NCBI taxonomy): Eukaryota > Metazoa > Mollusca > Cephalopoda > Sepiida > Sepiidae > Acanthosepion > Acanthosepion pharaonis. The sequence continues at coordinate 681,121 of CAHIKZ030000691.1, forward strand.
TAAGGTTAGAAATGGCATCATGACACATTCCACTGACAAAAAAAAAATTACATAGATAAAGCCCTTCGTAAAGTGTGGACTGTACTTGTCAGAACAATCTTTTGTATCTCCTTGAGGCATGGACTTCCAGGAATCCCTTCAATTAGTCTACTGCAATCTTAGGGCTCCAACTACAACAGGGATTGTTGATGTTCCCATGTGCCACATTTCTGAGTTTTCTATTTCAATGTCCTTGTATTTTGACAACTTTTTGAGTATCTTCAAAGATATATTGCAGTCAGCAGGGACAGCCATATCAATAAGAAGGCACTTTTTTGTTTGTGGTCTTTAATAACAATATCTGAGCGGTTGGCTTTGATTGTTCTGTCAGTGTGTATTGTGTAGTCCCATAGAATTGTAACAGGTACTATCTCCGAAACCGGGTCTGGGTGGTGTTCATACCATTTTCTTTAAGTTTCCTTCCCGTAGAATTTGCAGATTTTCCAGTGCAGATATTGGCCCACTCTGTCATGCCGGGTTTTATATTCATTGAGTGCCAATATCGTGCAACCTGATACAAGATGATCAATCGTTTCTGGATATTTATCACAGAATTTGCATTTTGGGCTGACACAATATTTTAGTATATGTGCTTGATAATTCCTAGTTAGCAGCCATTGGTCCTGTGCAGCAAGGATAAAACCTTCAGTTTCAGCTTTCAACCCTGCACTACGTAGCCACTGATGGGTACGGGTTTTGTCTACGTCAGCTTGTTTGGTACGGGCAGAGTATTGGCCATGAAGCGGTTTATCTTGCCTTCGCTTCTGTATCTGGTCGGTTGCATTCATCTTTGCTGTCTTTTTTAAGTATTTTGCAGTTTCAGCCGGTGTATTGTGCTGTACTTGCATATTATTATTATTATTATTATTATTATATAATTAATTGTTTAGTTGTATATAATGTGTGGCATCTGTCAGTCACGATAGACCATGGATCTGCGCCCCAAATGTTTTGTCTCAGCGGTTGGTGTCAACGCAACATTTGTTATGGCTGTACAGGCCCACATAGCAGTGAGCGAAGATAAACCTAGCATTGGTATGTCTTAGGGTCTCCAGCTAGAGATTTATGCTCAGGGTTTAATCCTGAAACCTTTCTCATGATTGGGTATGGCTGCAGAGGTTTAAAAATATCAGTTTTCCTTCTCTTAGATGGTCTAACCTTCCTTGTTGATGAGATCTATCTGCCCGAAAGATATGTGTGTGTTTATGCGTGTGTATATATACACATGCATAAACACACACATACATATTTTACATTGGATATAGAAGTAAACAGTTCGTTATCAAAGAATTATTATTATTATTATTACTTGAAATAATAAAAATAGAAATCAGTAAATAGGAAAAGAATAAAAGTATAAATGTGTAATGACAAAAGCACGCAGTTGTAGGCTTTAAGAAAGCTTTATTCAACTGAGAATACAAGGTTCGCGTATAGTGTCCTTTTATAGTCCCAGTAAACAGAAATAGCTCTCACAAAGAGGAGAGTAACAAAACAAGGGGAAACCACTCTTGATTATTCATAACAAAATGTATCATTAAATATATAACATTTTTTGTTAAAATATTTGAAAGATAAATAATACAAGAAATTAACTATCCTGAAGCAATAATAATATAATAATAATATATAATAATATGTAATAATATAGCATATATATAATATATAATAATAATAATAATAATAATAATAATAATAATAAGCAAACAAAAGAAAATAACGTTACGACTCGAAACCCTTTTTCTACAAATTTGAAAATGCACCCTCGTACATAAAAATGTTACATTACAATCAATAAATAAGAAAAAATTTAAATGAACAATATTATAGTCAGTCAGTTATGTGCCACGCAGGATACATGACTGACGAGACAGAATTTTTCCCACAATAGGTTCCCATTTTTCTTTTTTCTGCGGTAGGCCAGTTGCCATCCTAGGCTATGGAACCTGGTCTGTTCTGCTACTTACCGGAATTGAATATAATGGATCTGACTGAAATTCGAACTCGGCTCTCCGATTCCTCAATCCGAGTCGCTATCTATTACCCCTCCGTGCCTTCTATGTTATAGGCAAATGTTAAAAATGTTTGAATGATAAATGATAGAGAAAGAAATCGACGATCGGCAAATAGCCAGATATAAGCAAAATAAACATTACTACTCAAAATGCTTTTCCTACAATTTCGAAAATTACGCCCTCTTTCTTAAAAAAAGGAAAATGGTACGCTTAAATATAAATAAAGTAGAATTGTTTGTTCCAATGTGTAAATAATATAAAAAATACAATGTATTAAATGTTCTAAATATAATAATTCTTAGTGAGACATTCTTTTTAATAAATTAAAAATACTAAATAACACTTATTTTAAAAATAAAACAATCCCTGTATGCCTCGTATATTATGACTTGTCCCTTGTAACCAAGAGCAGAAGTGGACGACCTTCGGTTGCTGAGTCTTCTTCTTTGTGTCGTGCTCCTTCAGGATGTGGTCGATCATGGGTCTCCACAAGAGCGAGGAGAACGTGACTATCAGCACATGAAAATTTTCAGTAGAGCTAGGATTATCGAAAGATATATCCATAAGTAGAGCACTGCTTAAGCTTAAAATATAAACAGGAACTCTGGAAAGATTAAGAAAAAGGAATGTATTTTGATAAAACCCAGTATTTGAACATGTATCTAACGTATAAACATTTATCATCGCCACAACAAACCAATTAATTTGACTTTATCTGGTTCTAATCGGCGAATGTTGCGAAAAACAGCATTGATAAAATCACTGAAGAATTCTGCGTCGTCGTCGTCTTCTTCTTCCTCTTCTTCCGCCTTCTCTTTCTCTTCGTGCAGTGTCGCTATCGGGCGTGAGTGATCATGGCTTTCCACAACTTCTTATCCTTTCAGCTCTTAGCAATGGGTCTCTTCTTACTATACTTTCCAATCCTTGTTTTGCCTTCCATTTAAACAAGTTCGTTACTCGAGGTTTCTCTTCATCCATTTTTCCTTCGCTATCTCTTATGAGTGTTAAATTTTTCAAGCGTTGTTTTCTCATGATGTTTAACAAAAAACCCAACTGTTTCTTTCTGATTCAAGTACAAGCATCATTTTTGGTTACATTTTCTTTTAAAGCTCTTCCTTATTCCGCCCATCGTATTCTCAGCATGCTTCTGTAGAACCAGATCTCTGTTGCCTCAAGTTCCCTCTTCATATGTTAACAAATTATCCTGCATTCATTACCGTATAGGTGAACTGATATTGCATATTAGTTGAGCATTCTTTTTTTTCTTTCTAATAATATTTTCCTGTTTCTTAATACTTTGCTTAGCTTTTGGACAGCGTCTTTTGCTATTCCAAATGCGCCTTTGCGTTTCAGTGTTATATTTTCCGTCCTATGTTAAAACATTTCTCAGGTATTTAAATTTTCGTATTTACTTGACTCCGACGTCTCCAATTTGTAGCTATTGGCTCTTTTCTCTTGCTGTCTGCGGTCATAAAATAAGTAGATCCCATCTCCCCTCTCACTTATAACCATCCATTACCATAAAATAAAAAGTCTTCAGTGCTAAAGCTGAATTAGTCAAAGAAATCTTCTACTTAGTGTTGTTATTACATCATTCTGACAATCATATATTCTGTCTTCATTTGTAAAAAATATTTTGTGGGTTAGTAACTGAAAATGCTTTTTATGTTTACATGCATGATTTTTTATTCTCTTTTATCGATCATGTGCTGTCTCTTCATTGTTATAGATCAGTGTTTCTCAACGTTTTTTAAGCAACAGCATACCTAGAATCAAATGAAAATATCAAGGCACACTTAGCAATTTTTTTAAAATGGGTATACATTTAAATGTTATGAAATAAAACCATAGGTGTAAAAAAAAAACAATACACACACAAATATGAACTTATTTTATTTCAATGTTTCTATTCAACTATTTGTGCAGCTTATTTAGTGTAGTACCTTTGCACGGTGTTCCTCTCAATCTCTTCAATGTTTGGTCGAATGTACGATATGCAGACACTCATTATCATAATTATTATAAATCCCAGGTTGTGTGTGTGTGTGTGTGTGTCTGTTCGTTTATATATTGGATCGGATTTCCTACATTTTTCAACCGATTTCAATAAAACTTCACAGGACTACGTAAAATTACCTTGCGGTGGTTCTGACAGTGCCAAAAATTTAAAAAAACACAATTGTTTTTGCACGAAATCAATTTGAAAACACGATTAAGAGGCATTAATGAAAGGGGGACACCTATATCGAGTTATACTTATAAAACCCAGGTTGGTTGTGTGTGTGTCTGTGTGTGGTTGTGTGTCTGTGTGTGTTTGTTTATATATGGGATCGGATTTCCTACATTTTTCAACCGATTTCAACAAAACTTCACTTTTTTTTTGGCAGGTAGTGTTTCTTATTGTCTTGCACACTTTTTTACTTTATTTTTACATTCAGAATGCTTTAAAAATTCCATTTACAAGACAATTATTTATAATAAAATTCTATTCAATCGGTAGAATCATAACGATTGAAAACAATGTTTTTGTTTGAGTTTGGGTTTGACCAATTCGTAAAAAAAAAACAAAAAAAAAACTAATTAAGACATGCGTCTTTGTCAATTTTATTTTTCAGTCTTTATGATGGTCGATACTTGATCTATCTCTTACTGTTACATCCCCGGGCAACGCCGGGCTCTACTGCTAGTATTATATAAAAAAAACGTAAATATTTATTTCTTTAAATAAAGGAATATTTTTAATAGTTAAGTTGAAAAAATGAAAATATCTTTTTTTAAATTAATATTAAAAGAAAGTATTTAAAATAACATAATGGAAGAATAATGAAAAGAATTATTTGAAGAAAATACTTATTGATTTATTAATGCTGCACTACTTCCAGACACACGCGTAGTGATTTTCTAAGCGTAGCTTAGATGTGGCACAAAGCCGAAAGTAGGAGGTACCTACTGAGGAGCGAACTCACTACACAGTCGTAATTGTTCAAGCCGGAAAATTCTTTTCACGATAAAATAAGTTCATATTTGTGTGTGTATTGTTTTTGTTTTTTGTTTTTTACACCTATGGTTTTATTTCATAACATTTAAATGTATACCCTTTTAAAAAATTGCTAAGTGTGCCTTGATATTTTCATTTGGTCCTAGGTATGCTGTTGCGTAATAAACGTTGAGAAACACTGATCTATAGCAATGAGGAGACAGCACCTGATCGATAAAAGAGAATAAAAAAATCATGCATGTAAACATAAAAAGCATTTTCAGTTACTAACCCACAAAATATTTTTTAAAAATGAAGACAGAATATATGATTGTCAGAATGATGTAATAAAAAACACCAAGTAGAAGATTTCTTTGACTAATTCAGCTTTAGCATTGAAGACTTTTTATTTTATGGTAATGGATGGTTATAAGTGAGAGGGGAGATGGGATCTACTTATTAATTGCACCGCTCGTATGACGTAAAAATATTTCGCGGAACACTTAAGAGGATCGCGCGGCACGCCGGTTGAGAATCATTGCCATAGATTGACATAGTGCATGTAAATTCGCGATAAAAATCAAGTAAAAAAATAAATAGGAGAGTAAAAATTCGTCAAAATTGATAACATTCGGAAAGAATCATCTAATAAAAATAAAATAAAACCACCTGTATATTCCTTTTGTTTTCTATTCTAAAAATATTACTTTATTTCAAAAGTACATTTTTCATTATCGACACAATTTGAAAATATATAAAAACCTGAGCGATGTAGTGCAGGTCTAACCGTGTTGCGTAAAGCAAAGAAATATTTATTTTAAAAATATTTGCTGAAAATTTATGTTCAGCATGTGCGCGTGTTTGGGGGTGGATATGTCTGCATAAGCTTTCAAGAAGTGTAATTTAAATAACTATTTGATAGACAGGACTGCAATGTGGCAACCAGATTATTCTGGGCGTCTAGAGTATGATAGAATTATTGGAATTGTGATAAATTGATACTAAATAGAAAAACTGTTGATGTTATCATAGATCTACCTTATAAATAGTAATCACTGCCATAACAAACCAAAGTTACCTCCCCTTTTTGATTTACTATCACTTTTTGCCTTTTTCTTTTGAGAACGGATATATATTTTTTAAACTAAAGTAGAGGAGATATTTATATTGGAATGGCACTAAATTACATCGTACGTTGGACGGGTAATGTCGGATGAGGAATGCTGAAAAATGATTGGACTGTCCGCCTTCCAAAATCTGAGCAAATAACAAAAGAATTTTTATTGGAATCCCTTCCTGGTGGAGTCAATAATTTCCCAGTAGATTAAAATCTAATTATTCGATATGAGGGACTGGAAGGTTTTTATAAAATTATATTTTTCATGCACAGACAATTTAAATACTTCTTCTTCTTCTTCTTCTTTTCCCTTCTTCTTCCTCTTCCGCTTTTCCTTCTTCTTCTTCTTCTTCTTCTTCTTCTTTTCCCTTCTTCTTCCTCTCCCTCTTTTTCCTTCTTCTTCTTCTTCTTTTCCCTTCTTCTTCCTCTTCCTCTTTTCCCTTCTTCTTCTTCTTCTTCTTCTTCTTCTTCTTCTATGTACTGAGTCCCCTCAATGCATAGGTGGTCATGGTTCTCCACAATCTCCTGTCTTTTGTAGCTCTTAATAAATTTTTATCTTTTTGCAATCTCCCCTAAACTTTGCACCGTGCTCCATTTACTAAATCTCGCTAGTTACGTTATTCGCTTGTTTTCCTCTGTCCCTCTTGTCTTCATTCTGTCTTGTGAGTATCAAATTTTCCAAGCCCTCTTCCCTTATTATGTGCCCTAGAAATTTCATCTGTCTTTTCCTGGTGTTAAGTATAAGCTTCCGTTTTGTTTCCATTTTCTCTAAAACGTCGTCGTCGATCACATGTTCTGTTCCTGGTATTCTCCGCATACTCCTGTAGAACCACATTTCTGTTTCTTCAAGTCACTTTTTCATATGTGACGAAATTGTCCAGTATTCACTGTCCTATAGGAGGACTGATATTACATAATAGATTGGTACACTTTTTTTTGTTTCACTACCCCAAGGCACCTTCGAGTCTCCGTGTCGCATTTTCTCTCCTCTGTTAAAACGCTTCCCAGATATTTAAATGGTTGTACTTTTTTTTTTTATTTCAGTATCTCCAATTTGTAATTTGCATGTTGGGCGGTTCCTTTGCTAACAACAATGAATTCTGTCTTCTTGCAATTGGCATTTAGTCCTTTTTTCTTGCTTTCCTTCACTACCTTTTGTAGGATTTATTGCAGTTTCCTTTCTGTGCCTGCTATCAACACTGAGTCATCTGCATGTTGTTAAGATTGTGGCCATCAATAATAAATCTTGGTAGGACTTCTCTCCATATCGTCTCACTGTATAGTTTGAATAAGTCTGGCGAGAAGACACATCCTTGTCTTACGCCCCTTTTTATTTTTGTATATTTGCTCAACCCATTTTCTATCCGTATGCAGGCGGTTTGCTACCAGTATAGGTTCTAGGTTATTCTAATATCTTTCCCAAATATGTCATGGTTAGCAGTTCTAACAGTTCTATGTGACACCAAACGCCTTTCCATATTCTATAAAATACATGCACACATTCTTCAGCATATCTATTTTGAGCTTATATATGGCGTACCTTGTTCCAGTGTCTTTAATGAGCCCGCACTGTTCTTGTCCTATTTATGGTCTGCTTGTGCTGCGCGCTCCATTCATCAGAATACGAGTTTTGTTATATGGCTCATTAGGTTGATTGATGAAGTTCACATTCGTTTGTACCTGGGTCCTTAGGTAGATCTAATTAGATCTACTTAGGTCTTCCAGTATATCACCAATGTTGCATATTTCATTTAGTATCTCTCTAATTTTGTTAACGCCGAAATCATCTAAGGCTGCCGCATCTCTATTACAATTCCGCCTGGCCCTGCTGCTTTGTTTCTGTTCAATTTGGTCAGTGCTAATTCCACTTCAGATTTTAATATTTCCTTCCTTATTTCTGTGTATTGCCGGTTGTTCTCTTTCGTTGTGGAAGAGTTCTCCTAAGTATTTGTTCTATCTCTGAAGTGTTTTTCTCTTTCTCTAATATCAATGTCAAAACTTTGGATTTTATACATTCTCTTGATGAGCGTGTCTTTTGTCCTTATAGTTCTCTTATTTTTTATGCACATCTATTTTATCTGTAATACTTATTCTTTCTATTCCAGCACATTTTTCGTTGAGCCATTTCTCTTTCGATTGCTTGCAGAGTCCTATATTATCTCCTGTAGTTTGTCATCGCTTACCACGTTGGCGAAATTTGCAGTTTTTTTTATCGCTATAGCAATCGGACACATTATCGTAAGGCTAAACAGAGAGAAAACAAAATAGTAACTATAATAGACAAGGTCGTGTCTTCTCTTCAAATTTGTTTACTCTCTACACCAACGCTATCCTAAGGGAACTGTAAACCCTACGAGGATTTATTATTGGTGAGGGTAAGATGCGCGCAGATGGCACTGTGTTAATGGCCGACTCTAAAAGGAAACTACAAGACCTACGAATCACAGTTAAGACGGCGCGTTTGTCATTACAGTTACTTTCCCAAAACAGAAATTACTTGAGAATAATCATAACAGTTTAGTTGAAAATTACATTTGTTATTTTTTCGTCTTTATAAAACCCCTGGCTTTTCGGAGTAAGTTAAAAAGGAATATATATATATATATATATATATATATATATATATATATATATATATATATATTTCAAATACACGTGTAAACCATTTTATTAATATGTTGTTGACTAAACACAAATAAAGATATTTACCAACGAATACTATGTTGTGTGTTTACGTATCTCCGTGTCTGTTTTCAAAGAAAGAAAAGAAAATACTTATATCAAAAGACAACGGATAGTGCGATGGACATTATATACATTTATATATACAGGACCAATGTTGCATCGAAACAGAAATGTCAGTTTTAAAATATATATATATATATATATATATATATATATATATATATATATATATGCACATTTCATTGAATACGACAGACAAGGTGGTTTTATTTAGTTTTTTATACAATTTCTTATGCGATTTAATAATTTTTTCTTTTCGGATTATAAATTATATAAAAACTGCCCGAATGTTAAATATATATACATGAAAAACATTTTTCGGACTGTCGGTAACTAATCCGGCTCCCGAGTGAGGTGGTGGTTAGCAAAACTATAGGATAAGGCATTTCACTAGAGTTGATGAGTCAACGGTGAGGTAACTAGAGGTGGTGCTTCAATAAAATCACCGAGGAGAATCAACGGCAAATCATAAATCCCAAGAACATGCATGACTCTCAGCAATGTTATTGTCAGAGATAACGACATGGTGACAGCTAACAACGTGCAGGTGGGATTAACTTCTTGCAAAAGATGTAAACTGAACGTTCTCCAGCTACTGTTAACAAAACTATAAAGAACAATGGCGTGAAGGGGGTCAGACACTTTGGAAGTGATTCATCACCCCGTAAGGAAAAACATGAGCGACAGGTGTCGCCGTATTATCATCCAGTTACTATTAGCATCAAAAAATCATTTTAAGAACATAGAACATTAGATCACTAAATCAATGTGGCCAGTTTGAAAATATAAAATAGGAAATAAGCAGATTAAATATTAATATGTTAAGCGTATGGGAAACTAGGTGGGCAAATAAAGGAGATTTTGTCAGTGACAGAAACAGGGTCATATATACAGGCGGAGAGAAAAATGAGAGATATATCAGACCAAAACATGAAGAAATGTGTTCTAGGATACTATCAACTACCTGATAGAATTCTTGTAGAACTAAAAGATAAGCATCTTAATATCTTAATCATAGTTGTATATGCACCGACAGCACAAAGTACGGAAGAAGAAATTGAAAAGTTTTATTGTATGATAGACAACGGTAGAGTTCAGTGCAAATCGTAGGAAATTACAATCGACATGGAGATTTGAATGCCAAAATAGGGAAGGAGAGCGATGGTGAAATATTTGGCAAATTCGAACTCGGAACCCGTAATTAGAAAAATGGTGCCTAGTGAACAAAGGAGTAGTAGGCGACACCCGATTCCGAGAACATCCAAGATGTTTATGAGCCTTGAGAAGCCCAGGATCAGACACAAGAGAATATAATCGATTACAAAAAATCAGTAAGATCCAGGAATGCATTTTTACACGGTAAAACACGCCCAAAGTGCGGGTGCAACCACTTTCCGGTAAAATGTAACTTTAGCGTGAAGCTATGTAAAGTGAAGCAGGCGAGGGCAGCACATAAATTGTATACATGACAGATTCTGGAATGACCCAAACTGCAAAGAGTAAGTGTTAAAAGCAGATCTAAAGAACTAAATGAGAAATGGAAATTCGAAGTGGGTCACATTATTGAGATGTGTTAGCCATATCAGTAAACGAGTTTATCCCAAAGAAAACGTAACACTAAAAAAAAAAAAAAAAAAAAAAAAAATTGGATGACAGATTAAAAATCTAGGTTTCTTTAAAAATGGAATCAATATTTGTCTTCAAATTGGGCAGCAGTCGTTGAAAATGAAGGCGATTATATTTTTGATCAATAATATTTAAATGAATTTTTCTTGTATCCTGGTAAAACGTAATTAGTTTCTATTCCGAATACCCAATCGTTATTTTTTAAAAATATGATTCCATCGCGTCACAGACATTTCTATGTTTCAAAACTGAAATTAAACTTGTAAATTTAATTATAAAAATTAAACTTAAAATCCAGAGTCTCGTTCCATTGTCAAGTGAGGTTAGGAATAACTTTCTAAATTTACTTAATTTATAAGCGCAAAAAATCTTAATATTTTGAGTTGTTAAGGTTAAGGAAAATTAAATCTATTTTGATTAGGGGCAGCATTACCTCCTCAAGGCACTTGATGAAGGCCTTCGTGTTGAGTCTAAGACCCGATGGAAAGAAAAAATGAAGCATGGCGCCATCACTAGTGATCAGTTCAAACACTTCGTAATCGCCATTAGACTCAGCTAACACTTTTCGAACCCGATCCACAAAATGTCATTTCCAAATTTCTGGTGCAGTGAATTGCATCATGGTGCTCTTTTTTTCACAAACGGTGCTCAACTGACCCTACTATACTGTGCAGTCGAGAAAATCGCAAATAAACAACGTGCATTTGCGAAATTAAAAATATAAAATTAACGAAATTAAAAATATAAAATGGCGACAATTTACCAACCGCACTCAACTCTCTCTCTCTCTCTCTCTCTCTCTCTCTCTATATATATATATATATATATATATATATATTAGGGTAATAACTTTTTTACTTT
>CAHIKZ030000691.1:697500-707500 GCA_903632075.3 Acanthosepion pharaonis
TTTGCCCTGGTGCCGCGTCTACATGAATTTAAGCGTGCTACAAGATTGGCAACTAAGTCTCACCATTTTACTGCTGAACTAGCTAGATGCGACCGCCATTTTACTCTAACAGTTTCTTTTCTCGCGCTTCCCACCCGTGGAACTGCCTTCTGATTTCTTGCTTCCCTGATAACTACAATTTGCAAAAAAATTAAATGCGGCGTCAATCGTCATCATCTGTCTTCTTGTCCCCTTTTCGCTGTTGTCCTTTACTCAATTCTCTCAGTCTTCTCATTGTCTTTCAATTTCACTCCCTGTCCCCCATTCATCTTAGTGGCATTATCGCCTTGCTTGAGGCAAAATGATTTTTTTTTTAAATAAGAGTGTTTTTTTTTATTTTTTCTTTCACAGAATTACTCCAAAGCGTCTTTCATATATAGTAATTCATCGAGTTCAGAATAATCTTCAACGGAATGCAGAAAGCACTAGGCGTCCGTTTCGTTCTACTTGGGACTCATCAGCCGTGAGCATCCACTACCCAGAATCGAACCCGGGTCATTTCGATATAACGCAAACGTTCCTTTGTTCCACACCTTCTTAGCTTGAAAGCACCCAGAGGTTATCTATGAATCCTATTATAAGTGTGCTTGTCACTCCCTTTGTTAGTTAGCACGACCGTTACACCCTGCCAATACCTCATAAATAATGGACTATTCCGTTTTGATCGCGTGGAAAGAGAGGAAAAGACACTAGTTGATTTCAGGGAGAAGATGAATAAAAAGAAATAAAGAAGGGAAACTAGAAGTGGAGAGAGAAAGAATCAGATTAAGCTGCGTAAGAACAGATACTACACGTTGATCTCTACCGAGAAGCAATTGTATTTTCTTGCCGCCCCACTCTGACAGGATGTGACACGAGGTCAGTTTATTGTGGAGAGTCCGAGCACGTGCACACGAGACAGATCCAAAAAGAGATGTTATGTCCTCAACCATGCCAAAGCGGGAGACCAAAGTTGATATTCATTTTTATAGGATTGCCTATATATAAAATCTTTCAAACGGGCTGCGCTTCAGTTTAAACAAACTCTTCGTGTAAATTCAGCCACATTCGTTTTATTTCTTGACTTTATGTTACCCATGGCTGACGTGACGAAGAGGAAATTCACGGAGAATTCTGTTGAGTATCTGACACCATGTTTTTTTTTTTTAGAAATGAATGTATTATTAAATATGGTCATCTAAGATTCGAAATCATTTGGAGACCATGCACAAAGAAGTGAGAAATAAAGCCCACCCCGTCTCAAAAAAAAAAATAAAACGCATTTACTTAAAAAATAAAATTGGGGTGATATTCAAGCGTCGAATCGCGCCGCCTTGTATGCCAAGAGACTTCTCTTAACGCGCGATACGTGGAGTGGTTATAAGGAATCAAAAAGAGAAAAAGAGGGTGTACGTCTACTTCTTCGATACTGCTTAATACAACGTCACCAAACGGGCGTTAAAAGAAGTCTCCTGGCAGAGAAGGTGAGACAATCTAACACGAACAAGAAAACCAGTAGGGCAGATATTTAGCAAGCAAATGAGCAAAAGTAATAAAAGTTAAATTACATCTGATGTTGTGGCGAAAATAATTGCAAAAACTGAAAAGCCCTATAATAATGGCAGAACTGTAATTATGCCTGCTGTGCTTGCTGTAATTCCAGCTGTAAAGAAACAAAATGCACTTATTAATGTTCGTCCGTTGGGCAACACACCAGTTGCAAGGCATATTGATGTAATGCTGATAATTCTTAGACCAGCGAGTTTCCCAAATTGCAAATAAAACAGTTTTCCCTTCAATTCGTCGAATCTATTTTGAGGGATAATGAAAGCAGTCTATTGGCCTGTGTTTTGTTTTCTTTTTAATGATAATCAGCTTAGAGAGGAACGCCTTTTGTCAGCAGACATTAAGTGGGGAAACAACTTTCAAAGAGGAGTAATTATTGCACTCGAAAATATAATGGTTTCTTTTACTGAGTGTGTTCTACCTATGGTAAGTAGATACAGAGACTTCATTGCATACAGAAAAGCTCATTGCCTGATGCGTTTTGCATATATTGTGTGATTCACCATCGGATTGTCGTCTGTCTGACCCGCTTCACATTCTCATAAATACTATCACTTTATTGAATCAAATGTTCTTCAAGTTCAATCTCTATTTCCGAACTTTGAACTAATGCAGAGAAAAGTTTTTGTTTTGCAGTTTGAACGCCTTACAGTCTATTTCTTCGTTTCGGGCTAGAAAGCAGCTCAAAGAACATTTGGTTACAGTAATTATTTATGACTCAACCTATAAGCTCATATCGAGATTTTAGACTGACTCATGAATAATTCCCGCCTTTATTAACTTCATTCTTCAAAACATAAGTACAATTACCTTTTTTTTTAAAAAAAGCTTTTCACCCCAAGCAAGGCTGGAGTACCACTAGTACGCAAGGAGTTACAGAGAGTAGAAGCAAGAGTAAGGAGATGCAAAAGAGGAAAGGATGAATAGAAGGACATCTGCTGATGTCGATTGACTTTGAATTTGAATAGTTGGGGATTATAGCTATCAGGGAAGCAAGTAAGAGGAAGGGAGACATGAAGCTATTGGAGTAGAAGAGACGGCTACATTTAACCGTTTCGACAGTGAAAAGGTGGGACCTAGTGGCACGTTTAAATTCATGCAGTTTGAGAACTAGCGAAAATAGCTCGTTGGTGCAGTTACCGTGAAAGTATTTGTAGAAAAGACAGAGGGAGGTGAAGGCACGTCTGTGAGAGAGTGACTGTAAATGAGATGCCAGGTCATGGCCAACCACATTGCATATCCGTCTCTAGATTTCATCGAGGACCCTAAGACGAACAGCAGGGGCTCCAGACCATATATGAGAGCAACATTCCATGCAAGGGTGAATGCTTGATTTATAGATTTGAAGGATGGACTCGGGCGAGAAAAATCTTCCCGTGCGACACAGAGAACCAACTTTCCTTGCGGTAGATGAAGCAATTGATTCAATGTAATTGTTCAATCTCAGGTCAGCGGACTGTTTGAGACCAAGCAGTCGTAAAGAGGTGCTCTCGTGGAGTTGAGCATCAGGCATTCTAATGGGAGGCAGGGAGGGTTCTCTGTGGTGGATAACAGAGAGCAAATTTGTTTTAGAGGCATTAAAGTTAACCAGCCAATTCCTGCCCCAGTCAACAACCAATTGGTGATCTCTTTTTGTTCACTAGTCAGACAGTTCTTTGATATATTCTGGAGAAAATTCCGCATGTTTTGGTGTGAAATATTTTCCCACAAACACTTAAATTTAGTTCAAAGCATTTTGTAGCGATCGAATAAAAATAATCTGCTTGTGCAAGGTCTGTTAAATATGGCGGGTTAGGCTAGAACAGACCAAGCGAGTTCTAAAAATGTCCGGTATTATTATTGCCTTGTCATGGAGGAGAACGACATTTTTTTCGATTGACGATGACAGGGTACTTTTCGATCAATCTTTTATGGAAACGCAGCAGCTGCTCGACGTATAGATGTGCATTTTGTGCCTCATTGCGTTTTAACTCTAAATGAAAAACGCCACGACGACCCCATCTCGCGTACATTAGCTTTTTCGATGTATTTGGGGTTGTTTGTGGAGATTTATCATGACTTTGCGTTGAAGATTGTCGTAAGTAATCCACTTTTCATCATCTGTTATGATATATTTAAAGTATTTAAAAGAGTGGTTAGTTAAGAAGATACAGTCTTCATTACAACTCTTTCCCCCAAAATTGAAAAAACTCAGCGTAATATTTTATTTATTGGGAAAAAAAGGAAAAAAAAACGGTACCAGGAGATTAAAACTTATTTTTCCTGATTAATATACTCAGCAGGATGTATTACCCATATTTGCGTTAAAAGTTATCTTTTTTTCCATGCTTATAGCTGAGTGGCTTAATATCTTTCGCAAGGATATTTAAACGTAAATGAAGAACTAGCCATCATTTCACCGTGCCTCCACTTAATGATGAATTTAATTAATAAGCAGGTAAAATGCGAACGCTGTGATCTAATATCTTTATACGAGGGTGATTACCGCTTTCCTTGAACACACACGGTGATGGCCTTTGCTAAAATCTGAAAATCCTTCGTATAAGCTCTGTTCAACGACCTATGAGAGATAAATATGCCAGGTTGTGTTACGATTCGTTTTCAAGTTAATGTTACTGATATATAGACATTACTTTACAGAAAAGTTTCTTTGAACTACAAAGTGATAGAGAAACTCGAGCAAGATTTAAAAAAAAAAAAAAAGAAAACAAGCGGGTGTGGGGAAAGTAATCTATTGAAAAGTAATAATACCGCTAAGAAATATCCACTACTCTGGGAGGAAGCAAATTCTTCTTTATTGCACGTTTTCTATTTCTTGTTGAACTTGACTTTAGCTTAGGTGCCTCACGAAAGAAAAAAAGAGCTCGTAATCGACTTTGCATTGTCAAAAGAGGTTATGTTGGTCTATCATTAACAAAGCAGGAGACAGATATAGAAAATAAAAAAACAAACAATCACAGGTCAGCATCAGCCATTAGAAACACATTGAAAAAAAAATAGTAAGAATAAAGTTGTTTTTATTTTTGTTATAATATATTCCTGACGCCATAGATTCCCAAGTTGGCATCTGCGCGGACGACACTACAATTTACTCCTGCCTCAAAAACAAATCTAGTGTCGCTGACAAAACTAACCTGGCCGCTCGTCTTGAAATGGACCTCCAATCGTTTGTTAATTGGGGCAAGAATTGGCTGGTCAACTTTAACGCCTCAAAAACTAAACTACTCACTATTAATCACCATAGACAGCCTTCCCTCCCCCCCATTAGAATGTCTGATAGTCAACTTCTTGAGAGCAACTCTCTGCGTCTGCTCGGTCTCTCGTTGACTGCTGACCTGAGATGGAACAAATACATTGAGTTAATTGCTTCTTCCACCGCGAGGAATGTTGGCTCTCTGTGCCGCGCCAGGTCATTTTTCTCCCCGGAATCGATACTTCAAATATACAAATCAACCTTGCATGGAGTATTGCTGCCATATATGGTCTGGTGCACCTTCTGTTTACCTCTGAGTTCTTGACAAGATCCAGAGGCGGATATGTAATATAACTGGCCCTGATCTGGCATCTGGTCTACAGTCGCTCTCTCACAGACGTGACGTTGCATCTCTCTGTCTTTTTTACAAATACTTTCATGGTAATTGCTCCGATGAGCTGCATTCACTGCTTCCCAGACTTCATGAATTCAAGCGCCCTACGAGGCTGGCATCCCGCTCTCACCCTTTCACTGTAGAAACTTTTAAATGTAGCCGCCTCTTCTACTCCAATAGCTTAATATCTCGCACCTCTCGCCTGTGGAACACCCTTCCCTATTACTGTTTCCCTGAGAGCTATAATCTCCAACTATTCAAATGTAATGTCAATTGACATCTCCAGTTACCTTGATCTATCCACTATCCTTCTCCACATTCTTTCTTCTATCACTTTTATCTGCTCTTGCTCCAAATCTTCTGTAACCCCTTGCGTCCTAGTGGCTTCCCGCCTTGCTCGGGGCGTAATGCTTAAAAAAAAATATTCCAACAATATACAAATAACTATTTACATCGTTCGGACTGTTGTCCTTATCTATATTGCCATGTTCACAACGTTTCGGCTGTTATACGTTCTGGCCTTCTTCAGGTGATACACGCTGCAATTTCGAACCGAACACTTTATTTAGTCGACGGCGATAAAAGCGTTGATTGAATAATCCAAAATGTGACTTGGCTTAAAGAGTTGTGATTTCTGGTCACAGCAAAGGGAACAGAAACCTGGAGAGTTGGGCTATTAAAGGGAATTAACTGATATTGTGATATCCAGAAAAGGCATGGCACGTGTAAACATCTACCTCGGTGGACTAAATAAACGGTTTCTGTTCGAAATTCCAAAGTAAATCACCTGAAGAAGGCCGGAGCGTACAACGGCCGAAACGTCGTGAATATGGCATTAAAGATGAGAAGAAGAGTCCGAACGATGTAAATAGTTACAATACATAATCTCAGAAATATAGAATACTAGCAGCATGGCCCGGCGTTGCCTTTGCTTGATTCAAAAATAGTACGACTAATACAGCAATCGCTATCACTTGACTTAAAATATTTTTGCCCTTCCTTGCCTTTAGAGGAGTGCCCTTTGCCATGCTGATGTTGTTACATGCCTTACTTCTTGCCTATATCAGACTGCCAACTTTTTCTAAGCTCTATAGTAAACATTAAATCTGTTACGAAAAAAGAACTAAACAAAATAAACACAATACGATCAGCTTTAAAAAACCGGAAAAACATTTTTAAGGGTTGACCGATTATCGATTTGCACTCTGTTTGGGGGGGGGGTGCTCAGAGTTGAAACTTCACATGATGACTCCCAATGGCCTCTTCATAAATCCGGTCGGTTTTCGCTAAAAACCGACATGCGGTTCAGACGCAATCTGGACGTATCGGTTTTTGGGTTTTATCGATTTTCCGCGCTGTTTAGGGGTCCGTGGTCATGAAACTTCTGGACAACACTTCTAATGGTAGACTCTAAGAGGGTGGCAAATTTTGTTGAAATGCCATCATTCCTTCTGTAAGCAGAATTTTTTCGATTATCGATTTTTTCGATTATCAATTTTTTCGGAAACTGATTCCGAAATCAAAAATCGGGCTCCGTCATGTCCTTACGGCAGCCATTTGCAAACTTGTGTTGAAAACCGCATCGAAATCGGGTGAGAAATGCGGCCTGGGCGAGGTAACAACGCCCACGACAGACACACAGACAGACAACATGAGAAATATAGATAGTAGATATAAGTAATCTTTAAATTACAACAGGCTTCCTGTCTGACTACATTGTTCATCATCAGATCCGTGTTAAGTCGAATAATTCCTCTAGTGAGTGGTATTAATATGTTTTTCGGAATTTATGCTAGAATATTTCAAAATTTAGTCTATGAGGCAACCACCTTATGAAGAATCGTAAAACGGGTATGAGACTTCTGATCAGATTTATTCAACCCATACAGAGAAGCTATCCAAAGAGAATTGGAGATTCTACCAGGATTTTTGTATCGGTGAGCATAATCTTAACGAAATAATATTTTATGCTATAAATTTAAAGATTCTTGATAAATCCAAAGGAGAATGTGCAATGTTATTGGTCTTGACCTGGCATCTCGGCTTCATTCCCTTTCCCACGGCGTAACATAGCTTCTATGTGTCTTTTCTATAAATAAATCTTACTTATTATAAAACGCAGATTGTGTGTGTGTGTGTGTGTGTGTGTGTGTGTGTGTGTGTGTGTGTGTGTGTACGTTTATATATTGGATCGGATTTCCTACATTTTTCAACCGATTTCAATAAAACTTCACAGGACTGCGTAAAATTACCTTGCGGTGCTTCTGACAGCGCCAAAAATTGGAAAAAACACAATTGTTTTTGCACGAAATCAATTTGAAAACACGATCAAGAGGCATCGCGAGAAAGAAAGGGGGACAACTCATATCGAGTTATATTTATTATAAAACCCAGGTTGTTTGTGTGTGTGTGTGTGTTCGTTTATATATGAGATCGGATTTCCTACATTTTTCAACCGATTTCAACAAAACTTCACTTTTTTTGGCAGGTAGTGTTTCTTATTGTCTTGCACACTTTTTTCTTTAATTTTACATTCAGAATGCTTTAAAAATTCCATTTACAAGACAATTGTTTATAATAAAATTCTATTCAATCGATAACGATTGAAAACAATG
This sequence comes from Acanthosepion pharaonis, assembly GCA_903632075.3. Classification (NCBI taxonomy): domain Eukaryota; kingdom Metazoa; phylum Mollusca; class Cephalopoda; order Sepiida; family Sepiidae; genus Acanthosepion; species Acanthosepion pharaonis. The sequence goes on from CAHIKZ030000691.1 coordinate 705,287, forward strand.
TTTTTGTTTGAGTTTGGGTTTGACTAATTCGTAAAAAAAAAACCAAAAAAAACCCCCAAAAAACTAATTAAGACATGCGTGTCCGTCAAACTTAAACAATAATCTTTGTCAATTTTATTTTTCAGTCTTTATGATGGTCGATACTTGATCTATCTCTTACTGTTACATCCCCGGGCAACGCCGGGCTCTACTGCTAGTTCATGATAATTCTTCTGATGAACTTTCCTCTATGGTACGTAGACTTTTTACAGTTGAAATGGCTTGATGTAACCGTAAGTTCTATGCTAACTGTTTCTTCTCTTGCACTTCTCGCATGTGGAACGCTCGCCCGGCTTCTTCCCAGCCATCTTTGATCTTCAGATATTTAAATGCAATGTCAATCGTTATCTTCTGTTTTCTTAATTCTTATTCTTTTATTGTCCTGCCTTCTTAATAGTAGTTTTTATTCTAACACTCATTAACCTCTTGCGTCCTAGTGGCTTTATTGCTTCGCTTGGGGTGAAATAATTTAAAAAATAAGATGCGCAGATGACACTCTGTTGATGATAGAAAGAAAACTATGGGGCTTCCTATAAACTATAGTAAAGGAAAGCAATAAGAAAAGACTAACCTCCAATTGTTAAAAGGTTGAATGTATGTTTGCCAGAAGAGAAAAAAGCAAAGATGCTAGTTTCGAATTGAAGATGTCAAAATCAAAGTAGAGCAGTTTAAACAACAGGGAAGCGCAGTGAAATAACAAAAGATGCCTTCTTAAAACGGAACAAAGTATTAAGAAACAGGAAAACTTCCTTAGAAAGAAAGAACGGAGTGCCAAACAGTTATGTAATATCAATGATCCTCTTATAAAAAGATGCTGAGAATATAATGAAGAAAGAAGGCTTGAAGAATTTGATACACACAGGGCATACTGAATGCAAGAGCTGAGAGAAACAGTGAGTAACCAACCGAATGAATTTGTATAAATGAATGACAGAACAAGGACTGAGGAAGATAGTAAAAAGTCAAACATTGTTAAGAGGTAAACAGGATAGGAAGCTGTGGAGATCCATTATCACCCACACCTTGAAGAGGTACAGGAGAAATTGTCGGCTCCCTGTACCACTCCAGTAAGTACCTGACTCCGCATGCTATCCTCTACCTTTATAAGAGCTAGATGAGGCTTAAAATGGAGTATTGTTGTCCTATTTTAGGCGGGAGCTTCCCAGTCCGAACTCTCCACACTCGATAGAGTCTAAAAGCGCTTCCGAGTTCTTGTGAGTGGCGAATTATTTTTCACTCTCTCTCTCACTTGATATAGCAAGCTTCTCACTGCTCTATTGCCACATTCATGGAAGGTGCTCGGACAAAGTACATTCCTTGGTTCGGTCTGTTCTAACCTTCACGGCTAATAAAAAAAAAAAAAGAATTATCATTACAATGCAAAAATATGTTTCCGGTTTTAAATCATTCACAAAGAGTTGATAAGCCGTAAAAAAAATACAACCAGATTTGTAATCTAGGGTGCTAAATGTATTGTAATAAGAAAAAAAAATGAACATTTTGATCGCAATATTACCATATTTGACGGTATATAAGACGCACTGCCGTATTTCAGCAGGGCAAATCGAGAAAAACTTATTAAAATTATTAAAATTATTAGTAAATGGTACATCTTAGGTTATATTTATGGGGTATTATTTTGGTTAAACAAACCATGATTATAATTAAACGAAAAATAATAGGGGAAAAAAGAAACCGAGCCTATAAAAATTTTATTATATCCAAAGGTAAGAAAACAAAAATAAAAATTATTAAAATTGAGCAAAACAGTACAGTAAAATTCATCGTCTTCCTTATTAAAACTCTGATACTCATTTTCAATACTAATATGATGGAATAATTAGGATATAAAAATTATGATTGTATTTATTACAATGCAACCAGAAGTTATTGCAAGAAAACAATTAATGAAACATATTTTACAAATATATAATTTGAATTGCATATAATTTTAGTGAAACAAAGTACTAATATTAAACGTGATGAAATTAATATAATGAATATTATCAATGATAACTTTTACTCTGTATAATAGGTGGCGGAAAGAGAAGACCCTGAGGATAGGGAGGAGAGATGACGATTGACTCGTGTCATATTTTTACAGAGGGATAATGAGCAAGCCATCATCGAAACCTCTGGGCAACGGGGAGTTTTAAGCTTTGAATCTGTGCGAGT